>OX336390.1:514057104-514657104 GCA_946902985.2 Meconema thalassinum | reverse complement strand
TTTGTCAGATTTAACAATTAAATCTTCTGAAAAGTGAGCATCACAGATGTAAGACTTTTCAGTAAGTTCCCTATCCTTCCCTGGTATGGCCCCTTTGCACTTGATTAAACGTTCCTAATCTTTAGGAGGTTTGAAAAACCGTCTGACCTCTTTACAGTCCCCATAGCTAGATCTGCATCCTGGTACAAAAGATCAAGGCATCTTTACTACTCACATTAAGCACTCTTGAAAATGTAAGAGCTAAACTGCTGTTTACTTACATTAAATAACAATAAAATTAACACACGAAGATAACGTCAACACACGACAAGAAATTAAATTTCATTTCAGTTAATGCTTCCTACAATAGCATTTCAGGTATTCATACTATGAAGTAATAGTGTAAGCACTTGTATATCAATAAACGTTTGCACAGACCACCACCACCAAAGCACTCCGACCGATTAAATACTTAATATATCGCACATAAACCCATAAACATATGTGGAAATCAACAATCTCAAGTCGACTGTAGCGCTGCGTAGCGGCGAGTGCCAACCCGATCCGTATTCATTACATGCTATTGAGGGAGAAGAGATCACACTTTATATTCTATTCGTTATGGTGAAATTTAAATTAGAAGGCCTTGGAACTCAGCGCAGGTGCGATGCTATCCTTACCTAATTGGTCAAACAACTGTTTCTTGAGCTCTGATTGGTGGGAGAAACTGTCCCATAATGAAAACTTTTACTATAATGAGCCTCATTATAGTACAGTTTTCTGACATATAATATTTACATTTCGACATCCTCGAACATAAAAGCTGAAAAAGTACAAATTTCTAGTTATGCCACTGTTGCAGAGAAGAGTGATATATATCTTCAATTTCTGATGAACTAAGAAATGTATCAAAAATAGTTCATCTGCCATTTAAATTTACATAGGAAAATACAAGGTGGACATAATCAATGAATGATTAACTGATTGTATGTTCATCTTCAATGTATATATCTTATAAATCCATTCTACACATCATGGCTTTATTACAAAATGAATACAAGTACTAACCATCTATCTCACTGTTGGCAAAAGCATAGTGAAACCACTCCTGAAGGGTTCGGAACTGAGGCGGGAACAGTACGTTGCGACTAAGACGGCACACTGTGGCCATGCTGTGGTGCTGGGCGTGAGCATGTTCCGTAGTCATGCCAAGGCTAAAGGTCAGAGTTTGTACCACGTGAACATCCAGTTGGTCAGTGACTGTAATAAGCAAACATTCAACAATATTAAAATTACCATACAATAATTCAACTATTGCAATTTTATATAGTGAAGAACTGAAGCAAACAACAAGTGTTCAAATGGTGGACCTGGTCAGGATTCAGACCCTGAAGCCATTTATTCCAGACCTTCAGGATTTACCATATATGATGTCATGAATAAAATTATAGGGGGGAACAAAGAAAAGAAGAAGGGATTCATTGCCCAATCTTTGTTTGGTATCATGTTACAAAGATTTGTAGCAAGAATATTCAGAATTTTTGTATTAACTATAGAGAGAATTTGATGAATGATTCATGCAGTTCAACAACTGAGAAGACATTTTTTAGACTGAAAAAAATCCTCTTGTTGATATCTGTGGAGAATGGTGTACCGCAGCAACTGAATTGCGGAACTTTGACATGGTTGCAGTAGAGATGGAAATGCTACAGCTACAGATGACAGAAGAAAGGACAGAGAGAATTGATGAGCCATTTTGATTCTCTTGACACAGATTCATACCCTGACTCGCTGAAGTTTTCAAAATATGTGCTGAAATTGGGCGCACCTAGAAAGTATGTTGTGCTAGTTGCCGTCCTGTTAGGGGAAGTAGACATCAAGCATTAGCAGCAAGTACCGTATACTGTCCATTACCTTCCTACTTGAAATACATACATATCGAATGTCTGAGACCCATTCAAAAATTGTAACTTCTACCAGATGGTTGATTTTGCATATGAACTGCATAGAGATTGAGAAACACACACCCAAATGGCAACAAGTAATATAATAATGCAAAGCATAACATTATTGAAGTAAAACTAATTTTTCTAGGTTTATGCCGTGCGTTGTGCAGGGTTTCGCCTAGGAACACCAAGATAGGCTCAATAGCTGACTCTTGGTGTCCGTGCTCGGACCCCCACAGGAGTAGCAAACTGTACACTACCTCCCTTCTTATGAAGCGCCCCTGTGCTTCTTTACTGTGAGAGCTAAAAGATCAAGCAGCCTTTCATCTCCCTATAAAGGCTTCCAAAAATATGATATATTGGCTTTCATGAGCACGGACACCAAGAGCCCGCTAATGAGCCAGCTTGGTGTTCCTAGGCGAAACCTCACACAAGACACGGCATAAACCTAGAAAAATTGCTGAGTTTTAATTCGTTGGCCGTGAAAGCCAATATATCATCTTTTTATTATTGAAGTAATTGACATTCTAGAAGATAGGTATATCATTCATGCTGTAGTGGCCAACATACTTGACTGTCACCCAAGATGTCCAGGCTCGATTCCTTGTTCTGCCAAGAAATTTAACTCTTGTCTGAGGGTTGGAATGGGGGTCACCCAACCTCATGAGGCTAAACTGAGAAAAGGTGGGTTAGATTCCTTCCTCAGCCGTCCAAGAAGTGATTTTCCATGGTATTCCACTTAAACTCCAGGCAAATGTTGGGATGGTTCCTAACTTAATGCCATGGCTCCGTCCTTCTCAATTTAAAGAAACACACACTTTATCAGACAAATTGTACATACACCCCCAAATACACAAGACTGAAATGACCATGATGTCCAAGAGACATGGGTGCACCACTTGGCCACCTCAATTACGAGTATATGGAAACATCCCAGTTCACCCGTCCGGTAAAAAATTCAAAGTGTCGCAGTACACAGGGAAGATTCTACTATGCTGACAGTGTTCTGGGACATGGAGAGTGTCATTTTCCTTAATTTCCTCACTGCATGGGCCATCAATGCGGCATGCAATTGCCACACACTAAGCCAACTGAAGTCTGTCATTCGATGCAAGAGACCAGGGATGACAATGTAAGACCCCACACAGCAAGGGACACTGCAGAACACATCCGTCGTCTGAGATGAGAGAGAATGAAACATCCCGCTACAGCTCCAATCTTGCCCCATCGAACTTCCACCTTTCTCTGGTTTGACATTAACACTATTGGCACGTCACTTCAGAAGCAACAAAGAGCTACAAAAGGCCGTGAAGAACTTCCTGAAATCGCTGGGCACCAAATATTACCACGAGGGTAACTTGAAATTGATAATTGACAAATGTATCAATATAACAGCTTAGGCTTTCATGGCCGACGTTCATAATTAAGTACAAGTTGTTCAGGCTTGTAGGCCGTGGTCCAGACACGATATCTCCCTTAAAACATTTCATCGGAAACTGCGTCCCGCATTTTCAAGGGTTCCGCTCCTCTCCTCGGTCAGCAGTGGAATGAGGACCAGCTCCACTGCTCGCAGTATTTATACCGTGTGAGCCGAGCAGTCTCTGAGCAGTCCGGCAAGATTGTCTGGTCTCGCGTACATGTTGCGGGGTGCGTCGCATGCTCTGGCTTCGGCGACTGAACTTGTGAGGGTCAGGTGTTCCCTGGGCGATTGCCGGGCTGTAGCGAGAAGGTTCTTGAGATTGATGTGTGCGTGATATCTTGGCCTCGGTGTTCCTAAGGGCCGGGATCCATGTATTACGCACACGTTCAATTTCTTCCCTTCGATTGAACTTGTCGGGGGGTTTGAATATTTCAATAGCTTCCCAACACAGACTGGCGTGGTAGTGTGTGGTAGTGGAGAGTATCTCCGTGTCCCCGTACTGTACATCGTGGCCGGGCAAGAGAGAATGCTCAGCGACTGACGATTTCTCAGTTTGACCCAGGCGGCCGTGTCTGCTATGTTCCTTGAGCCTGGTGGTCACGCTCCTCATCGTGGTTCCTATGTACACCTGCCCACAGGAACACGGGATTCTGTAGACACCTGCAGTGGAGTGTGGGTGGCGCTTATCTTTAGCGGATCGCAGCAAGCCCCGGATTTTGGCGGAGGGTTTATAAACCGTCTTCACCCCGTAGATCTTCAGTAGTTTGCCTATCCTGTCCGTCACCTTCTTCACGTACGGCAGGAATGCGGTGGCCACCGGAGTTTCCTCAGATTCCTTCCTTGTGCTCCGGCACCTGGGATGAGAGGCCCACTCAATCTCCTTATTGCTGTATCTGTTGGTGCATAGGGCCCTCTTTATATGTTGCAGCTCTTGGTTGAGGTGAGATGGCTCACAGATTCTCCTAGCACAGTCTACCAATGTTTTAATAACTCCGTGTTTCTGGTGGGGGTGGTGATTAGATGTCTTGTGCAGATACCGGTCGGAGTGTGTGGGTTTCCGGTATACGGTGTGCTCCAAGCGCAGGTCATTAGCCATGGCGGTGAGCATGTCTATTTTACGCTCGTGTTGAGGCAGTTGAGGTGGTCCAAGAAACGTTCCAGCTCTTCTTCTCCGTGGCTCCAGACTACGAAGGTATCGTCCACATAACGTAGCCATACTTTTGGTTTGAGGGGTGCAGTCTCGATCGCCAACTGCTCGAACTTTTCCATGAAGAAGTTCGCAATCACAGGGCTTAGTGGACTACCCATGGCAACCCCCTCTATTTGCTCATAGAAGTACTCGCGCCACAGGAAGTAGCTCGCGGTGAAGCAGTGGCGGAACAAGTCAGTGATGTCTTCCGTGAAGAGCTCGGCAATCTGGTTGATGGCTTCTTTCATAGGCAACTTCGTGAAGAGGGATACTACGTCAAAGCTGACTAGGCGGTTTCCAGGATCCAGACGTATTGTTCGGTAATTTCTCAATAAAATGGCCTGAATCCCTGACATAAGTCTCAGTGTTACCGAGGTGCGGTTGTAGAATGGTGGAGAGATGTTTGGCAATGCTGTAGTTCGGAGAGCCGATAGCACTCACGATAGGTCTCAATGGTATATCAGTTTTGTGTATTTTGGGTAGGCCATACAGCCTGGGAGGTAGAGCTTTACTCCTGCATGTCTCATTCTTCACGTGGTCTGGTAGCGAAGAGGCCTTGATCAAACTGTTGGTCTCTCTAAGTATCCGTGTTGTGGGATCTCTCGTGAGTTTTCGGGAAGTCCGAGGTTCTAGTAGCGACAGGATCTTAGTGTCGTAGTCTTCCGATGACATGACTACCGTGGCATTGCCCTTATCTGCAGGCAGAATGATAATGCTTCTATCCCTGTTAAGGGTTTTAAAGGAATTCTTCTCTTGAGGTGTGAGGTTACGGGTGGGCGCTGGAGCTTTACGAAGGATGCATGAGGCCTCTGAGCGGACTTCCTCGGCCTACTTCCTGGGTAAACGGTGTATGGCAGCCTCGATGTTGCTTACAATGTCTTCTACAGGCACAGAAGGTGGAGTGACGGAGAAGTTCTGACCTTTCGCAAAAGTGAAGTTTCCCCTGGTGATAGAGGACGGCTAGTCAGGTTTACTACCGTGCGAGACGAGTCCGGCTCAGATGTGGTTGCAGTTGCAGTCTTGAGGCCATGACATAGCTCAATTTCTTTTTCTGGCGATTCGTCGACTGTTCGAAGGTGGAGTGCATAGAATAGTGCGTGATGTGGTCGAGGTTGTCCCAATCCCCGCTTGAGAGCGTAGACGTGAGTCGGAGATGTACTGATATGAGGTCCCGGTCAGTCGTAGCTAAGTCGCTGCGTGTAGCATGTAGCTAAGTCCCTGCATGTAGCATGTATCTGTTCTCGCAGCATTGAGCGCTCAGCTCTGTCGTATATATGGTGAGCATGAGCTGAGACGAAATTCCTCTTCATCCTAATAAACTTAGGAATCGTGTCTGTGTCCCTGCACCGTAAGAGGAACGTCAGAGAAGCAAGTTGCCGGGCTTTCTTCTTCCGTAGCTTCTCGAAGCGGCAAACCAGGTTCGTATTTCCTCCCTGTAGAGGCGACTGATATAACAGCTTAGGCTTTCATAATTAAGTACAAGTTGTTCAGGCTTATTGGCCGTGGTCCAGACAGGATATCCTGGTCCTGTCTGGACCACGATCTACAAGCCCAAACAACTTGTACTTAATTATAAATGTATCAATGTTGGTAGCAACTATGTGGAGATAGCCAAAGGTTTGTCTTTTGACAATACTGTAGTGTGCAAATATTCCTTATGCTCTTGGGTGTGCACAAAATGTGTCTGTGTGTATTAATGTGGTGAGTGCAGTAGTGGTCGCCTCCGTGGTGTAGTGGTCAGCATGCTTAGTTGCCACCCCAGAGGTCCGAGGTTTGATTCCCGACTCTGCCACGAAATTTGATAAGTGGTATGAGGACTGGAACGGGGTCTACTCAGCCTCCGTTGGTCCAGATGAGAAGAGGCGGCTTGATTCCCACCTCAGCCATCCTTGAAGTGGCTTTCCATGATTTCCTACTTTGTCTTCGGGCAAATGCCGGGATGGTACTGCCCCCGTAAATTGAATTATCCAGAGACCACGATGGTAGTATTTGGGAGAGCATGAGTATAGTTGCAGCCGTCATTGCTATTACGTGTTGTTAATGACGTAGGCACGGCTGGCTCATAGCTCAGGCAAGCAGGGAGGCTTCGCAGAGATCCATGATGGCGTATAAGAATTTTCGAGAAGGCTCTGGGAGCATGACGCATATAGAAGCTATGGAAGGGATGGAGGATACGCCCCTTGTCAAGGTATTTAAACTACGGGAACGGAGAGCCGAGGCTCTTTCTAATAAATCAGTTGACGAGTGAAGTGTGTTGATGGGTTAACGTAGTCCCAAAAGTTTCGTCAAGTCCGAGCGTGGAGGTTGTCCGTTCGTGAAACAGCACAGTTTGGGTAAGCTGCAGTGCATTATACAACTCAAATCTAGGCAAAGTTAAAACGCAAGTAGAAGTGACATTATCTCATGAACATACACTATTAGGCTTCAGCGTTTATTATAATCAAGCAGTGTAAGACTATATGGAGCCTGTATTAAAAGCAGAAAATTCCAGCTTTTATAATTTGGGAAATATAAGCGATAGAAGACGAAATACAAAAGTGTTTTTCACAGATCCCAGAATCACTTTTCATGCTACACACTTTGAACATTCAGAGGGCAGGCGTACTGCAAGTGTGAAACAGAACATTATTCAGTTGGTGCTACAGACAATTGACATTACAATGGCAGTTAATACTCAGTTATTATATTTAATAGACATTAATATGAAAGGAGTGATGGAGTATTAAACTAACTATGCACCTGGGACATATATCGATAGCGTGAAGATCCAACATGGAATTACGATAGTCAGTATTCTTGGAATACTAGCATGGAGTGGGTAACCAGCATTTACACTCATGCATATCTATCAAACGCTGATATAACATCCATACGGCAGTGGAAATTTATTCATTATCCATTAACATGAATATTTCTGCCTCGCATATACAATGGATTTCATGGTTTATTTCAACGTAGAACTTGGGGGATTTTCAAGAGTGGCTAGGGTATCCCAACACAAACAGAAGAAGTTGCCAGAAGGAAGTTCCTTGTTAACACGGATGGGTGTATTCCGGAGACAGAATCGTTCCATTATCCGAGGTCGCTGTTCCGCTGTTCGAGGACTGTCCAGATATGTACTCTGGTCTTATAGGAACATCTATAGTATTCTGTGAATACTCTTCAAGAACGTCTGAACATCATATAAGGTAGCCGTGATATTTATTTGTTATAATGTGAGCTGTATAGTGATATTTGAGCAACGATCTTTCCCATATTTTATACTTTTATATGTTCTTGTTTTCTGTACACGTTTCAGGTGTTTTATATTTTCTTTTGTGTCTTGAGATCTTAGTCTTTCATATTTAGATTTAAATTCTTGTAAGGATCAGTTTTACTGACAATTAAATATTCTTTAGAGAATGTGGATTAATTTAGCAGTCACGGTTTGACTTTAAAAATAAATAGTTTCCATTTCAAGTCAGAATTCAGACATCGTGTCATCATTTCAAAGTAATGTCTCCGTTAACTTACTTTGAACATTTTTCTGTCCAACTTCAAGAGAGAAGAAACCATCGAACGTTAATTAGAGCGTTAAAAATATATGTAACTTTACGACGATCTTTGAATTACTAGTCGTTCTTCAGAATGTGTTGTTGAAACAAAGACAATATCTTTAGATAATGAAAAACATTTCAGCGAAGACAACTTTATGTAACTTGAGTATTGAATGAGCTTTATTCAGTTAACAGTTGCAAAGAACTCTTTCGGTAGAAGATTTTCATATCTTAGGCTAGGATATCGATGCTTGCATATTCCAGTCTAGATTGACTTCTATCCGTCCTGATTTAAATAACCTGCAATTATTTAAATTTTCTTGAGTGTAATATTTTAGTGTACTGGGATAATATTATAATGATAATGTACAGGGTGGCACCCTTAAAAAGCCGTCTCTGGAGTGTAGTTTGATTTAATGTTCAATCTCCGTCAATCAATACATTAAATAAGTGCTACACCGCACTAGTTGTGGGACATGTTTCGAACCTTAAAAACGGTCCTTCATCAGCCACAAATGGAAGCCGTTAAAACATTACATATAAAAAACACTGAACAAAGTAAAAGAACATCATGCATGTACACATAGTCACTCATAAAACACAATACAGTCCAGAACAAATTAAATATAATACACATTAAAACTTTAAAATCTTATTATATAGTTCATGAAACCCTGTCCATCTTTGTTTCATGATTCATGATTTATTAAATCCTGTCCACTTCAAGAGCTCCTCGCTTGGCGTGGCACACAATGAGACGTTGTTCTTACAGTCAAAAGGTGTCATTATTTGGACGAAACAAACACTCAAACATTCCCATTAGAGCGGCTTGCGAATGAGAACTTAATTTCCAGAAAACCCTCTGTGGACAAGAAGAAAATAAAATAAAAATGAATGAACGCGCAACTGATCAACAACAAGATTCGCCGCGGTGAAACGTTTTGCTAGCTCCTAACTGTTGGGTGAGAAATGTAACTGTTTACCTTTGCCTAAGCTATGTTGTTTTAATGGGTGCCAAGACCTCAACGCAATGTTGAAATCTAAATTTGTATTTAACAACGTCTAGCTCTGGCAGAACACCTTCAAGACTCTATTCACTCAGATCGTGGTATGATTTGATCATTAACCCAACAAACAATTGTATCAGGAGAAGGAATTGGTCTATATCTAATGCTACCTACTGAAAGCAAAGATTGCATTGTAAAAGAAATGAATTTATTATATAAAACAAGTATAGCAAAATTAATAATAATAAGTATAAAATTTAAATTGGAGCGTTGTGATTTGAATATTACCGATAGAAAATTACGTGAAAACGGAGTCTGATAAATTGATTTTACTCTTATTTCCAAGCGATGAAGTTACTGAAATATGAAATGTAAAACAAAGAAAATGAGAGATTGCGTATTTCTGCGTCATTGGCGCTTACCACTGGAAATTGCCAAAGCATTTCCCTCGTTCTTGATGATGTTGTGAGCTTCCCACAGTCTCCTGGACGTCGTCATCTCCGTCGGAATTTGATGATATTCTGGTAGATTAGATAATTCTATGGTCCGTACCTCGGACCCAAACACTCGTATAACCAAGTTTTACAAAAGTTCGTCGCTAACTCCACTGAACATCGGAGCGACACGCACTTGCGACCGTACACCTCAAGTATTTCACAGATAGTCCTAGTTTCACGGCGCGTCGAACGATATAACCACACGCCGGCTCCCCACTCTTCAGTCCCAACTAGCTTACGTCGTCTCCGCTGATTGGCTGTACCCCACCACGATCTTCTCCTCCTCCGGGTCATTACACTCGGCGGGAGGGTTCCGTTCCAACAATTCGTCTTTTCTAGACCTTGCGACCCAAGATTGCGTCATGCTTCTCGACAAGATTAAGCGTGTACTTGAAATCCCAGTGAGTCACGTCTCTCGATATACCCTAACTGACGAAAACTCCGTAAAATTCCGTAATCAGATAATTTTCTATGATATCGTCGTTCGTAATAATTTGCTGGATAGCGTTTTCTAAGACATAGAAAACCTATCTGAATGCTAATAATTTTTATAAAATGCTCCGAAAATACCTAAATAATAATTATAATACATTAATAATAATAATAATAAATTAACATGAAAAATTCTCTTGGCTGAACAATTTGCCGCGTAAATAAATATAGAATGGCTTCCTACTGACTTATGCCAGTTGCATAAAACCCCTCGAAAAACACGTTACATATTCGCCTCGGATCATCGGATGATTTACCGTGACGACGGTCCATTATCCGATTATCCCAGACACGTTAATAATCCCCATCCAAAATACATATTACATAAATGAAATCACCCTAAATTACAGATATATACACTCATATTTTTTCTTCACGCACTTTGCGTCAAAGTTTGTTGTCACAATGGATTGCACTTTGCAACCAGTCCAATGTTTTACATATGGAATAGTGTTCCACGGATATTTCCGCCTCTCAAATTTCTCTATGTTGGAGAAATAGACATAATTAATGTGTGAGCACTATGTATTTATGATGTCATATCACACGCATTGAAGGTGTTCTGATATATTTATATCACCCTAGAACTTCCTAATTTCACTGGAGGTCCCCTCCTTATGGTGACATTTAATTCCCCTTATCACTGAGCACACGATCACACTATTGTGGCAGCGCCTCGTGACCATAATACTTAATCTCTCTTTGAAGTAGATTAAATTAATATTGACTTCTGAAAAAAAACAGTAAATGCGCATTACATATAACACCAAATATTTCTGTGCCGTAAGCGCCCTGTCTTGTTAAGTTCCCGTTAACCATATTCTACTTAATACTAGCTCTCAACACAGACCATTTCTCCTCACACAAATAATACCATTGTACAGATTATCTTAAATTACACACTTACAAATCTTACATGGCGAGGCCGTAAACAGAAATCACGTGTGCTGATATGTATGAGTTTCATGAAGGACTGTCTCGCATTCTGATGGCCCATCTTTTATCTCGTGGACGCCTTAAGCTAACAAGCCCTATTCAAGCGCTCCCCCATCTCTTGGAGATAAATGGGAACCCATCAGCGCTGCCAAAATGGCCTTGGTGCATCGAGACAATTTAGTGCTCAACAGCATCCGACAATCCCGTCATATTTCCCTGTACCTTAAAAACTCTCATTTACTTACATACTACCCCCCTGCGTGACTTCTGATACGCCTGCCTTAAGACCAGATCTTCCACGCACCAGACACCACACTTACTCATTTGATAGGCTGGCTCGCCAGCTAAACACACTCACTTTATGACACATATTTTCGTAGACTATGTATATTATACGTTCCGTATAATCTGTTTCCCTCACTATTCTCCAGCACATATGCTGTTTTCCCAATACGTTTGGAAACTATAAATGGGCCCTCGTAGAGATAAAAGAACTTGGACATGACTTTCTCTAGCTTATTTGACTGTTTCGGCACTCTAAGTAAGACTCTGTCTCCCGGCTCGAATAGGTCAAATTTAGTTTCTTTTTGTTGGCGAATTCTCTTTTGTGCTGACTTAGATAAATTCTGTTTCGCCAACTGGACAGTGTAATCCATCCCCGGTTGCTTACCCTCATTTAATCCCAACACCCTCGCTAGTTCATTTTGTGGTCTTTTTCCGAAGTGAACTTCGTATGGCGTCAATTTCGTGCTCTCATGCTGGACAGAATTCAGCCAAGTCTCGACCTTGGGAAGATGTCCAACCCAGGCCGCATGCTTGTCATGCACTAGAGTCCGAAAAAGACGAGCCACTTCCCTTAATGGACGCTCTGCAGAATTACCCTGAGGGTACCTTACAGAGGAATGAACGTGTGTTATACCAGCTTCCTGCATACTGGTTCTCCATTTCTTTGCAGTAAACTGTGGTCCACTGTCAGATAGTATCCTGAGAGGAATGCCAAACTCAGGTACATACTTATTAATGATCAGACGGCTACACGCTAGTCCCGTGGCTTTCCTTAGCGGATATAGCTTGACATACTTACTAAAAGCGTCAATAACTATAAAAATGTACTCGTAGCCGTACTGTCCTTTAACGATCGGGCCAAATAAATCCACACACAGTAGTTCGCCGGGACTACTGGTGAGAACTGCAGATCTCTCCCCCACTAAATATTTAACTGGATATTTACTCCTTTGACAGGTGTCACACTTAGCTAAAATCCTCCTAACGTCCCTTCCCATTTTACTCCAAATGAAGTCACGACCAATTTCATAGAAGACCTTGGCAGCACCAAAGTGTCCTAATTCCCTATGAATGAACCAAATTAGCTCCTCCCGCAAAGTGGCAGGAACACATATTGCCCACCGATTATTCCTACATTTCCTTGCAAGAAGCCCATCCTGCATCTTGTACGTGAACCGTCCTACTTTCACATACTCTTCTTCACCTATTTCCAACCTAGCCAGTGGCTCCTTTAACTTAACGTCATCACGTTGCTCCACTAGCATATTTCTCAGTGTCTGTAACGATGCCCTGTTGCTACTGTCCACACACGCACATATTAAAATACCATCCTCTGCTTTAACCACAGGATAATCCCTACATAAATTAGTGTCCCTCGATAGCATGTCGGCAAGAATGTTATCTTTACCTTTAATATATTTTACTGTGAATTCGTATTCCTGCAGAGCAAGAATCCACCTACTAACTCTGTTAGAACTGAGTTTACAAGTCCTCATATACAGTAATGCATGGTGATCTGTGTGGATCTCAAATTTCCCCCCTACTAAATACATTCTAAATTTCCCTAAACTGAAAACAATACCTAAAAGCTCTAACTCAGTAATCGTGTATCTTTTCTCTGCTGCTGTCAGTCCTCGCGAGGCTAAAGATACAATGCACAGATTACCCTCATCATCTTTCTGACATAATACTCCAGCAATGCCTATATGTGAAGCATCTGTCATAACCACATATTCCTTATCTTTTAACGGATATTTCAGCACTACAGCTTTCTCAAAACCTTCCTTCAGCGCTCTAAACGCCTGATCATGCTTGGACTCCCATCTCCACCGAGTCCCACTTTTAAGCAATTCCCTGAATGGTTCTACCAACCCTGAGTATTTAAGAACGAACCTCCTGAAAAAGTTGCAAATTCCCAGGTAAGTTTTTAACTGTTTAACATTCTGTGGCACCTCTGCGTTAAGTATCTTATTAACCCTACTTTCCTCTGGTGTCACACCTCTACTCGACACTCTATGACCTAAAAATGTCACTTCTGACTGACAGAATGACGACTTAGACAGCTTCAAAGTGAACCCTGCCTGATCTAACTTCTGAAAAACTATATTTAAATGACATAGATGCTCCTCAAAACTGCGTGAACTAATTACCATATCATCAATGTAAATGGTTACAAACTCTCCTGAGTCATCCCCTAATGCGATGTTTAAAGCCCTAATTAAAGCTGCTGAACTACTCTTTAACCCATAAGGTGTTCTACAAAATTGATAAAGGTTATATTTATGACTAAAAGCTGTAAATGGTCTATCTTCGTACATAAGTGGCACTTGCCAAAAACTGGAACTCAAATCTACACAAGTGAAATACTTCTTCCCCTCAAATGTTTGCATTAATTCCTCTATTGACATAGATTTCAGCTGATCTGAACTAATTCTACTGTTAACCAAACGAGCGTCTAAACAAATACGAACAGTGCCGTCGGTCTTGGGTACCGTGATCAAAGAATTAACATATGGACTGTTAGAGTGCTCAATAATCCCATCTTCAAGCATCTGATTAATTTGTGCCTCAACTGCACTCTGATAAGCGAAAGGTACAGGATATCTATGTCCTGTGAATACTGACCTATCAATAACGTTCAATGAATGTGTATAGCAATTGGCCATACCAATGCGATCCTCAAAAACTCTCCTATTACACAATAACACATCATAGAGCCGAACACATTGTTCCACCTCTATATTACCCTGAAATGCAGCCTCACGTAACGAGTCCTTTAGACTACCGTTCGTAATCACACTGCCCACAAAACATGGAGAACCCCGCTCTACGGCTGGCGATATCTCATTTAAAGTACAAATCACACCTACAATACTACTTCTCTGAATATGGTCATTGAACGCTACTTCTACTTCAGAATCTCCCCATTTAAATTTCAAACTCCCTACATCATAACTTAAGTTACCAGACACTCTACTTAGCCACTCTGAACCCAAGATAACACTGAATACTAAATTTGGAATTACAAGGCAAATCTGCTTCTCTACATGATTATTAATTTTAATGTCTACTAAAACTTGCTTAGAAATTACTTTAGACCTCTTCCCAACAGCTGTGATAACAAAAGTGCTTTTAATTGGCATTTCCTCAAAATTTACTCCAGTTCCTTTCATTTTATCATAAAATGCACTACTTATGCAACTCTTCATACAACCACTATCAATTAAAACATCTGTGTACGCCTCGGACACGTTAAATTTAACTATGGGGCTCTTACTAACCACTTCCTGAATAATACCTTCATCATTTAGTTCATGTAATAATTCATTTCTCACATTTAGGTCATAGGGTTCCTGTATAATTGTATGGACAGGGCATGCTACAGACTGAGATTCTGACCTTACTTCGCAGCCTGGTTCGCGTTTAAAGAACCGCTACAGCTGGCCGTAGTACTAGTTACTACTGCACTGGTCTGGTTGTTCTGAGTTGTGTTGTCATTGTTTGGCTGTATATTACTACCACTAGGCTGTCCTCTTCCTTGACCCCTATTCTGGTTGTAATTATTGTCATTATAATTTCTCCCTTGATTTCCCCTGAAATCATTGTTTCTCCCTTGATTTCCCCTGTAATCATTGTTCCTCCCTTGATTTCCCCTGAAATCATTGTTCCTCCCTTGATACTGATTACCATAGCCATTTCCTCTGTTCTGATTTAGCTGATTATTATTATTTCTATTTTGAGCATTGGCCCCTTCGCCACCGTTCCCTTGAACTTCCTGATGCCTGGCTTCATTAGGTCTATTATTATTATTACCCTGGTTCCTATTGAAATTGTCCTCATAACCCCCTCTCCCTAGTGCATCAAATGTGCTTAACAAACTTTCTACTTGTGATATAGTCTTTACATTCTGGATACAAGCAGCCTCCTTGATCCTATAGGGAAAGTGCCTAAGTAGCAACCTTACCACATCACTTTCCTCCTTCAAGCCATCCAGATATTTACACACTAATACCTGCCCTAAAAAGTATTCGGTCATGGTGGAGCTTCCTTTAGGGTTATATTTACCACACACTACTCCCTCACGATGCTGCGACTGAATAACCTCATTCCAGAACTTTTCACAGAATTTCATTTTAAAATCATTGATATCAGTAAACTTGTCTCTGTAGACAGCAAACCAATTCCTCGTTTCCCCCACAAACACTTGTTCTAAAATTTCAACTACCTGGCACCACTCAATACTACCATTTTCCAACCTCTCCCCGAATTTATTTTCTATAGTGTTCATGAACTCCATTGGGCACCCCTGTCGATTGCTGAACTTACCCAGTTCTACCTCCCTGTGTGTGCTATTCACAAAAACTGTCTATTCTGACTATTTTCTTGCCTGATCCTAGCTTTTAATTTTAATTCTAATTCTGCGATTTTCTCCTCAGCCTTCCTCTCAATACTGTTTACTGTTAATTTAATGTTTCCTTCTGATTCTTCTACTTTATCATATAGCTTTGCTTGTTTCTCCTCAATCTTGCTAATGCTCTCTTTATTACTCTCTCTTAAATCATTTACTTCTGCAACTATTTGTGAGTGGACTTTCTCAATTCTACCCCCCAGCTGTTCCTTAACCTCTTTAGTAGCTACCTGAATTTTGTCAATTTCTCCCCCCAATTGCTTTTTGACCTGCTGTGTTTCCAGTTGCACTAGTTCTTTTAAATTTTCAGCCTGTGTACTGATTCTAATTTCCAACTCCTCCTGTACTTTTCCTAATTTTCTGTCTACATCTGCAATAATCTCTTTAGCCTTTTCTTCCATCACCCCCCTGATCTCACCTCTAATCAGTTCGAATTTGTCACTCATTTCCCTACTGTTTTGTTCTAATCTGGCGTTTAAACTATCGCTCAATTCCCTATTACTCTCTTTATTTTCCCTACTGTTTTGTTCTAGTTTAGCGTTATTCTGTTCTAACTTTGCATTTAAAGCTTCTGTACTTTCTTTATTTTCCCTACTGTTTTGTTCTAGTTTAGCGTTATTCTGTTCTAACTTTGCATTTAAAGCTTCTGTACTTTCTTTATTTTCCCTACTGTTTTGTTCTAATTTAGCGTTATTCTGTTCTAACTTTGCATTTAAGGCATCACTACTAACTTTGTTCTGATACATAAACTCGAGAAGTAAAGTTTTTAATTCTGGTTGGCCGCCTACACTCCCTGTTTCAGTATCGGGATTTACCTCCGCTACCCCGGTACTACCATCACTCGACATACTGCTCGTATCATCACTCTCCCGTTGATGACCACTACGTAACCTCATCTGTCTTTCTTTCTCATCCCCCATAATGATATACACTGATACAGACAAATAACCCCCAAAATACAGGCACAGAAATATATACCCTTCTCCTTCCACAAATGTTATTAGGTTTTCAGCCCCAAGTTGTCGGCGACAAGTGAAACGTTTTGCTAGCTCCTAACTGTTGGGTGAGAAATGTAACTGTTTACCTTTGCCTAAGCTATGTTGTTTTAATGGGCGCCAAGACCTCAACGCAATGTTGAAATCTAAATTTGTATTTAACAACGTCTAGCTCTGGCAGAACACCTTCAAGACTCTATTCACTCAGATCGTGGTATGATTTGATCATTAACCCAACAAACAATTGTATCAGGAGAAGGAATTGGTCTATATCTAATGCTACCTACTGAAAGCAAAGATTGCATTGTAAAAGAAATGAATTTATTATATAAAACAAGTATAGCAAAATTAATAATAATAAGTATAAAATTTAAATTGGAGCGTTGTGATTTGAATATTACCGATAGAAAATTACGTGAAAACGGAGTCTGATAAATTGATTTTACTCTTATTTCCAAGCTATGAAGTTACTGAAATATGAAATGTAAAACAAAGAAAATGAGAGATTGCGTATTTCTGCGTCATTGGCGCTTACCCCTGGAAATTGCCAAAGCATTTCCCTCGTTCTTGATGATGCTGTGTGCTTCCCACAGTCTCCTGGACGTCGTCATCTCCGTCGGAATTTGATGATATTCTGGTAGATTAGATAATTCTATGGTCCGTACCTCGGACCCAAACACTCGTACAACCAAGTTTTACAAAAGTTCGTCGCTAACTCCACTGAACATCGGAGCGACACGCACTTGCGACCGTACACCTCAAGTATTTCACAGATAGTCCTAGTTTCACGGCGCGTCGAACGATATAACCACACGCCGGCTCCCCACTCTTCAGTCCCAACTAGCTTACGTCGTCTCCGCTGATTGGCTGTACCCCACCACGCGATCTTCTCCTCCTCCGGGTCATTACACTCGGCGGGAGGGTTCCGTTCCAACAATTCGTCTTTTCTAGACCTTGCGACCCAAGATTGCGTCATGCTTCTAGACAAGATTAAGCGTGTACTTGAAATCCCAGTGAGTCACGTCTCTCGATATACCCTAACTGGCGAAAACTCCGTAAAATTCCGTAATCAGATAATTTTCTATGATATCGTCGTTCGTAATAATTTGCTGGATAGCGTTTTCTAAGACATAGAAAACCTATCTGAATGCTAATAATTTTTATAAAATGCTCCGAAAATACCTAAATAATAATTATAATACATTAATAATAATAATAATAAATTAACATGAAAAATTCTCTTGGCTGAACAATTTGCCGCGTAAATAAATATAGAATGGCTTCCTACTGACTTATGCCAGTTGCATAAAACCCCTCGAAAAACACGTTACAGCGGGAAGAAGCAATCTTACCTTACAAGTGCTTGCAACAGCCTGCTGGCTAAGGGCCAGGCGATGAACTGAATACTATGTCAGGTCAGCCGAGGTCGCAGAGAGGATGGAGGGGCGGGAACTCACTGCCGAATGATGGGTGGGGAAGCACATGGGAAGGGAGGAAAAGGAACAAGGGGGGGGGGGTATAATCCCGCCTACCGCTTGTAACTATGGAGTTTTTATTATACGTTTGTTGCTGGCGACATAATTTGTTAAAGATTCATATAAAATATTGCTGTCATAGTTAATTTCATTTAAATTGTGTGACGGATTAATTCTTAAAGCCAGATCTATTTCCATCTGTTCCAAGATGTTAAGCTTGGAAACTGCAATAATGTAGAATTTCCATATCGTTTTCAATTTTGGAAAAATTATGGTTATGTTCTATCATATGACTATTAATGGCCGAAAACTTTTTATGTCTAGCGGCGTTAAAATGCTTGTAGTATCTTACGTTGAAGCTACGTCCGGTTTGACCGATGTAGTCTGAAGGACAATCTTTACATTTGATTCTATAGATGCCTGATTTCTGAAATTTATCCTGTTTATTAATGGAGCTAGAATTAAACAAATGATTCCTGGTGGTGTTAGCTGTACTGTATGCTATTTTTAACTCATACTTCTTTAAAATATTAGTGATGTTATGGGTCAGTTGGTTTATGTACGTAAACGTAGCATAAGAACTGTCTTTTTCTACAGGCTTCAGTTTGGTGGGAGGTTTGTTTTTTATTTTCCGTAACATCGAATCAACATATTGCTTACTGAAACCGTTGGCCCTCGCTATTTGTTGTATGGTGGAAATCTCATTATTCCGATCTCGTTCTGATAGTGGTATACTAAGAGCTCTATTAATGTAGGCTCTGAATGCGGCTCTTTTATGACTAGCTGGATGGTTAGAGTCATTTCTGATGGTGGAAAATGTTTGAGAAGGTTTTCTGTAGATTTTATAACGCAGTTTAGTGTTATCTCTGATGACAGTCAGATCCAGAAAATTGACGGCTTGCTTAATTTCAGAAGCTGTGGTAAACTTAATGCTGTTGTCAATCTGGTTGAGTTCTGCTGTGACGCTACTAATATTGCTGACTTTATTATCTATTATTAGGAATATATCATCTACATATCTAGCCCAGTAGCTAATGCCCTTTATTTTACTAATGTTGTTGTTCTCCAAATGGTCAATGTAAATATCGGCCAGTATTCCGGAAAGTGGGGATCCCATGGCCAAACCTTCAACTTGCTTGAAAATTTTCTGATTAAACGTGAAACAATTATTTTGAACGGTAAATTTTAATAAATCGATGAATTCTTTAATCTCGTCATGGGAAAGTCTGCTGTGACTTTTTAAATTATTTTCTACTATGCTCAAAGTGTGTCCCACCGGGATATTAGTGTACATGTCACTGATATCCGCGGTGTGTAATGTTTCCGATTCTTTTAAATCTAATCCTTTTGTTAATTCGCAAAATTGAACGGAATTCCTGGGGGCATTATTAGCTGAGAATTTATAATGTTTCTTAAACATTTTTTGCACAAACAGCGACAACTCGTACACTGGGCTCCCCCTGAAATTTACAATAGGTCTAATGGGTATGTTATCCTTATGCGTTTTTTGGCAATGACCTGAGGGTTGGCAAACTTAGGTTCATGTTAATTAACTTACTAATTTGGTGTTCATCCAAAATCAAAACGGTGTTCTTTAGGAGCTGTTTAAGCCTCCTTTGTGTAAGCCCTGTTGGATCTTTATTGATGATGCCGAAATTTTTACCATTCAGAAACGAATCAGTCTTTTCGATATAATCCGTTTTATTAATGATGACAATACTGTTACCTTTATCTGCTTTCGTGACTATTAGATTTTCCTGAGCAATTTTCTTTTTGAGATTGATAATGTCGCTATTTATATGGGGTAGTTTCTTATCCTGTTTAATTATTTTATTTACTTTCTTGTTGAGAATGTATCTGACCTCGTTCCTCTTGTCTAAAGGAAGTTTATGGATTGCCGTTTCCGATTCAGCTATTAATGTTGTAAAATTTTGTTTATTATTATAGGAGGACTGCCAATTGTGTTTAAAACCTTTCTCTAGTATTTCCATCTCCCCATCATTAAACTCGACACTGGACAGGTTCTCCACGGGTTTCTGGAATTTGTGGATCGGGGTGACGGGATCTTCGCTACTCGCTGTACCTATCAGTTGTTTCAATTGATCCAATTTCCTATTTATAGTGTTGACTTTCCTACTGATATGAAATGAGACAGCCTCCTCCATGTTGGTGAGGAAGGAGTCCCATTCTTTCTTCTCTGTGCAATTTGCTGCTTCTAATTGGTCGGCCTTGGCCCGTCATGGGCTGGATAGTGCCAGGGGTTGACAAGTGAATTTGGTAAAGACTATTGTTAACTTGGTTTTTATGTACATAAATTTTATTTCTCTCTGCAAAATCTTCCTATTGACCATCTGCTGCGTTCTTGCCTCGAAATTGTTATTAAACTTTTTCTTTTGGAATGTGTTTAAATGCCGAGGGACTAAGTTATGCAATCTGCATCTCTTAAGAAACTCAATGTCTTTGATAATGTAGGCTAATTTGATACGTAGGTGTTTGTATTTATACCTCTTAGCTTGACTAGCCGTATTAGACTTGGGAATATTTGGTTACAAGCGGTAGGCGGGATTATACCCCCCCCCCCCCCCCTGTTCCTTTTCCTCCCTTCCCATGTGCTTCCCCACCCATCATTCGGCAGTGAGTTCCCGCCCCTCCATCCTCTCTGCGACCTCGGCTGACCTGACATAGTATTCAGTTCATCGCCTGGCCCTTAGCCAGCAGGCTGTTGCAAGCACTTGTAAGGTAAGATTGCTTCTTCCCGCGGCGAATCTTGTTGTTGATCAGTTGCGCGTTCATTCATTTTTATTTTATTTTCTTCTTGTCCACAGAGGGTTTTCTGGAAATTAAGTTCTCATTCGCAAGCCGCTCAAATGGGAATGTTTGAGTGTTTGTTTCGTCCAAATAATGACACCTTTTGACTGTAAGAACAATGTCTCATTGTGTGCCACGCCAAGCGAGGAGCTCTTGAAGTGGACAGGATTTAATAAATCATGAATCATGAAACAAAGATGGACAGGGTTTCATGAACTATATAATAAGATTTTAAAGTTTTAATGTGTATTATATTTAATTTGTTCTGGACTGTATTGTGTTTTATGAGTGACTATGTGTACATGCATGATGTTCTTTTACTTTGTTCAGTGTTTTTTATATGTAATGTTTTAACGGCTTCCATTTGTGGCTGATGAAGGACCGTTTTTAAGGTTCGAAACATGTCCCACAACTAGTGCGGTGTAGCACTTATTTAATGTATTGATTGACGGAGATTGAACATTAAATCAAATTAGTACTTTGTCAATATGGACCAAAATGACACCAAATATTCCCAAGTCTGGAGTGTAGACCGAATCCCAAGGTGTATACGCCTTGGGATGAGGCATTTAATAAGAAGTTCCCTGCTGACAGGTCTCCTCGCTACCTGGTAGCTACCAGGACAGACGGGGGAGATTTTAAACAGGTAAAATGGATTATTATCTAAATATATTATCTATTATTATCTAAATTTAATTTTATAATGTCTGCTTTGAGGTTTTGTGGGTATCTACCGACCTACCTAGAGATCTCGGGTTCGAATCCGGGACGGGGTATATTTTTGCTACCAGATTATCATTTTAAATTTTGTAAATATTGTCAATTCAAATTACAGTACAGTAAGTATGTAGTTAGTTTAAGTTGTAAGTATGAAGTTAATTTGTTTATTAGATATATGTCATTGTTCTATTAGACTGTGGTGTGTGAGTGTGTCTGGTGAGGGTGCATGTGAGTGGGCCTGGTGACAGACTGTTTTTAGTGGTAGTATTTGTTGTTGGTGAAACTTTAGTATTTTTTTCGTTAGTAGAATTTTGGTATTTAATTGTTAGTAGAAGGTTAGTATTTTGTAGTAGAATTGTGCTTTTTTCTTATTCTGAAAGGGAGTGGCAGCCTTTCAGAATAAATCAATTCTTTACTAGTCAAATAGACGGTTAAGATATTGATAATATAAGCCAACTAATGGCTACACTGCGTTCTGCTGCACGGCTGAAAGCAACGGGAAACTACAGCCGTAATGCTATTCCCGAGGATATGCACGTCTCTATGCATAATTACATGTGATGATGGCCTCCTCCCTTGTAAAATTTCAATCCGGAGGTAAACTAGTCTCCCGTTCGGATCTCCGGGTGGGGACTACTCGAGAGGGGGGTTAACATCACAGAAGTGACAAAGAGGAAATCTGACATTCTACGGATCGGAGCGTGGAATGTTAGAAGTCTGCTAGGAAGTGGAAAGTTAGAAAACTTAGAAAGGGAAATGGATAGGTTGAGGTTGGATTTGGTTGGGATTAGTGAAATGCACTGGCAGGAAGAACAGGACTTTTGGTCAGGAGACTATAGGGTCATTAGCACTAAATCAAACAATGGCCAAGAAGGAGTTGGTCTCATATTGAGTAGGAAACTTGGACAGCGGGTGGAATATTATGAGCAATACAGTGAACGGATTATTGTAGCAAAAATCAATACTAAACCTACGTGCACCACAGTGGTACAAGTCTATATGCCTACCAGTCAAGCTGATGATGAGGATGTTGAAAAGGTCTACGAAGAAATAGATGACATTCTGAGGTATATCAAAGGTGATGAAAATGTTATAGTAATGGGAGATTGGAATGCTGTGGTAGGAAAAGGGAGAGAAGGGAAGATAGTAGGAGATTTCGGATTAGGTAAAAGGAATGATCGAGGAAGCAGGCTGATGGAATCCTGCACCGAACATGAGTTGGTCATAGCTAACACCTTATTCAATAACCACAACAGAATATACACATGGATGAGACCAGGAGATACAAGGCGTTACCAAATCGACTTCATTATGGTCAAGCAGAGGTTTCGAAACCAGATTTTGGATTGTAAAACATATCCTGGTGCTGACATAAACTCTGACCACAATCTGGTTGTAATGAAATGCAGATTAAAGTTGAAGAAACTGAAGAAAAGTCAAAAGCCAAAAAGGTGGGCAATAGACAGACTGAAAGTAAAGGATGTAAACGAAAGATTCAAGAAGAGTATAAAGGAAGGACTAATCAAAACCCCTAAACAAACTTCAATTGCAGATGAATGGGCACTTTTGAAGAATGAAATAACAAAATCCGCAGAAGAAAACATTGGTAGGAAAGAAAGAATAGGTAGAAAACCGTGGATCACTCAGGATATACTAGAATTGATGGATGAAAGGCGGAGACACAAGAATCTAAGAGATGAAGAGGGGAAAGCAGAATACAGACGTCTGAGAAATGAGGTTAACAAGAAGTGCAAGGAAGCGAAAGAAGAATGGTTGAAAGAGAAATGTGCAGGTATAGAAAAGTGTCTGAAATTAGGAAAAGTAGACACAGCTTATCGAAGGATTAAGAATACTTTTGGGGAAAAGAAGACTAAGTGCTGTAATATTAGGGACACAAATGGAAAGCCTCTAACAGATAGGGAAGAAAAGGTTGAGAGATGGAAAGCTTACATGGAGTGCGTGTATAAGGGAAAGGAGATTGAGAATCATGTAATGGAAAGGGAGGAGGAAATTAATGAGGATGCAAAAGGAGATTTAATATTGAGATCAGAATTTGACAGAGCATTAGAGGACTTAGGCTGGAACAAAGCAGCAGGCATAGATGATATACCGATTGAGTTGCTACGCTGCTTAGGAGATGAAGGTCTGATCAGGTTATTTCACTTGGTGTGTAGGATTTATGAGACAGGTGAGGTACCCCCTGATTTCAAGAAGAATGTTATCATCCCTATACCAAAGAAAGTGGGAGCTGACAGATGTGAAGATTACCGTACAATCAGCTTGATTACTCATGCTTCAAAGATCCTGTCTAGAATAATTTACAAGAGGATTGAAAGTCAGATAGAAACGGAGTTGGGTGAAGACCAGTTTGGTGTCAGGAGAAATGTAGGAACAAGGGAAGCTGTACTAAGTCTTGGCTGATTTTGGAAGGTAGAATAAGGAAAGATAAGAGAACGTTCATGGCATTTGTAGACTTAGAAAAGGCTTTTGATAACGTTGATTGGACTAAATTGTTTGACATTTTGAAATCTATTGGAATAAAGTACAGGGATAGGAGGGTGATCTACAATCTCTACAGAAACCAGACAGCAGTCATTCGAGCTGAAGGATATGAGAGAGAAGCTGGTATTATGAAAGGTGTAAGGCAAGGCTGCAACTTATCACCCATACTTTTCAATCTTTACATTGAACAAGCGATGAAGGAAATTGGAGAAAAATTTAAAGTGGGAGTGAAGATTCAAGGAGAAATAATTTCAACTCTGAGATTTGCTGATGACATCGTCATCTTGGCCGACAAGCCTGAGAATTTGAATGAGTTTTTGAATGGTATGGATTCCGTCTTACGGAAGGACTTCATGATGAAAATTAATAAATGTAAAACAAAAATACTGGAATGCAGCCGAAATAAATCAGAAACCTCTATGGAGATCAAATTGGCAGGTGAAAAGCTGAAGGAAGTAGGAGACTTCTGTTACTTAGGAAGCAGAATAACCAGTGATGGACGAAGCAAAGAGGATATAAAAAGTAGGTTGGCTCAGGCAAGGAAAGCCTTTCTACAAAAAAGGAATCTGTTGACATCGAATATAGATTTAGGTATTAGGAAGTCATTTTTGAAAGCCTTTGTCTGGAGAGTGGCGCTCTATGGAAGTGAAACTTGGACTATTGGTGCAGCAGAAAAGAGGAGAATTGAGGCATTTGAAATGTGGTGTTACAGGAGAATGATGAAGATCAGATGGGTAGATAGGGTTACAAACGAAGAGGTATTAAGGCGAGTGGGAAAGGAGAGATGTTTCTGGCGACTGCTAATGAAGAGAAGAGATAGGTTGGTAGGATACTTACTAAGACACCCAGGAATAGCAAGCTTAGTTATGGAAGGAAGGGTCAAGGACAAGAACTGTAGGGGTAGACCAAGGTTAGAATATGTTAAACAGATTGCCTCGGATGTAGGGTGTGGTAGCTATGTAGAGATGAAATGATTAGCTCAGGACAGGGAGGCATGGAGTACTGCATCAAACCAGTCAAAAGACTGAAGACTCAAACAACAACAACAACAACAATTTTTTTTAGATAGACAAGTGAGGAGAGTCAGTTTGTATTTTTATTAATCATATTTGTGACTGGCCGATTTTTATTTCATATCGTTTTGTTGAAGATACTCATGGTGGTTAAATTTATGCAACAGTTTGAATATGTTTTGATAATGTAGAGTTTTCGAGAGGAACGATGGGATGTATAAATTATAGTTCAGTGGACGTGTGAAAGTCACTGATTGATAGTGCCCTTGTTGAAGGATGTTTTCCCACGATATTGTTTATAACAAATTAATCATTGGTGATTTTGTTTAAACTGTGGATGTTTTTCCATATATGATGTAATACATATGTTGTTGTTAAGCCATGGTGTGCTTGGAGTGAGGTTTTTCCCGCAAGTTTAGTGATGTTATTCCCCATCCAGATTGTATTCATGTAAATTTACTGTTTTATTTAACAGAGGGTGTGAGTTGAATAACTTTTCGACTTCAGATAAAGATTAGTGTCACAGGTATTCCCTATTAAAATTTATTAAACACGATTGTGTAATTACATGCAAATAACCTTAATTGGTCGGTTGTATTTGAACTAATTTTGTAACTATAACCCGACATGACGTGTGTGTAATGTATAAAATTATTATAAAAGAAATAGAATTTCTATATTCTAATATAAATTCGATTGTCGATTGACAACATTTTCAAAGACTCTAAATTTATTTAGGGATCATTTAAATAAACACTTCAATGTAGTGTTTAGCGTTTCGTCCATATTAGGCAACGCTGTATATAATCATATAACTATGTAAAATAAATCTGTAATTAATATAATAATGTTTATTAGGGTCATATAATAATTTGTTAAAATTGAAGTTTGTGAATGAATGACGTGTAAATGATGGAAATTTTGTAAGAGTGAATCTGGAACTGCATTGGTTCGAAACAATGTAGGTGTGTCTGGAAGAGTGTATAAAATATTTCATGGTATTCTGTAATTTAGGTTCAGTGTTATCGGCATTTGTTTAGTGGCAATGATCTAGCGTATTCGAGACTGCTTCTCACATGTCGCTAGTGACCGGCCGCATTTAACAGTGGGGGAGGCAAGGTGTGTGTGTCTCATTCATAGTCCATATGTTCAGATAAGGACTTGTGTATTGAGGTCAACGACTCTGTGGCCTTGCATATATGCGTCATTGGAATGAGGAAGTTACCTCAAGATGCACAGCGATACAGCTGAGTGCTACTAAACGCTTCATGTTTTTGTTTATATAAAATGATGTTTTGACTAGCTTACAGTAGTCCGATTAAGCTTATAACTTTTGAGTAATTGTTTTACAGTCCAGTAGTGGCTGAGGAGAATTTATGAGGGTTTCACAAGACTCTAATTTTTTTTTGTGTATAATTTTATTTATATTTATGTGAAATAAAATTTTACCGTTCAGTTTTCATAGTCTTTGACGTGTGGGTTCATTTTAAATATCATGTATGTGAAATATTGTGCGGACACACTGTTGAGAGATGGGGTGCCACCCATAAACCCCGAGAACGGTAAGCAAGGTAAGTGTTTTTCCCCGTGTAGTTTGGTGTGTTCCACAATATTTTTGTAAACTGCTGTGCTATGATCCCGATTGTGTTTGTCAGAGCCATTTCAAATGATGTAGTAGAGCCGGAGCATGTTGAGGTTGGCAATCCGATTGAGGGGACGGATTTCTGACAAATGGCTTCCCGGATTATCGAGTACAGTACCTAACTTAAGGCCACGGCCGCCCCTTTTCCTCTTCCTTGTCTATCCCTCCCACTCTTCCCATCCCCTCATCAGGCACCCTGTTCGCTTTGCAGGTGAGGCCACCTGGGCGAAGTGATAGTCACACTCCCTAGTTGTATCCTCCGACTCAGAGTCTCAAGCTCCAGGACACTGCCCTTAGTAGCGTTAGCGGTGGGATCCCTCACTTAGTCCGTGGGAAAAGCCAACCCTGGAGGGTAAACTGTAAATGAAAAATAAAAATGTACTAGAGTGTGTAACAGTAACTACCAGACTTTAGAATTGGAGTATGGTGCCCCAGGATGTGATATAAGGTACAGGTACTATCCTGGCGAGGACAGATGGCCTTGCTGTTCTAACCTGGCATTTTCCAGGAGTGAGTGAGGAAGAACCTAGCTTAAAGCCTCACCCAGGATGACCACTGTTAGTGCCAAGAATCTAACCTGCATTTCAAAAACAAAAAACAAACCATTCAATTCACAATGTGTGTCTTAGCCCACTCAGTCATGGTAGTGATATTTGATTCTATTCTCACCTGTTGACATATGATGGGATTAATGTCATATGCTTAAGCATGTAAATATTTACGTTCACCACCACACGGCAACACGACACCTTTCTGCCAGTCAAGGTTAGACTTCCCCTCACATCACATAGTAGTGGTAGCAGGCAGAGTATGAGGATTTTAACACTTCATTCATAACGCTTTGCATCAGTGTTAAATCTGAACGACAGCCTCAAAGTTTGTTATTCACTCATCTTCTGAACCTGAAATGTCATTCACCAACTTTTGTCAAAGAGGACAGGCCGATTTGGTGAGTGTTCCTTGCAAGCCACCATCAGCTACGAGGTTAATGCTACCTTTCTTGGATGAATGAATTGTCTTGAAGGCAGGACACTGTAACCGAATTTATTCAGTTACAGTAGCTCACCCTCGGGTTTTCTGCCTTGTGCAGTTGGTTTGGGGTATTTTATTCGTATCTTATTATATTGGGTTAACATGGGGTTGCTGAGGTGATTTTTATTGTGCCTGTGTGTGTTTCTGTGGACGGATTCATTTTTGGATGGTTCGGACAACCTAGGATCACTGTTTATTAATTATCGGTTTTTGGATATTTGATATTATAAAATACGGGGTTTTGCGATTTATTACGTTTTGGGAATAAGGATATATAAGACTGTATTAAGTAGAAGCATTATTTCATTTTGGTTTGGGGTTAATAGCTTTATTTTAACCTAGTAAATGTTAGATTTGTGGCTGTACTATAAAGGTACAAAGAATTGATATTTTCGAGTGCTGGATTTGTGACATACCCGGAAAAGACAGGCAGTAATTCGGCTTGTGTGGGATTACCTAGGCTATTTATGGCATGAACTCCCATGAACTTCGCGTGAAGAAACAACTGTGTGCCGTCAGTGTGGATTTTTGACTGTCTGATGTTTATGTGTTGACGCGGATGTTCCGCTAGGAGCGGGCCACGCACAAATTAGTTCCGGCAGAAACTTTGGGGTTATGGTATCCTTACGCCAGTGCATATAATGGCATGTCTGGCGCTCAGAGCTTGTCTTATTGTTTTATCGGCAGAACACTGATCTACTAACGCCCAGGGTCGTTTTACGTGACATGGTTTCCGTAACGAACAGTTAGATATCGTCTTCTTGCTTGTACTACGAAAGTCCGTTTGTCAACTTGCAATTAGTGTCGTTATTACTCGATCATGGTATCGTAATACGAACGAGCGGTGACTAATGTTTAGCTATCCACTGAGCTCTTACGGGCTATTGGAGGCTACGATTTTTCATGAGTCCATCCATACCATGGGCTGTCTGTAATAACTTACCACGCCTAAAGGATAATCCAGTCGTTAACATTTCTTCGAAGTCATGCGAGAATGGAGAGGTGAACGTGCCGTAACAGAAGAAAGTAGAATGAACCAGTCGTAACGCGTGTAGATATTTTGTGTACAGACGGTACAGTGTATATCCATAGGTGGCTATTATGCCTGGGTCTGATATGACCGTAGTGTTTATCTTGCTCTCAGAGCCTAAATTCAGTGGCAAGGTACTGTATAAAGTTTAAGCACGAGTGTATGAAGGGTATTTTTGTTGTATATTTTGTATATATGTGTTTAGTACAGCCAATAGATTATCTTTTTAAAATCCATGTGTGGTTATATTCCTGTCTTGCATGAACCTGGTACATCAGCAAACGCATGCCAAATGCCCTACGCCTTGGATATGGCGTTTCATAGTCGGGGCAACAGTTATGTATCGTATTTTATCCTATTTTATTCAGGAAGACCCATATGGTCGACCTTGGCGCCCATTCAAAGTCGGGAAGTAACGTTAAAATCACTTGTGGCCTGTATTTAAAGGCAGTAAATTCTGTAGGTTTGTGGTAAATGAGGGTAGTTAATTGTAAATCAACTCCAACGAGGAGGTGTGAGTGTTTCAACACATCCTATTCTTTGAGTGTACTAGTGAATGCAAACAAATACAATGGCAGTGGCGGCGCATCCTATATGTTCAATGGTTCAGTGAACCCCCTAGAAATAGTAAAATGGTTAATCAAGTGCGTATTTCTTTAATTACATATGTAAATTTGCGCTCGGAGGAATAATTTTGACATCAACACTCGGTTGTTCTCCGGAACCTGCGAAAAGGTTCAATTTCTGTATCGCTGGCGCACGAAAGGTTCAATTTCTGGATCGCTGGCGCGTGGCGGTGGGACGTAAGGAGGGAGCGATGGGTGCAGGGTTGTGTGAGGCAAGGGGGGTATGCCGAGAACAAAGCTAAACTATCGCTGGTGAAAGGACCAGCTCAAGCCAGCGCTACAAACGATCTACCTCGAACCACCCCGAAGTTAGCCGATGAAACTGTAACCGAATTTATTCAGTTACAGTAGCTCACCCTCGTTTTTTTTTTTGCTTGTGCAGTTAGTTTGGGGTATTTTATTTGTATCTGATTATATTGGGTTAACGTGGGGTTGCAGAGGAGATTTTTATTGTGCCTGTGTGTTTTTGTGGACGGATTCATCTTTGGATGGTCCGGACCAACTAGGATCATTGTTTATTAATTATCGGTATTTGGATATTTGATATTATAAAATACGGGGTTTTGCGATTTATTACGTTTTGGGAATAAGGATATTGTAACCGAATTTATTCAGTTACAGTAGCTCACCCTCGGGTTTTGCTTCGCGCAGTTAGTTTGGGGTATTTTATTCGTATCTTATTATATTGGGTTAATGTGGGGTTGCAGAGGTGATTTTTATTGTGCCTGTGTGTCTTTGTGGACGGATTCATTTTTGGATGGTCCGGACAACCTAGGATCACTGTTTATTAATTATCGGTTTTTGGATATTTGATATTATAAAATACGGGGTTTTGCGATTTATTACGTTTTGGGAATAAGGATATAAGACTGTATTTAAGTAGAAGCATTATTTCATTTTGGTTTGTGGTTAATTGCTTTATTTTGACCTAGTCATGTTAAAGGTTAGATTCGTGGCTGTACTATAAAGGTACAATGAATTGGTCTTTTCGAGTGCTGGATTTGTTACATACCCGGAAAAGACAGGCAGTAATTCGGCTTGTGTGGGATTACCTAGGCTATTTATGGCATGAACTCCCATGAACTTCGTGAGGAATACCATTGTGTGACGTCAGTGTGGATTTTGACTGTCTGATGTTCGTGTGTTGACACGGATATTCCGCTAGGAGCGGGCCACGCGCAATTTAGTTCCGGCAGAAACTTTGGGGTTATGGTATCCTTACGCCAGTGCATATAATGGCGTGTCTGGCATTCAGAGCTTGTCTTATTGTTTTATCGGCAGAACACTGATCTACTAATGCCCAGGGTCGTTTTATGTGACATGGTTTCCGTAACGAACAGTTAGAGATCGCCTTCTTGCTTGTACTACGAAAGTCCGTTTGTCAACTTGCAATATTAGTGTCGTTATTACTCGATCATGGTATCGTAATACGAACGAGCAGTGACTAATTTTAGCTATCCACTGAGCTCTTACGGGCTATTGGATGCTACGTACATTTCATGGGTCCATCCATACCATGGGCTGTCTGTAATAACTTACCACGCCTAAAGGATAATTCAGTCGTAAACATTTCATCGAAGTCATGCGAGAATGGAGACGGGAACGAGCAGTTCGACAAGGAAGAAAGTGGAGTGAACCAGTCGTAACGTGTGTAGATATTTTGTGTACGGGCGGTACAGTGTATATACGTAAGTGGCTGTTATGCCTGGGTCTGATATGACCGTAGTGTTTTTCCTGCTCTCAGAGCCTAAATTCAGTGGCAAGGTACTGTATAAAGTTTTAGCACGAGTGTATGAAGGGTATTTTGTTGTATATTTGTACATATGTGTATAGCACAGCCAATAGATTATCTTTTTAAAATCCATGTGTGTTTATATTCCTGTCTTGCATGAACCTGGTACATCAGCAAACGCATGCCAAATGCCCTACGCCTGGGAGAAAGAGTTTTCATAGTCGGGGCAACAGTTATGTACCGTATTTTATCCTATTTTATTCAGGAAGACCCATATGGTCGACCTTGGCGCCCATTCAAAGTCGGGAAGTAACGTTAAAATCACTTGTGGCCTGTAGTTAAAGGCAGTAAATTCTGTAGGTTTGTGGTAAATGAGGGTAGTTAAAGTTAAATCAACTCCAGCGAGGAGGTGAGAGGTGTTTCAATATATAAGGCTGTATTATTTTATGTAGAAGCATTATTTCATTTTGGTTTGGGGTTAATGGCTTTATTTTGACCTAGTAATGTTAAATGTTAGATTCGTGGCTGTACTATAAAGGTACAATGAATTGGTATTTTCGAGTGCTGGATATGTTACATACCCGGAAAAGACAGGCAGTAATTCGAAGTTCAGGGAAATATCTAGGCTATTAATAGCGTGAACTCGTATGAACTTCAAGTGGAAAACTACTGTGTGACTTCAGTGTGAATTTCGACTGTCTGATGTTCATGTGTTGACACGGACGTTCCGCTGGGAGCGGGCCATGCACGAGTTAGTTCCGGCAGAAACACTGGGGTTATGTATCCCTTCGCCAGTGCATATAATGGCGTGTCTGGTGTTCCGATGTCGTCTTATTGCTTTATTGGCAGAGTATAGATCTACTAGCGCCCAGGGTCGTTCTACGTGACATGGTTTCCGTAACGAACAGTTAGAGATCGGTTCTTCTTGCTTTTAGGCTAGAGTCCACGTCTTCTTGCGCCCAGGGTCGATTTATCTGGCATGGTCCGATAATCGAACAGCAGAGACAGTAACTAGACATTCACTGAGCATTGTGCTATTGAATGACTACATATTTTCGACATGGTTAAGTTCGTAGACCATGGGTAGCTGATCATATCACACCCTAAAAAGACGTTCATAACCCCACTTCATCATCTGTTGTGGAAGTCATGGCGTTGAAGTCAACAAGTCCGGCGAGTGTAGATTCGTGCTCAAACTGTGCAAAGTGAAGAATAGGCAAATGATGCGTGAAAGTCTGACGAGTGTAGATTTGTGTACAAGTGAAATGTGTATAGGAGGCTGGTAGGCCTAGGTCTGATATGGCCATAAATGTTTGCTGCTCTCAGAGCCTAAATTCAGTGGCAAGGTACTGTATAAATCACGAGTGTATGAAGGGTATTTTGTGTTGTATATTATGTATATATGTGTATAGTACAGCCAATAGATTATCTCTTTAAAATTCATGTGTGTTTATATTCCTGTCTTGCATGAACCTGGTAGCATCAGCGAACGCATGCCAAATGCCCTATGCCTGGGGTAAGGAGTTTCATAGTCGGGGCAACAGTTATGTACCGTATTTTATTCTATTTTATTCAGGAAGACCCATATGGTCAACCTTGGCGCCCATTCAAAGTCGGGAAGTTATGTTAAAATCACTTGGGGCCTGTATTTAAAGGCAGTAAATTCTGTAGGTTTGTGGTAATGAGGGTAGTTAAAGTTAAATCAACTCTAGCGAGGAGGTGAGAGTGTTTCAAAACCCTGAGCGATGTATAGTCTCCAAGCGTGAGGTTTAAAATTTGTCTGTTATGGTACGTTTTGAAGGGATTTTAATTTCACGATTTTGCGTTTTATATATAATTAACAGCAATGAACCAGAATATTTTTGTAACTACGATTTGTATAACATCAATTGGCGTACGTAGCCTAAGTTTATGTAATTCAAGTTAACTTTTCATCATTTAGAAGTGCTCATAAAGGCAAAATATGTCAAGATATGAACATAAATAACAGTCTGCCTAACACGTTCTTGAAGCAGTGTTTATTTCTGACCCGTCAGTTCAACCACCTCCAGAACAGTACCTTAGCGAATATCTTCTCAAGTCTGTGTTCTGTGTTTATCGAAGTGCTCTATTGCATCTGACGTTCGTTATCACGGTGTGTGGCGGTGTCTTGATGCGTGTGTCGTGTATTCATCAGTGTGAAAATGAATACCGTTCGGTTTCTTCTAGAGAATACCTTTCCAACACTTAGTATAGAAGAAAAGTGCAAAATTAAGCAGCTTGGCAGACCTCTTCCCTCCCTGAACATTATTCAGAAGCAAACTAGTAGAGGTAAGGATTTTTGTAGAACATTTAAGCCACAGATTTACGAGAGGAATACTTGGCTATGTGGTTGCGATACCATTAATAGGCTTTTCTGTTTCCCGTGCTTGCTTTTTGCTAAGGGTAAGGACACGAATTGGACAAAAACAGGGGTAATTAAGTTTAACAAATTTAAAGTTTCCGCCTAATCAACACTCATTTATTATTTAGTTAGCTTATGGGTACATGTTTTGGAATTAGTACAATTCCTTCTTCAGCCCTTCATAATTCATATTCGGAAACATCATAGACTAAAAAGACTAAAAAGACCACGTCCATGTGAGAAACATAACACACTGATATTAAAATACTGTAAAAACTAATTAAACACTTTAAACCATGACAACCTTATGGACATTACATACAATAAAGCAATAAAAACATTCCTGCTTTATTGTATGTAATGTCCATAAGGTTGTCATGGTTTAAAGTGTTTAATTAGTTTTTACAGTATTTTAATATCAGTGTGTTATGTTTCTCACATGGACGTGGTCTTTTTAGTCTATGATGTTTCCGAATATGAATTATGAAGGGCTGAAGAAGGAATTGTACTAATTCCGAAACATGTACCCATAAGCTAACTAAATAATAAATGAGTGTTGATTAGGCGGAAACTTTAAATTTCTTATACTTAATTACAAAACGTCAACACGGAACCTGCAATGGACTCTTCTTCGAATAAAAACAGGGGTATCAGATCTCAGCCATTGAACACAAAAGATCAATACGCACGAAGCATCTATAACACATAAGAGTGCATGTTTAGATCTTTCAGTTCTGGAGAAAACAGATATTAGGCAGCAGCTAAGTTGCGCTTTCAGAAGGAATATTGATAGGCATAATGATAGTGTCAGAAAAAATAGGTACGTGCTCTCGAAGATCATTGACTGCGTGAAATTCTGTGGTGAATTTGAACTTGCTTTGAGAGGTCATGACGAAACACTCGATTCAAACCATCCAGGCGTATCCGAGGACTGATTAATTTTACTTCGGCATTGGACACCGTCGTTAGGGATCATTTCAACAGTGCTACAGTCTTCAAGGGTATGTCGAAGGACATTCAAAATTACATTCTGGTATGTATGTTGCATGTGTGTCACGAGAATATTTTAGCTGAAGTAGCTACTGCAGACTTCCGTCTGTCATCTCCCTGATAGCAGATGAAACATCTGATGTGTCTTCAAAGTGTCAGTTAGTCATTGTACTTCGATATGTATTAGTTAATGGGAAGCCTGGAGGTTCTGGACTTTCTTAAACCCAGCAGGAAACGACGCCTGCTCATTAGCCGATTGTATAAAGGGGTCCTCACTCACGTAGTTGGAGAGCACAAAGAAAAAGTAGTCTCCCAAAGTTACGATGGCGCCAATGTTACGAGTGGCCGACACTCCGGAGTACAAACAATTGTAAGACAAGACTACCCATTTGCTTACTTTGTGCATTGTTACGCCCATCAATTGAATTTAATTCTGGCTCAGGCTGCTAGCCACAACAAAGAAGTGCGATTGTTCTTTGCCACCATTGGAGAGATTCCAGCATTTTTTTCTCATTCGCCTCAGAGAGTGGGCATTCTTGAGGTTGTGGGCAGAAGAGTTCCGCAGGGCTCAGCTACGAGATGGAACTTTAAATCAAGATGCGTTCTTACATTGCGTGAGCATAAAGATGCAATTCTGGAATGCTTGGAGAAAATCGAAGACACGAGTAGACAAATAGCTACTATGAACCAAGCACATGGACTGCGTCTGAAAATACAACAGCCAACGTTTACTTTTTGGTTAGAGTTCTTTTACAGTGTTATGCCTCACGTGGACATTCTATGCAACCAATTACAAAAGCGTTCTGCTAACCCTGTATCAGTGCGAAGTGCAGTAAGCTCTTTCGAAACTGCAATTTTGAAAGTAAGGGACAATGTTGACAGCATCGTTGTGGAGGAAAAAGTAGAAGACAAGAGAGGGAAAAGAAGATGCGAAAATAGTTATTACTCGAGAAACATTGCGGCGAAGGAGGTGTGTGACGTGATTATAAATCACAGCAGAGAGAGATTCAACTTCTCCAACCACTTACTGGCCTTCACCTTCTTTGACCACCAATTCTTCCCATCCTTCCAAAATAATTTTCCAGAGGAGAATCTTACCTATGTTATAGAATCCTATCCTTTTCTTGATAAAAATAAACTGAAAACCGAACTGCAGGTGATTTATTCAAGAAGTGATTTTAAAGAAATGAAAGATGCAACTGACTTCCTTGCTTTTTTGATAGAGAACAATCTCAAGGAACCTTTCGGAGAAGTGATGAAACTTTTGAAATTAATTATTACTGTCCCCATGACTACTTCTGAAGCAGAAATATGTTTTTCCACTTTAAAGCGGATTAAGACATTCCTGAGGAGTACAATGCATGAAGATAGACTGTCTGCTCTCGCTATGTTGTCCATCGAGAAGGAGATGACTCATAAATTAGTCGATTTTAATGAGAAGGTAATTGACTTATTCGCCGCCAGGAAGGAAAGGAGGATGGATTTCCTGTACACACAGACGACAGCTGTTATACCAACGCCAGCAACGTCTTCAACATCAGACGAACCTGGATCAGCTTAAGGTAATTACACTTTATATTCTCTGTCTTTCATTTCTCATAGTTTTGGTAACTTCTTCGAGCTGCAATCATGTGTCTTCAAAGGAAAGTCACCTTTCTAGTCATGCAATGTCACTATTTTACGTCTATGTAAACATCAAGTAACATTAAAATTGGCCACGTTATTTTTCAAAGTAGTGAACCCCCAGATGTTTTATCCATGCGCCGCCACTGTACAATGGTGTATACAAACAGACCATGTCATAAATTAGAGTATTCCTAAAACTTATGTCACAAAATTTTGAAATATGTAGTTAAGATGGACAGAAAGGAAAAAACAATAAAACAAAAAATTATACGCTTGAACTCGTGAAGTTAAGAGTCTACTTAAGTCTTCAACTATGGAATGCATCTCAAGATTTACACTAATGTGTGGGTGTGTTGCTCACATGCCCAAATACTCTGATAACCATAGTCAAATTCTCATTTTTTTCACATCACTAATTTGTCTGGAAGAAAAATATTTTTTGTTAAGTTGAAAGTTTGAAAGTTTCTTTTAACAAGATAACTCACCATCAGCAGAGGGAACTTCCTGGGCTTCTGTAGCAAATGAGATGCATGGCTCTTTAAGGGAGAAGAGTGCCCAAGACTTGGACTTGAAGTTGATGCCGTGGAAACAGGCCAAGGAGATGTTGGCCCCATGAAGTTCCATGGTCCCACCCAACACAGTTCCAGAGCTAGGAAGTGGAAAGCTCAGGGTGGAGAGCTGCAGGCCACACACTTGAGCCAACACCCGTTGCCAGTGGCGGTGATGTCGTGCATCCTGCAGAGCAGTACCTGTCCCCCATGTAGCTTGGGATGTTCCACCGGCTTTAGGACATCATTCCATACAGTCATAACATATTACTGTACATTACATAAATTAAGAGAATTTAGTGAGAAATTACATGAAAAGGCAAGGTCTGCCCACATCCTTATTGACAGAGTTTAATGAAATAGGAAAAGATACCTTAAGTCAATAAAATGTAATATTTGAGTACACTGTACCGGTTTTGGTTATATTATAACCTTCTTCAGCAGACAGTATACGATATGAATGAAGTTGCAAGATTACATATAATTTTATAAAAAGTACTGTATGAGTTCAAAAATTATTTCCAAAATCTTAATTATCTAAAATAAAAATACTCTAAAAAATTAAAAATCAGAATTACAACTTTCTTTAAGTTAATGATGAAAGCAAAAATTCTTCAAATGACAGCCCATAGTGGATATGTCAATGATCTAAAACGAAAGAATAATGTTGAAATGAGAAGTGTGTTTATATTAAAATAGACAGATGAGAGAAAAAGTAAACCTTAAAACACTTACATGGAAATGATTTGGTGGCTAATTGAAAAATTTTTGTGGTTGTGAATCATAATTCATTGAAACGTGAAATACTTACAGTCATAATAGTTAGCCCAAAAAACTAGAGAAGCTATAGATGAATGTTTGATCATGGAATAAATTACCAGTACCAGTAATTAGAGTTGCTAAGGAATAAGAATCTAATGCTTAAAGCAGGTATACAGTATATGCTTAGAGAAAAAAGTCATAATAAACAGATGTGTTCAAAATGTTACTAGGAAACTAAAAAAAGATTTCTTGTACATGGCGTGGAAAATTGAAAAAACTTGTCAAAAGTCACGTTGTTAGGGTGGCGTTGTTATTGTATTAATAAGGAAGTTAGAGAATAAAAGCAAGTGCAAGTGCTAAAAATTATGTGAAGTTGCTAAGAGGTTAATGACTTGGTAGATGTGGGTAAGGAAATGTTAATACCATGCTTATAAGGTAAATCATTAATAAATATGGATGTAGCTGGAAGAACAACATGTTGCCTGCAGGCAGTTGTTTCTTGGTACGTTATGTTAGAATGTTGCAACGGGGTTTTATTTCTTTTGTGTATTTGTGTTGTCATTTAGGCACCTTGCTCAATCATTACGATTACTGTCACGTGTTGTGACCCTACTTCCTAAATTTACTTGAATCTAAATGTAACTGGGCGCAACATTACTTAAGACTTCCTTGTACTGTTCTGTTTGAATATAAGGTACAGTACGTTAAAATTCTACTTCTTTAACTTAGCTAACAAAGCCCTTAAGTAACCTATTTCCTTTTGCGACCTCTTGAGTACGAGGCCAACGTCCATCATAGAGCTAGTCTCAACTTGTCCGAAAGTTTGGGACACTAATCTTTCCAAAACCACTGTACACTGATTTCTTTTCTACCCTCCAAAGTGTAGAAATACTCCTTTACCCTCTCTATATACCTAGTATTACCATAAATACTGTCACAACCTTTGAGGGTGGCTGTACTTTTCCTCTTGTAAGGGCCTCCACATTTCTGTGTTGCAGCACCAGCTACGAATCGTTCCGAGTGCAGCTGCAGTAGTGGAAATTTCTGTGTGTTCGTTTTTAAGATGGAATGGGGCGATCACGAAAATCGTGTAGCACTGGTCGCGTTCCACAAGGTAGACAAATCCCCAGGTGAGATTTTCAAAATTCTCGAGAAACTCAAAATAAGCAAGAGGTTCGTGTACCGCACTATCCAGCACTTCCTTGAGACAGTAACTGTGAAAGACCGAGACAGAGTAAGTAAATCACGCAAAATGCAGACTCCAGAATTGGTGAGAGCAGTGGCAGCTTGTGTGCGAAGAAATCAGGTGCGGAGACAGCCTGCGATGCCTTATGAACTGAAAATTTCTAAAATGTCTTTGTCTTGCACATTGAGCAGTGACTTTGTGGTTATAAACTACGGAAAGGACACAAATGCGTTGAAGGAATAGAGGCTCTTAAAATCAAAATGGCTAACTGTCAAGTTACGCAGAGAATGGTCACCGATAAATCCTTTTCACTGATGAAAAAATTTTCAATGTTGAGTAGACTTTTAATGCCCAAAATGACAAGGTATATGCCACATGCTCTGCACAAGCTGCTGAAAAGGCTCCAAGGATCCAGAGGAGCCATCATCGTTCATTTCTTATGGTATGGTGGGGCGTGAGCAACGAAGATACCACGGACCTCCATTTCTGTGAGAAAGTGGTCAAAATGCAGGCCAAAGTGTATCAGGAGACAGTGTTGGAGCCACTGGTCAAGAAACTCAACACCACCCTCTTCCATGGAGAACGCTGGAGCTTGCAGTAGGATTCGACCCCAGCACATAAGGCTGGCACATCTCAGGAGTGCCTCGGGGCCAATGTTCCGAACTTTATTTCGACCTAGGATTGGCCTTCTGCAAGTCCGGACCTAAACCCCCTGGGCTACTAATTGTGGCCCAAGCTTCAGGAGATGGCTTGCAAGAAAAGACATCCAAATATTGAAAGTTTCAAGTGTTCTCTTTTGAAGGCAGCAGATTTTCCGATAGAACAGGTGCGTAATTCAATTGATGAGTGGTCACAAAGACTTAAAGACTGTGTTCGTGCCAAAGGTGGCCATTTTGAATAATTTCATGTGATTTTGATTTGTTACACATCCATTTAACTAATAACATTAGGATATTAAAATATCTCACACCATTCAGTGTTAATTTATTGGACACTTTGTGACAGTATTTATGGTAAGACTAGGTATATAGAGTCCCGGATTTTTGGTTTTAACGATGTCCGCGAAATATTTCAGCAAGCATAGATATGTTATCACAACTATATAGGGTGAACAAAAAATGCCGCACTTGGAGGTCGGCATACGATTCCTCATCCAATTGAAAGACAAAAGTTTCAATAGCAAAATCGGATCGGGTGCTGTTTGAAAACACAAGTATGAAAACGAGAAGCTGACAACACTGTCACATCCTGCAGTGCATCGGAATGTACAGAGAAAGCTCCGGCAGAGCGCTGAGTTCCTGCGACCTGCTTTTGGCCACCCTGCATGCAGTTACAGCGTTGCCAGAGCTTCGTTTCTTAACACGCGTTTCTGTTAAACCTATTGGCGGGACTAGGTTTTGCAACATAAACTTTTGTCGTGAATTTCGCCGAGGAACCACATGCCGACCTGCAAGTGCGGCATTTTTTGTTCAACCTGTATATTTACCCCAAATATGCCATTTTCTTGGATATTGAAGCCGCAAAATATCGCGAAATGAAGTTATTCTGTGAAATGTGTTATTTTCATTCTGAAATTCTAGATACCGACAAAATGTTGCTAATAAGATCTTTTTAAGTATGGTACGGTAATTACTATAAAATTAATTGAAATAGTTCCACTAGTTGTCGTTTGATAGAATATAATAAATCTTAAATATAAATGTTTCATAAGATACGGGATAACAAAATCATGGAAACACTGTCTGCTCATACTTTGAGGACAATATAAGTTTCACGAGTTAGTGAGAAAAGGACTCCGCTAGTCATGGAGAATCAGGCTGTGTGCACTGTACACATAGTTATTAAGCACACTCACCCCTCACTTTTTTATTTCACCGCTATGGATATTTCATTTCATCGCTTTGAACATTTTATTTCACCACTTTGAAGCCTTTTATAATACCAAAAATCAGGGTCCCTAGGTATATACTGTATTGGGAGTACTTGCAACCATGTACGTAACTCCTTGAAATATTGTGAAGTATTTCCGTTAATGATGATCATCATCATGAGGATGTTTCAGTTTAAGAAACTAAACATCTAGGTCATAACCTCATTTCAGCTCAGCAAAACGTAGCCCCAAAACCTTTTATTTCCCTCCACTTGAGATCATTTTTGAATTACCGAAAGTATACTGCATGTAAATATTTTGCAAGTAATCTGGCTTTGCCAAGAAACTGTACCCCCTATTCCACCTCAATTTAATCTAAACCTCAGATAATGATTCAGTCCCCACAAACCTTCTTGTGGCCGTCGCTTTGCATGTGTCTGGCGAGTGCGACGGAAGCTGCTTGCCCGGCCATGTGTGCGTGGTTGTAAGCTGGAAAACACTCGTTTGCTACTTTTGAACTGCTGTGAGAAGAACTCATCCAATTTGTAGAACATCTTAAGTAGATCTGCTGTGGTGGACTTGGAGATCATCAGCTGCAGCTGATCCCAGCCCAAATCTCCATGTATGAATATCATGGCTGGTCTAGACACGAAAAACAAAGATTGTTAGGGAAGCCTAATTTTTGCCAAACACTCACTAAATTCCTAAGAAGTATGATAGGAAAGACAAGGAAAGACAGAGTGAGGAGTGAAGATGTTAGGAAGGAAGTTGGGATGGGAAAACTAAATGAGAGAATTGAGAAGAATAAACTAAGGTGGTTTGGACATGTAAAGAGGATGGAGGAAAATAGAATACCAAGACAGATGCTGGAGGCAAAGTGCAAGCGTAAGAGAGCAAGAAGAAGACCTAGAACAAGGTGGATCGATTCAGTGAGGAACAGTGTAACAAAAAGAAATCTGGACTGGGACAAGATCGTGGAAGATGAATTGTGGAAGGAAAGAGGAAAGTGGAGAAGTGCCATAAATACTCCGACCCGGCAGGAGCTGGATAAGGGGAAATGATGATGATGATGATGATGACTCACTAAATGGGGATCTTTGATAGATGAAAACTTTTCTGTATTCAGGCTATCAGACAAATTTCACACACAAATACACATGTCTGAGGACCAGAATATCCCCAACGCCTAAATGAAGCAACAATAAAATATAATTTACACACACTGAGAACTTCCTCACTGAACATTTCAGAATTCACAAGGACCTTGGCAAGAGTAGAAGGCTTTCTATTCAATCCCTATGAAATACCAATACCAGCAACCCACAATGAGAGAAAAACTCATGCATGTCCCATGGACAAAAGGGGATCTTTGTTATGAAGACAGGTGGGGAAGTTTCCATGCCAAACGTTAATCAGTTTACTGTTTACTGATGGCAATTACAAACTCAGCTGGAGAAAGGAACTAACCTCACTTTCACGGTTAAGGGAAAAAAATAATAATGTGAGGGAAAAACTCATATAGTGAGTTACAAATGTAAGTTATTTTATACATGGCCATTATCTATGTGCGCGCGAGTAAACACGGCATGCTAAGCCGGCTGTGACTGGCGCAGATCTCGGGCCCGCATACGCGGTTCAGCCGGTGGTTGGCGCGCTCCGCTGACTCACATCGTTAGTTCTCACGTGTTTTGTCATTCATATGGACATGTATCTGCAAAGCTTAGACGTTCGTGTTGCACGTTTAGTGAGTATTGTGATTACAGTGATTGTTGGTCATGCCTAGACGCCAATTCACATTGCGCGAACGTGTGTATATCCATAATTCATATATGAAAAGCAGAAAATTTGGTCTGAAAAGAGACGAAAATTTCGAATCAAGTTTCCAGGAAGACCTGTGCCTAATGCCAGTACAATTAGGAGGCTCACTAAACGATTCAAGGAAACAGGCTCCGTAAATAATAAAAGAGTTTACAGACATTCTGTCATCAGAAGATCTCAGGTGTGTGTTACAAGAGAGGGAGGACATTTTCAGCATTGCCTATGACCACTGTAAGTACACATTATTGAACATGTTTGGTAAAAGTGTGAACCGGGTATGCGCGCCCGCGATCTGCGCCAGTCACAGCCGTCTTAGCTTGCTGAGTTACTCGCGTGCACATATATAATGACCCTGTACTTTACAACACACCATTTATACATTTCAGTAGACTGAACTCTTTAGGAGTCTGCTTAATTACTGTGTTTCTCCGCAATAGGTGCCGTATATACCCGAATACCCGCTAGGGATAGGAAAAATTCGCGATCGCGAATTTCGCGAATTTTGAAAGAAGTCATACACAGGTGATAATGTGTTATAATAACCCTAAAAATGGCAAAAAATAAATGATTTTGAGCTCGCGAATTTTCGCAAATTTCGCATAAAACGCGAATTTTCGTGAATTTCGCATGAAAACGTGAATTTTAGCTTTTTTCGTTTTTTTTCCTTTATAGTGCTTTTCCGATAATTCGCGGCAATTAATGCACAAATTTCCGCGATTTTTTGAAAGCCACGAATTATCTGCAATAATGTTTTTAAGCCAGGCAAAAAGAAAACTATTGGTTAAAATATTGAAATGTATTTTAAGAACACGCAGAAAAAAATAATTATAATACTTTATGTTCGACCCTGACTATTATGTGTCAGAAAACGGTACTATAATGAGGCTCATTATAACACTATTTTGCATTATGAAACAGTTTCTCCCACCAATCAGAGCTCAAGAAACAGTTGTTTGACCAATTAGATAATTAGATGCACTGAGTTCCACGGCCTTCTAATTTAAATGTCGCTGCCTGGCCTAGTGTCATAGTAGGGTAATCGAGGAGGCCATGGTCAAATACAAGGCATTCTCTGCATCTCATGCGCTCTGTTCAGTACATAAAACTGGTGAAATCTCTACAGATATTTATGAATATTTATGTTCGAACATGAAATAGTTATAATAATTATCGTCGAACATAAACAGTCGTATGCAACTCGCCTATAATGGTAATTAAGACATTCGTATGGAAATTATAAGACTCGCATACGCTCGTTTTATGAACTTACTCGTGTCTTAAGTATTGCCATTATAGGCTCGTTGCATAATGTACTATTACAACGTAGTATTGTAAGACACACTACGAAGATTAGGCCTACACCAATATTAAAAACTAAGAGAAATGACTGTAATCACTTTTTGTTTCTTAGATAGTTTGTTTTTTCTTAGGCCTACACCAATATTAAAAACTAAGAGAATTGACTGTAATCACTTTTTGTTTCTTAGATAGTTTATTTTTTCTAGTTTTAGGTTGTACAATTCTGAAGAAAACAATATATGAGAACGAAAATTCATCTCGATTTTCTATATAAGAGATAAGTGTGACTATAGACACACTAGCTTGACTGTGGGAACTTTCGGGATTTCCGTTGCATCACTCCTTCACTTGACATGCACTGGATCTCAGTTTACCTCACCGACAGTCAAATTCCGTACAATATCCTCATCGCTTTCATGTCTGAAACCATGATCGTTTTTATCGAAGTCTAACTACTGAATGTCACTTTCTTCTGCATCTTGGCATTCATCCAGGTTTTGCCCTAATGTCATCGTAGTGAGACCACCTTGCCGATTTAAAATATCGTCGTCACAGAAGCTGACAAAGGCTTGTTTTTGTGCGAGTGTAGTAGCGGTAATTTTCTCTCATGACTTGACTGCATGGAGAGCATCCAACAAACACGGAATGATCGGAAACTTAATGGTAGATAGCGGACCTCGCTTTCTGCATACAGCGATCTTTATCAATCTCATCCTGGTAAGTTACTAACTTATTGAGGTTTTATGGACCAGAACAGCAAGGTCACCTCCCCCTTCATCCTAGTAACTACTCGACGCGTGGCGTCAGATAGTGCGCCTTTCAGTCATGAATATCTAGATGGCAAGTATCCATATCCAAATGTGCCACTGTTTCCTGAACCAGTCTTAACCAGGTGGTCTTCTTGGTTTCATTCTGTAGTGTACCTGTCAGAGTACTTGAAAGATATCGTGCAATTTATGAATGGTGTTGATTTCCTGAACAATGTTTCACATGACGAAATACTTGAGATTCAAAGAATTTGGCACAGACATCACTAAACTCATCCCAGTCTTATCAGACTGTTCACCTTCTAGATGGACATCTATGGAGAATTCAGCAAGCCCTTAAACTTGCTGTTTCTGGAAATTACGGTACCAACATTAAGGAGCTGTTGGAGGGTTGTGGAAATGAGTTAAAAGGAGAGAAAATACATCCAGTTTTAGTAAACGCTGGGTCCCATGCTCTTAGAATATTAATCAGCCTGAGATACGTTGACCCTGGCAACAAGATTTACAAATGTGTGCGTTTGATCCAGCAGAAATAGTGCCAATGAACATCAATGAGGACCTTGCAAAGAAAATTAAAAGTTGTCATTCTGTGGAACACTGGAAAAAAGTGAGGTCATTAGAGGATACAACGAACTGCAAACTTTTATCAAGAGGCAGATGCACGACAGGACCAAGACAGATATTGTTCGAGTTTTGCAAGGAATGACATTTGTATTTCCAAAGTTCTCAGAATCTGTGCTGAAAACCATTTTGATACCCTGTTCAAACGCTAACTGTGAACTTGTTTTTCAGCTTACACCAGCACGTTAAGTGATACATGTTACCGTTTGTCACAAGAGAATTTGGATCTCTTCAGTGAAGTATACTTTGAAGGATGACTGAAATGCGTTATGTTATCCATGATATTTAAAAAATACCGTCTAAAATTTAACATTTTGAAAGCACCGAAAAGTGCACTTGAAAACACCGAATTTGCCACTTTAAAATACCGCTTTCTTCACTCTGAAATCACCAAAAAATTCCTATCCCTACCCCCCGCACATTTTTATTAAAAATCGGACGTGAAAAATTGGGGTGCGGGTATTAATTGAGTCATCCAAATTTTAAAGACTTAAATTGCCCGCCACGTGCGATATAGGGTGTTGCGAATATCCACTAGATGGTGCGAGTGCTTTTTCGGGTATACCGTATTAACTCGCATAACACCCCGCCTTCTTATTATTACTTTTTTTTTTAAAGATTCGGCTTCAAAATTTCCCTTGATATAGGTTAGGATGGCATGATATAAAGGCACACAAAGGAGCACCTAGCATCTTTAAATCAACACACAAAATAGTTATTTTAATCTATACTTTATTGACGAGATAAGTGATAATAGCCCATTTAAATAGCCACTCTCTTGGATGATCACAGCTGACTGGTTACAGCACTGCAGCACAGCAGTGCGAGCGCCGAGTTCAAGGTTACGCAGTGTTGCATGTTCCGCGGCATCATTTCATGATTTACAGCGTGACCATTGTCTCTTGTTTCTCGAACTCACTCCTGAACTTTTATGTCCACATTTTCGTACCTACCTTTTTTCACACTGCGGAAGGACTCACAAGTTTTCTTTGTTCCCAATAATTTGTCCTTCTGGTTACCGGTACGCCAATAACGAATCATACACGGCTGCACTTAATATTTACGACTCGCCGCTTTCACTCCATTTTCTGCAGCAAATTCTAGCATTTTCAACTTGAATGATGCCGTAAAACTCATTCTTTTGCTCATTAGCAGTCGTTGTGTAGGCTACTGAACGCTTCTTACACTCAGCTGCACTCGGCCTTGCGAGGCACGGAACTCGTAAGCGTCGCGGTAGGGGGAGAGAGTAGCCGTCGAGGCCAACAGGTGTTGCGGGCAGAAGCGCGGGTTTTACAGTTTCGTGAGTTGCGTGATACAGTAGCATAGCATCGGTAAACGTAAAACGAGTGATGGAAATAGCTAACATGAAATCTCGTCATATGTAGTACAGTATAAATAGTATACATTTGTTTAAAAGTGACAAAAATATAAATAAAAGTTTTTTTTTTAAATTTCCATTCAAAAATGAGGGTGCAGGGATTATTCGGGTATATACGGTATGTTTGAAAATATAGATGGGAAAGAAATCCCTCAAAGAATAGACATAAGTGGAGCAGCTACTTACCTTCTAGTTGGAATGAAGGTGTCAGTCACTTTACTGCGGTTTATCTTCCACTCATCTCGCAGACTAACAGAGAGAGAGCTCACACGACACATGAGAACACCCGTCCCCATGTAGTCCAGGCGAAGTTCAAGGGCAAACAGTTTTAACCCAACAGTATGATCTGGTTCCATGGCTGGATCTTCTCGAATATGAACTATAACACAGTAAAGAAAGTAATCAGCTACCACACAGATCGAATGGTCACATAGTCTAGTAGAATATTAACAATTTAATTCTCAGTAGAAATCCAGTACTATACCCACCAAATGTGTCAATTTTGCTGAGTTCGATGGTACCACCAACAATACCACCTTTGGCATCCAGACTCGACCCTCCCAAGCCAACCCCAATATACATGTTTTTGTGGCCATTACTGCCAATAGAAAGACGCCCTTCTGACTTGAAGTCTTTAGTTAGCCATCTGAAAAGAATAAAAATCAAAAAAATCACATTTGGAGTTTGGCTAAATTCTCACTGTCCTTATGGTTTAAAGTTCATGTGTAGAAAGAATGTTCTCGAATGAGAAACATGTTGTTATGGTACTTCGAGCTTATGTAATCAACAAAATTATGTTCAATGTTAATGACATTATTTGAGCTTAGCCGGACCATTTAACATAATTTTAGAGTTCATGACCAGAAATGGAATTCACCGCGATGTTATGTACAGCACCGCTCTCGGCCAGTTTGATGAGATTCCAGCCACCTTAGCGGTCACATGTTTACGCGATCTGGCACAGAAAAATATCGTGACACGATTAGGTACAACAATGTTAGGCCATAGACACTGTTCTCGGCCCTTTTGACCAAACTCCCAATGTCCAGACAGTTTCGGGCTTTGAGTTAGCGGCCAGACATACAAATATTTGATGTAAAAGCAATTAGTGCTACTTTCAAGCCCATTTGATGAGATTTCTGCTGTACTCGTGGTCATGTGAGGAAAAGTATTGCAATTTTACGCGATCAGCACCATTCTCAGTCCATTTGACAACATTTCTGCTGTCCTAGTGGAGTGTCAGTCACAAGTTCACAGTCAGTTACAGGGAAAAGTAGAGAGTTGGTTTCACAATTGTTGTTGCACTCGGCACATTTGACAACATTTCCACTGACTTAATGCTGAGATGACGAGTCGACGTCACATTGAGCAGGCCAACGGCCGTTTTTAAGATTCCATTTCAGCAGGTAGACTTTAGAAATAGGCACTTAACGTTTTCGTATTATGGGGGGAGAACTGAAGGAAAATTATCACGAACGGGCACATTTTTCTTTGGAATAACGAAGTACCAGTATACAGTTTAGAAATAACCCGGGTATTTTACACGCAACATATATCCGATGGGACCGAACATCAAAGTAAAATTCTAAATATAGGACATTTTCAAATATAGATTTTTAAATTCACCAGGTTTTAGCATTATAAGGCTAATCCTTGCACTGCATTATCATCATGAACAAATTAACCATTTTACCAAAATGTCATAAAAAAATTAAACATTTAATAACGGTAATGAATAAAAATTCATTCCAGATTTTTAATTTTTTTGCTCATGGAAATTCACCATTACATTATTTTACTAACTATGAGAGATTAATGCTTGGTTTAAAGAAACAATATGTTAAGAAACTTTGGAAATACCATAAATTTGATATTTTTTCATGATGTTTGTGTTGGTGTGTCCTTTTTATCTTTCTTCATAAATGTATCTCTTTTGTGGATTTTCATGGATTTTTCAGGTACTTGACCAGGATTTGAAATTTATATTGGTGGCAGTCCTAACCCTAGCTACAGCCCATAGATCTTCTGAAGATTCTGCCATTAATGGAATCAGTAATTTATGTTCAGATACTGCAAATGCTAATAGCAGTAATGTAATTACACCAGACAAAATTAGAGGGCAAAGTCAGAAATTGAAGGTTCAAAGGAAATAAACAACGGTATTTGGAAAAAGGTTTTTGAGAAATCTATAATAATTTACAGGATTTTAATCCTTCGATCTTGGAGAATAAATTCAATGAGTTCATACCATATTTTCAGAAAGCTAACACAAACAAGAAGTTCCGTTAAGAACTATACAGCCTACTTTTCATGCCAATGATTATTCTACAGAATATGAACCTATCTAGAATAATGACGAAATTAAGTTGCTAATATCGAAATTTCCAATTAGTTCGAAATACTGTATAGTCCAGGACACCTTAAATAAGTTACTAGAAAACCAACATGGCCGCCACATTTGGTGTTGCCAACTTACATCATTGAACACCAAAAAGTCAGCACACACATCCATGTAACACGTAATCGCAAATGATCCAAACTAAGTAAAGGCTCTTTTACGAAAATACGTTTCACATGAAGTTGTGAAGCAGTCCTTGCTCAAGTTAGGAACATCTTGGTCATCAGTCCTCGACAGTAACTCTTAAGCAGTATTATGGTAGTGAAGTTAACTTAAATTATCTCTTCTAGATTGATTTTTAAAGCATCACATAAAATGCATAAGAACAGAAACATTAATACTTACTCAATTATTTTCTCCAGGGAGCTAAAGATGAGCATGTTCATTTCTTCTTATAGGCTATATTTTTATAATTAGTCCAAAAATGCAGACCATTCTGTTTTAAAATGAGTGTTCAGAGAAGGATTTAGGAGTAGGAGAGAAATATAATAGTAGGGTACATATTAGCTTATTATTTCTTTATTTTTGATAAGTACCATACTCATTTCTTGCATGTATTGGCAACTCAAACTAACACTTGGGGCGCTGCGGTCGGTCCGGATAAGTAGGGTAAAAATACTCAATAACACGCGTTTGATATGGAACACTTTTTATTTTTCGGTTATAATCAGTAAATGTGGTCCCTAAAATAATGACAGTGTTATTTTCAATTGTATATATGTATAACTGTGCGATACACGTGTTCTAATTTGTGTGTTCCACTGGATTTTATGTGTCAATTGCATATTATCAAGCATCGGTTGTCTGCTGGTATCTGTTTTTGAGCAGTTCGAGTCATAGCGCTGTTACTTTAAAAGCTATATTTGAGTTTGCTCACTGTACCATAGACTGTAGAAATTATTTGCTGCTTGGTAGGGCGAAGGGATGAGTTTAACTTGTATTAAAGCTCGGGGGACACAGGAATTGCTCGATTTAGATGGTTAGCTGGTGGGTTTGGTGTAGAATATCGGACTGGTAGCAGGTTCTCGCAGAGTAGATATTTACCCTGCAAAGTCAAATTAGGCCTATATGACTCGTAGTGGAATGGCTCGGATATCGCAGAGCGAGGTGATGGCGGTTGGTAGGGTAATTGGAAATGAACTAGGGAGGGGGAAGGATACCTGACTGATGAAGCTTGGCTGTAGTCGGCTGGTGTAGGCCTAGCTGTCTTGGTACGGCTTGGCTCGGCGTAAACAGTGAACAACCCGTCCTGTCGTCAGTGAGTGTAGTGGTGAGTGGTCCAACCCGCTCCTGTTGCCCGTATTTATTTGGTATCGTCACCTTATGGCTATTGCTATTTACATCTTTTGGAAAGTGATGAAAACTTATATCCGCAGCCCTCTTTTATGCATCGACTTACAGCCGTAAACTGAGCAATATACGTTGCTTTTACTCATTTTACACTCCATCAACGAGTAAAACTTCTTACTTATGTATAAAGACACGAAGAAATTACCTCGATCTGCTTACGAATACAAGAAACCATATACAAACAGTCACCACGGTGGGTGAGTGGTTATAGTGTCGGACTACCAACCCCAAGATTGCAGGTTCGCTCCTGACCGTGGTAAGTGATTTTTGAAAGGCGACAAAAATCACGACACTCATGTCATACGTTGTTGGCATGTTAAAGAACCCATTTGAATTCAGTAGGCCGTATTCATTGGCAAAATTAATCTCGGGATTTTCCGCCAACACAAAGTTCCTCCATTCTCTACTTGAAAGCGCTGTAGTGTCGGAGTTTAGATATCTAACCTCCTTGACTTTCAGAGCGTTCAAAGGAACGACGAAATTCGACATGCAAGCTACCCTCTGGGTGTCAATTTACAAAGCTTGCACCAGGCACCCGAGGCCATACGATATTATTACCACGTGACAAATGTACCCTACTTGGTACATATATGAAGGCAGAATTGAGACAAGCTGTTGAAAGCCTGTTGGCAAATCCCTATTGAGATGCAAGTAGATGGTTGATCCAATGCTTAGGCCTAAAACCATTCGAACTAGTCATGGATTTTAGGGGCATTAGACTAATGGCAACTCGAAGATTTCGTCTTGGAATGGTAGAAAGCAGCAGTTGGTTGATTATGGGGCTTTGTGAAATCATGGTCATGTAGATCTGTGTACTTGGGCATGTGGAATTTGTCTGATAACCTGCGTTATTGTCATGGCTGGATTAGTGTGTGCATTTATTATTCAGACGAGGATTGGGAACGAGGTGGCCATGGCCTTAATTTAGGAACCATCCCGGCATTTGCCAGGAGTAGAAGCGTGGAAACCACTTCCAAGATGGCTAAGATAGGAATCGAACCCTCCTTTTCTTAGTTTTGCCTCATGAGGCTGAGTGTGCCTTGTTCCATCCCTCAGACCAAAATTAAAATTTCTTGGCAGAGCTGGAAATTGAACCTGGACCAACTGCCAAAAAATGCTAGCCGCACAACGCGAAATGGTTGGTAGAATACCTTATTTCATCTTTTGGCGGGAGGGGGACATTATCAATTGTAACTACTAACCTTGATCACTTCTGCAACGGATATATGTGCTAAATCACTTAAACATGTGTTTTTATTTATTGTATATTTAACAACTGCATGTTCGACAGCATATTTGGTATGTGAAACTGCCGCAGTGAGCGATCACATCGACGTCATTAGTTACCAACATATCCGATACTAAATAGGCCTACATTAGACGACACATGTATGTTGTAATTATGTGAGAAAAAAAAATAAACGAGCTCTTCTTGGTTAGACGACTAACTGGACGAAACCATTGGTCGCTACTTGGATAGACGACTGTCTGGACGAAAATTACCGATTGCACTACAAGCAAGGAGGTCTGGGCATAAGCCCCAGGTTAGGTTTGTTTTGTATGTAGAACAGTATTTACCACTGTAATGAACGCTGATCGCAAGAATTTCATGTTTCAAACTAATCGCCAAAACCAGCGCCTCACTGCCTAAAAGTTATTGGTCTAGGCACAAACCATGGGTTTGGATGAAAATTATTGATGCGTGTCTACCCCCACTGTGCGTGACAAAATCCAGGGGTGTTTGTATGCCCTAATGAATTAACAATTATTGGTCTAGACAAAAACAGCTTGCACAATCCATTGCGAGCTGGTTCTAACTTGGCGCTATTTTGTTTCATGGTACCGCGCTTATACAAAGTAGTCCCGTAAGTGTGGGATTGGCAATACTATACTTGTGCATAATTAACAGCGAAAATGGCAGACTCAGCTGGAATTCCATCTATATAAGTCGTGATCCTATTTGGAACATCCTGAGATCTGAAAAAATGCACACTTTGTCACGAACCTGGAAGTAAAATGGATAAGGGGCACCTGCCACTTGCAACAAACTTGATGTGACTGCTAGAACTTCAGGAAACCTCACACAACTCTATTGGAATGCAAGAAAGCTGATGGATTGGAATCTGGGCTAGCCATAAGAAACAACAACAATGCTTTAATATGAAAAATTGAGGTAACGCGGGCCGCGTTAGCTAATATATAACACCCCGATTTTTGTCATGCACAGTGGAGGTAGTCAAGCATCAATAATCTTTATCCAGACCAATGGTTTTGCCTTTTATTTCATTATTCACGTGTTGTGAATTTTAAGAATGTCCAAGCTGTGTAGTATAGGCCTACGAGATCTATGAAATGTTTAGTTTTCTATTACCGTATAATGTATAGCCTACAAATATCGTTACCTGTGTGCTACTAATTCTAGCGTAGCCACCACAGCATACAGTCACAATCATGTCCGATGCAGGTGTATAAGCCACTTTCTACTTTCATTCAGAATTAATAATACAAGTAGGCTATAGCTGCGACCAATATTTATAACTTACTGCAACCAGTGGCTTCGCCCAAACCGTGTCATCTAACCAAGTAGCGAACAATGACTTTGTCTTACCCAACATTAGTACACCAGTAATTTTCACCCAGACATGCAGTGGCGCAGTAACTTAAGTCGAGAACTAAAAGAGAGCTATGAGATATTTTTGGTATTCTCTGAAAATTTGCATATGTGACTCCTGCTTAGTGCATATACCATGCACATGTGAGTATATGGCTTTTCAGAATGATGATTGATTCATGTTGCACAACCCTTGAAGTTCGTTGAAGGGTATCACACTACTCTGTCGCAACCATGACTGAAACAAATAAAAATAGGCCTATTATAAATATTTTATCTGCCTACTACTAAGTGGGCTATAGGTCAGTAGCCAAGTACATAAGTTATAAGCTTCATAAAATATAATCACCAATACATTCACTACCACCAACCGAGTGTGAATCATAGACTTAAGCTTAAGAGTTACATGTGCAATGTATTATAATATTATGGCTGACGGCATTTGGAAGTCGAGAATAATATACATTACTATATTAGAAGGAGAATTGAACCTAAGAATACATTCCCGAGAGAGAAGTTACATAGGCTATATTTTAGGTTATGTTTGAATTAGGCCTATACGGAAAATGCAGTCGGAAGACTATTTCAACATTTCCAAAGACCATAGAGGTTTTTATTACGTTATTTGTGCTCTGACTGAATATAAAAATAAATAAAACAACGATTAAATAACTCTGTACTTTAAATTGTGTAGGTCTAGGCTAGGCCTACTTACTTAAATTGTAGTGATCTTTGTAGAGTTACTCCAATCCATCTCCAATCTTGTTCTCGTATTTTTTAGGCGTCATGATGAAATCTAAATAAGAATTTATCCAAAAATTAATTAAATAAAAGCTTCGAAACATCTCAGACAAGTGGATTTGACACACACATATCAAGAGTCTATAATAACTGTATAAACTGTTTTAATCGATGTATATTACTAGTACTTACCTTGTACAACTTGTTACAACTTCATTAGACTTGAATTTCCAAAGAAAACTGTGAAATTATTTAAATAATAAGTCATTAGTTACAGTCGTAATTATTATGTTGGCTGACTTTGTGAAAAATGCATTCTGGGAGTTATTGCCAGAAGCATGTCGGCAACTGTGACGTACGGAATTTTACTGGTATTATGATCTTTGGAGATGGCGGGATTTTAAGCAGGGTTGGCGACAATGTGCTCGCACCTGAAAACAACTTACCTTCAAGAAATGCAACCATAAACCAACATTTACGTAGGCATAGGGGACGGCTGTTAATGTTGCCTACCCTGTCTTGATCTAGTAACTCATTTAAGCTGTCCCCGACTATATACCTGGCATAATGTATCCTAATAGAGCACTACAGTTGGCAGCCCTGATGACTGAATATATTCTTAGTTCCGTCTCTTACGGTACTAAATACAAAATTTGGTTGAAGTCCACTGGATAGCATGGACGTTACATGCAGTTAAACATTGGATCTAACAGCGCGCGTAAAATCATGTTGGCAACAATGTCATGCATGTATTGGTCAGAAATAATCTGAAATAATATGATCTATTGTTGTGCCAATTTTGAATGAAATCCATTAGTTAGTATAGAAGTTACATGCATTTTAAAATTGGACCTATCAGCAGGCTTAGAATCATGTTGGCAGCACTGACGTATATTAGTTACTCCAAATTCGTCTAGAATGCCAGGTACTATACGTGTGCAAAGTTTAGAGCTATTGGCTTGCATACTTTCTGATATATTGATATTAGGGTAACAAAAATAGGGACAGCACATATTAACAGTTGGCAGCCCTGGTTGCTCCTTAGAATACGCATAGTCATATCTGTTATGGTACACATAGCACATACGAAATTTGGTTGAAATCCAAATGATAGTATGGAAGTTACATGTATTTAAAGTTGGACCTGTCAGCAGGCTTAGAATCATGTTGGTAGCACTGACGTATATAAGTTACTCCAAATTAATATAGAATGTCAGGTACTATACGTGTGCATAGTTTAAAGCTGTCGGCTTGCATACTTTCTGATATATTGGTATTTGGATAAAATAAATTAGGAGCATTTATTAACAGTTGGCAGCCCTGGTAGGTCTTAAGAATACGCTCAGTCATATCTGGTTATGTACACATACAACATACGAAATTTGGTTGAATTCCGCTTGATAGTGTAGAAGTTATATGCATTTAAAAATTGGACCTATCAGGAGGCTTATAATCATTTTGGCAACACTGCCATGTTCGGCCTCCTGGAAATTAAACTGAAATATTATGATCTGTACGTGTGCCAATTTTGAAATAGCTCCCATTCATACTTTCCAAGATATCCAACATGGAGCTCAAATTTCAATTGCGATTTTTTAGCAGTTGGTAGCACTGACATCATTTTCAAATATGGCCGTGAGATATTCAGGTATAGATCTTTACTCCTACCAAATTTTGTTTCGATTGCTGCAGCCGTTTAGGAGTTGATAGGGGGGGACACACACACAGCCAGCCAGACAGACAGACAGACAGAAGGACAGACAGACAGACAGACAGACACACATTTGCCCGATCTCATAAGTCTACTTTTTCCTCATTTTTGCAAAATGTGAAAAGTAGGCTAAAAATACAGGGCCTAAGTATCCTGCTTAACGTTACTATAAAATGTGAAAGAATAATAACATAAAAACGAATATCAACCACAACAGCTCAACAAATCCATGGCATGTGCTGAAGCTAGACGTAATTGAAGTAGAGGTTGTAATAAATATCAAGTAGCACGATTTTACTATTAAAGTAGATGGAAGGCTGTTGATAGAAGAAATATTCAGTGAATGAACCCCATGATATTCTTTCAACACTGTCAGTCAATAATATTCAGAAGACTATTAGAGACATGTTACAAGGTACCTCAATCGGGCCTTACTTTAGCTGCTTTTGCATATGACCAAGCAGTAACAGTATGCAGTAGTGATTCAGCAATACACAATATTGATACCACCAAATACTTATCATTATACATAGGTTTAGAAATATAAGGTGCGTTCAAAAAGTAACGAGCCGTAGGCTGTAATGCGCAAACCGGTGACAACATCGGCTAATCGTGGCGTGTGTAACGAGGTGTGGTACCGACCAAAGCGTGGAAGGTCACAGCCAATCGCTAGAGGGCACGCGTGCACGTCACGTGGCGATACAAAGCAAGCAGCAGCATGCATCAATCGTCCAACCAAGATAAGACAGTACGCCATTCGACATGCTTCCTGGTGTTGTTGAAGACTGTGGGGCACCCATTGGGCACACACTTTCCGCAAATGCAGTCGTTCCTTCATGATGGTGTGCACACTTCCGACGCTCAATCCGACCACGGCGGCTATGGCGTTTACGGTCACTCGGCGGTTCTGGGTAATGAGTGCATCAACCAGCTGGACGTTGTCATCGGTAATGCAGGGGGGTGCCCCAGACCGGGCATCATCGGCTAACGACACCCGTCCTTCCCTGAAGCGCTTGTGCCATGTCTTAACCCTTGCAAGGGACATGCAGTGTTCGCCGTACACTTGTGACATTCGGTGATGAATGTCCGTTCCTCCTACCCCTTTCACTGTCAGAACCGAACAACACCTCTTTGCTATTCGTTTGACGCCTCCATGTCACTGTTTGCAATAAGACTGTCAGCGTTGGACGATTGATGCATGCTGCTGCTAGTTTTGTATCGTCACGTGACGTGCACGCGTGCCCTCTAGCGACGGGTTGTGACCTTCCATGCTCTGGTCGCAACCACACCTCGGTACACACGTCACGATTAGCCGATGTCATCACCGGTTTGCGCATTACAGCCTCAGGCTCGTTACTTTTTGAACGCACCTTATAAATTCCAGCAAAATTTCTGCAATTGTCGTTCAGCAAGGTGATCTGATACAACATGATCTATGTCTGAGCTCTGGAGGCATAATTCCATCCACACCAATGATAGAGACTATTAAATACCTCATAAAGACCTGATCTTTAGTCGAGAATTTTTAAAACCTTTCAACCAAAATATTGAAAAGCTAGCAAATCTCCTCTTTTAAAACCAAACAAAAGCTTAATATAATTAATCAGTATGCTTTCCTTCTCTAATTTATCCTCTGCAGACAGCACCTCTCATAAATACTGTAATTCCTTTATGTTCTGATTGGTCTTGATGTTATTATTCCATGGATGGTAAAATGGATGATTGTTGATTGGGTTCCTGGATAAAACATTAGTGCAATGGACGAGTTTAGAGGTCTTTGGCTTGTTAACTGCAAATGAGAACTCCTTTGCAACACATCTCTACTGCACATAAATTGCAAAGTGTGATGATCCTCGCTTTATAAAACTGTTTAATATTCATGAAGAAATTTAAGTAAGCTTGAGTGGATTAAATATCACATAAGAAGCTCATTTTTCTTGTGTGAATACAAGGAAGATTTGATAACACCTAAGGCAATTATCTTTCCAAGAAAGGTTCTCTATGCACTGGCAAGGAATATGCACAGGCAAACAACTTCATGACCGATAAGATTAATGTAACTTCTTTGGAATGGAGATCTTAAAATTAAATGAAAATTGCGACCACCTCAGAAGAATCCCTGGTAATAACATAGGATACAACAGCAAATTCCTTTGAAGAAGATGTGGAAAGGAGACTGAAACACCAAGTCATGTTGGTGACTGTCCTTGGAATTCTTTCCTTATTAACAGGAAGAGATCACAAAGTTAAAAAAAGGAAGGAAGCTTGTAGTTTAACGTGACCGTTAATCTCGCGATCATAAGCCACTGGACCTCCGTTTTACGTGGAATCCGAACCACAGGACATGGCATTTCACATCGAAAATCTCACATGCATTGACCGGGAATCGAACCCGGTCTGCCTTGGTGAGAGGTCTACAGCTTGACCGCTGAGCCACCACGCCCCCCTCACAAAGTTAAACATGCAACCATCAACATGCTGAGCAAGACACGATATAAATGTTTTGAAAAAGTCCAAGCACTTGCTTCTCAAGGTAGAAACCATTTTGCTGACAATGAGGCATTTAAGAAAGGATCAGATGAAGACTACATACTTGATCCAACCATTCAATATGAGAATACACCAGATCAAGCTAATGCAGTTGACCAGGAGAAAAAATATCTATGAATGTATTCAGTACTTCTGTGAAAAATACCATGATCGATGCGGGAATCGCATCTTCTATGTACGAGATCTAATGTTTGGTGCCAGAAGCACTATCTATTGTGAAGTTGTGGATCACTTCCAGAAGCTTGGCTTAGAAAAGAAACTCCAGAACTCTCTAGCTGAAAACATTACTGCTGCCTCTGTGGCCATATTGCAGCATCACAGCTACAAGAATACCTTCATCTAAGATTTATGATAAAATAAACCTGCATGGTTCCATATTTGTTACACAAACTATTTTAGTAGGTGTATTCCCTCGCATAATCGTCGCACCCCACTTTTCAAACACTAAAATAAGTTTATAAAATGTCATCGCATAATCGTCCCATAGTATATTCGTATGCAGGCTATGAACCGCGACGCGAGCGGCCAGCATCGTCACTTAGCACATTCCACGACTATAAAACCAGGCGTGACCTTCTTAGAAGAAAGCAATCTCGTCATCATGTCTGCGGGCTATGAAACGCGACGTGAGCGGCCAGTATCGTCACTTAGCACATTCCGCGAGATTATAATCTGACGTGATCTTGTCAGAAGAAAGGAGCCTGTCTCTCTGACTGCAGGCCATGACTCACGCCACAAATTAGACTCTAGCTATGCGAACGGCTACGGCACGCTAAACAACTACCACGCTCAGCGCCACTCCAGGGAAGTGAAACTTGAGTGGACCCGTCGCTTCCGTGAGATGGCCTCGGAATGACGAGATTCAATGAGCTGCCGTACGAAGCACTGCTAGCCCCAGTTTGCCAACGTGGAAACAGGCCCAACAGCTATTGGCGGAATCTTGCGCAAGGGACACCCCGTGCCAGTCTATCATCAGCCACTTCCGCGAAAACATCGCGACCGATACCCGTGCGTGATCTTACGCACGTGTTGTCCACAATGAGAAAATACAAGAATCATACGGTGATCTTGATGACAGTGAAATACACAGAATTACATAATAAACAAATAATAATAATATTAAGAAAGCGCACAAGCGTGCAGCAAGTAATGATACAGTATATATTTAAAATTTGTGATTTTCTTCTTTGAACTTGAATATTCTTCGTATAATCGTCGCACCCTATTTTTTCCCCACGAATTTTAGGCTAAAAATATGCGACGATTATGCCAGGAATTACGGTACTGAGGCTTCAAATATTTTATTGTAAATACATAATTCTAAATCTCAAAATCTTGTCAACCCAACATTTTAAAACTTTAATGTTGCATATACATTTACATATAATTCATGACAGATGTGTGTACTTACGTGACATTTCCCATTACATTGCCCATGTTCATATGAACATTGAGTTTTGTGAAGTTGACTGCAAACAGGACTAGGGTCTCCCAGGCAGAACCAAGCTTCTGCTCAGATGGACTAGGTGTATCTGTATCTGACCTCAATGAATTCTGTCCTCCCTCTAAAATCATTCAATAATAATATTATTTAAAACAATGTCATACAGTCGCTCAAACACAGAACGATTTCTACCAATTTTAGTAAGGAAGATTGAAAGATTCATATCAATGTAACTGTCTTCCTAAGCAAGTTGTGATTAAGTCAATCCTTTCAATTTCTTATGTATTAAATTATATAGTTCATTTAACTACATAATTATTATTACTAGCGGACCCGTGCGAGAACTCTCGCATGTGTATAAACCACCCGCCTGGCTTTAATGTTATGCGGGCTTCTATAAATATGTTTATTTGTTTAAACGCACTTTTTAAATAAATTGTCGATATTTATGAAATCAGTGAGCATTTCATCACTGCTGCTGGTTGCACAATGGGTTGTGTGCGGCCCCGTGTGTACAGACTACCCGCCTGACTCTAGTGCTATGCGGCTGTACGCGACACAGTTCTGCCAGGAGCTATCATCTTGTTTATTTGTTTAAAAGCATTTTATATACAAATAAATATATTTCCGTTGACTTTTCAAGAATGCAAGATTTTTCCTGTACTATTGAGACGATTTGGAAGATTTTGGTACAAACCACACCTTCTAACTCCCTCTGGTTTAGGAGCTGGAGTTTTGTGAAACATACACCTTAGCGTATTATATAATTATATAGATTTTTAGTGATTTTCCAATATCTCCTCAGTCCAGCCAATAACTTGTCCTTCCTCTTCTGTGTGAGGGGTGGTTGGGTCTTAATCACTTTGGGTGGTGGGGACCAAGAGTTAACACTATCACAAAATTTGGAACGGTCAAGAATATTACAGTCTAAAGTCCTAGCTTTATTCAAGTCTTGTTTCACTTCATTAAGCCACAAGCTGCCAGTCTTGTAGCTATTAATCAAGTTGAAGATATTCTTGGAGATTCTAACGTTCCCCATCCGGAATAGGTGCCCGCAGAATTTCAGTCGTCTCCATCGCATGATAGTGGTGGCTGTTTCCAACTGACGGTATAGTTTGGTGTTTGCTTTAAGTCGATAAGAGCCATCTGGGAGCAATCTTAGTCCATGAATTTTTCGAAGGATACGTCTCTCGACTTTCTCCAAATCATCCATGTTGCCTTTCTTGTTCATCAAGAGGGTCTCTGCTGCATATAAAAACTGTGGTCTAATAACGGATTTATAATAACAGACCTTTGCATTCTTTGAAATACACCTCTTGTTGTAGCGGTTATGTGATAGTAGGTTGTATTGAGTTTAGTGCACCTCTCTAAGATTGAAGTGCCATCTCTGCCATTCGGGTACACCCATTCGCCGAGATAACGGAAGCGATCAACTTTCCCAATTGTTCCATATGCAGTTGTTAAAGGGGCTTTCCTGTAATGACGACTCTCAAAATACTTGATTTTGTCATACAATATTTGTAAACCTGCCTTCATCGCTATCTCGTGTAGTGCTTGGACAGAAATAACAGCATCTGTAGAGTTGTTGGTTAGGATTGCTATGTCATCTGCAAAAGCCAATCATCTCATCTCAATTTTAAGAGTTCCAGCTCCAATGGTAACCAGTTTGATTCCCAGATTCCTCAGTGCATATTCCCATGTATTGATGACTTTATCAAGCACAAGATTAAATAAAATAGGGGAAAGGCCATCGCCCTGCCGTACTCCGGTTTTGATCTCTAAATTCCTAGAGAGTTCTCCTCTGAACTTCACCTTAGAGGTGGTGTCTTTTAGAGTCTGTTCAATGAGGGTGCAGGTGTTGTAATCTACACCTCGTTCTTGCAGTACAGAGAAGAGCGTCTGGCGGTCGATTGAATCGTAAGCCTTTTCAATATAATTTTAGTCAAAAAAATGTTTAAAAGACTTTTTATTTTCGAATACATCACCATTTTATCATTTTTTTTTAAATTAATAAAAATCAAAATTCCTGACACTAAATAGCTCTGTGTTATTACTTATGGAGTCCTGAAGGCATAATAATCCTAGAAGAGAGACATAATGCAGTTTTTATTACCTTTAAAGCGAGCATGTCTTGATATGTCATTCTCCAAGCTGAGGCGCAGGCGTTCCCGAGTTGAGAGCATAGGACTGCGCTCATTGGTTGGAGCAGAGCGAGAGAAACCATGGCCATATCCTTCAGCCGCATGGCGAATTCTGAAAAATAAAATACAGCAGTTTTCTCCCATTCTGAGTCCTGTACAAGCCAGCAGCTGAAGTTTTATTTCAGGGTTGCACGAAGTATACACACAAGTAAACAACTGTTTCCTAATATGATAGAACATAAGTTACTTACGCCTCTGCAGTGCCAGCTCGCCCCACAGATTGTGGAGTCACCAATGGATCTTCCTCTAGGCTAGAAGGAGATGACTCGTCACCCTCACTGTATGTAGCACTGATGCTCAAATCTCCCAGGAAAAGTCTACGCACAATACTGCGTCGATACCAAGCTTTCGGAAATGCTAAGATTTCAGTGAGACGACGCATGTCATATTTGAAAGATGCTGATCCAATATCAATGATAGCTAGAAAGGTTAAATCACACTAATAAGAAGCATTCGTTTACACAACACACAAAATATATAACATTCCACAGCATATATTGAAGTATGAGATATAAACCAGAATTATTTTCTTAAACATTTTATTAAATCAACCAAACAAAACATATAACTACCTCAATTTCATTTCATTTCCTACGGTACATAGCCTCAAGGAATTGTTACACATTTTCCCCAACAATTGGCAACTCTATGAAATCATCCTCAAAGAAAGAAGAGGGGCTTGTACACAGCCAATTGCAAGCTCTTTGACCACTGCGCCACCCTCGAAAATGCTGCCCTCCTAGTTCTTCTTTCAGTGGTCTTAACAAATGACAGTCACATAGTAATAAATCTGGGCTGTAATGAGGATGTTCCGAAGGTGTCCCCAAAAGTTTCTCCAACATAGGAGATGAGGCAACCACCACTCAGACAATTTACGGAAGTCGAGTTCATCAGTGATGAAGGCTTGAACTCTTCCATAACTCATTCCTACCTCTGAAGGAATTTTGGATATTGGTTTGCGCCGGTCTTCTTTAATAAGGTCACATACAACACGAAAGTTGTCTGAAATCATGCTTGTTGGTGGTCATCTTCGGTGGGGTTTGTTTCCGAAAATTTCAGTCCCGCCACAAATTTTTTACGACATTCATGCACTTGGGTCTTTGAAAGGGTTTCTTTTCCAAATTCTGTACGGAGACTTTTCAAAATGTTCTTCTTTCATGAGAAACTTACCGACAGTGCTCGCTAAAAAAAAAGGGCAGCGTTAGGTCATGGGGCCAAGCTCTCTGCTGCCTCGGTAGACGCGTGGGTTCGAGCCCCACCGTCGGCCGTCCTTGAAATGGTTTTCCGTGGTTTCCCATTTTCAACACCAGGCAAATGCTGGGACGGTACCTTCTGACAGGCCACGGCCGATTCCTACCACATCCTTGCCCAGTTTCATTCATCTTCATCCATTCCATCTCTCATCCCGACGCGCAGGTCGCCCACGGGCGTCGACTAGAAAGACCGGCACTCGGCCTCCCAGGAGGTCACAAAAAAAAAAAAAAAAAAAGAGAGAAACTTGAATATGATGTGTTGTGCAATGGATGAGTATACCTCTTGCCCACAAATGATGCACTGAAGAGAATGATGGCTCTGCACAGACTCCTCCAAACATCCCCACCAACATTCTGTCGAGCAGCATTCATTTATGTTCACTACTAGAGCCATTAGATTTAAATTTCCTCCAAAGAGTAAGAAATACAAGTATGTTGTGCTTAGAGTTTTCAGTGCACAGACTGGTTCAATGCAGTACTACATGCCTCCTCATCCTTTCTTCATAGCTACAGTAAACCACACCGGAAGCAATCTGTTAAATATATTCTAACCTTGACCTTCCCCAACAGTTCTTATCGTCCACCCTTACTTCCATAATTAAGTTATTCCTGATTGCTTAGTATGAGCTATACTATCCTTTCTCATTTTTTTCATTTAGAACTTGCCAAAACCTCCTCTCCTCTCCTGCCCACCTTAATACCTCTTCACTCTTTACTTCATTACTCTATGCATCCTTATCATTACCACTCTCATATAACACAACATTTCAAGCACTTCTAATCTTCTCTTTTCTACTGCAGTTGTAATCTCAGATTCAGACAGGTACATTACAGCATGATATGCCCAAACACCCTGTACTGTGCACAGTAAATATAAAACATTACTCACTGGAAAAACGGATAACAGCCTGACTCTGGTCAGAAGACTTTAGCCCTTTCATCTGCTGCTCACACTGGAAGTTCAGTTTACGACTCCGAGATAGGTGGAACTTTACAAATTCCACATTGACACTTAGCGAATCCTTGCGTTCACTATCAGCCAGAGGAGACCACTGTGCTTCCTTCAAACCTGAAGAATGACAATAAAATGATGTCATTAGCTTCTAAGGAAATTATATAAGAGAAAGAGTTCATATTGGAACATTGGTGTTGTATGGACTAGGATGAAAGGTAGTCATGGAGATTTCTGGGTATGTACCAAAGTGTTGTTTATCATTATTTCTCAACAGTTTATATCTATACCCATTTTACAAGAGCAGTTTATTTAGTGCTTCTTTCAAACAGCATGTTTTATTACATGCAATTTATCCAAAAGGAAATTTTGACATGAATGTGTGTTTGGGCTGGGGGTCAAGCCAAAATTTGCGTGATACAAAATGTGTGCCAGTCTACTGCACACCTTACCCCTAAGCGCGCAAGCACAGATGCTACCCACATCTCGCTGCTGCCTCTGTCAGGCAAGAAACAGGAACAGATATAACATAACACTTTGATACTTTATCGCATAGTTGTAGAGTAACTTGCTCAGCATGAACAAGTCGTCCGCTGAATGTATGAGATGATTCTTGTTTTGGATTTGTACTTGTCCCCGCAACTTCAAGGAAAAAATTGCTAACTTGGGGTGTCAACAACGTTATAAAAATAACTGGTTTACAGACCTATCCTCATGCAAAATGTTGTAAACATGTGCTCGTCCGTAATATACCCTTGTTAGAGAGGTTGTTAGACCGTTTAACAGGTATTCATCATCTAGATCTGAAAAACATACCCATAGAGTAGAGGAACTTTGACTTTCCTTTTTATATGAATCAGTCCAGGCTGCAGTTTCTTGCCTGATCTTCCATCATATCAGTCAATTTAAAAACATCCTTACAAGAAATGATTTTAACTCAAAATGTGTAGTAGTAGTTATTGTTGTTTTAAGGGGCGGAACTACAAGGCCATTTGCCCCTAAACTAACTCACAATGTGGTGTGCTTAGTGCATCTCACAACGATCATTTATTCACAAAATGCCTAACTGGTAATGGTATAAGAGCAACTGCAATGGACAATTCAGCTGTAAGCAATGTGTATTGAACCAATTTTAGCTGCTCATAGCAGTATGATAATTTTACATGTTTGAGCATTAAAATGTTATGGGTACAAGAATGATGACAGAAAAACACTGCAATAAATAATGATGATACCACTAAATTGTAACTGTCGTTCCATACACATAACCATATTTCTGGGTTGTTATGTAGAAATCTGGTAAGCACAGACGTAAATAACAATAAGCACACTGGATGAAGGCTACAGTTGGGCTTTTGAAGGTTGAGGTTGATCATCCATGTCCCAGCTAACATTGTCAGGCACTTCAAAGACATCATGCTTAAATCATGTTATTGAATAAGGGGGCACTGAACTGATTTTCATTTCATAAACGACATCTGTTCATCATTCCAGATAAAAACATAAAGAGTTAGCAACCATTCCACCAGGTGCAATGTCCCTTACTCAACCTTTGGATGTATCCCTTTTTGGTCAATGGACAAAGTTTACCAAACGTTTTTGTGAAAGTGTGTTGCTCGACAACACTAATATTATCAATTAATATGATAAAATAATGTGCTAGCCATGCGTATTGGTGAGGTGTGTCTGTACCAACTGACGCGCCCAACGGCACACTGGGGCGAAACGCTGGCATTTTATGTTTGATCTGGCCGGACCAATTTTATCATATTAATTGATAATTTATCTGATCAAACGGAAATTACATCATATTCTCATTTGGGAATATTCATAAACACTAATATTGACCTCAAGAGCTATAGCACTACCGCTCCAAAGCATTATACAACACAAATCATATCAAGTAAATACGGCTTACTTGCCCACCACATTTACTCCATTGGCAACACCACTTAGCAACTGAAAAACACAATTTGGTGTTTAGCGGACTATTTATGCCGAGAGTATGCTTCTACAAACTTTACTCAACAGGCCCTACAAAAAAAGATACAGTCAGTCTGAGAGACTAGACTTTATATCATTTCAAATGACGCATGCTACAAATGCAACACATGTTAGAAAGGCTCAGGAGGGCTTCTCGCTTCGCTCGAAGCCCCAGGACTCTTTCAACAGACTCCATTACCCATTAACTTAGGCTTCCCGTGCACTCTGCTGCATGACGTCAGGCACTCGCCGTCTCCGTATCGCATAACGCCAGACCCCAGGAGTAAACTCAGACTCGGTGCATATGCACTGAACAACATGATGACGTCATACACGCCATAACCGTGACGCATAATGGTAGTGACAATTTAATGGGTTAAGGGGGAGACTCCCCCTTAACCCATTAAATTGTCATTGTACACGTCAATACGGACCTTGCGAAATGGATAATCCTCCAATTAATCTTGCATAATGGTAGACCTAAGCATAACGATGAAGTCAACAAAATCATTTGAAATGATAAAATCCAAGAAAACTGTAACCGAAATTATTCCGTTACATAGCTCACCCTCGGGTTTTCGCCTTGTGCGGTTAATTGGGGGTATTTATTCATATTTTATTATGAAATGAAAATGAAAATCCACAGCCTGCTTCCAGTCTCCGACCGGGTCAGGAATGGAATGAATGAAGCCCCCATCTAGCGGCGAGGATATGGACTGTGCCGGCTGCCGAGGCCTGACGCACTCCTCTGGGGCAATGATTAAATGAATGACAGATGAAATGAAATGGTAGTGGAGAGTGTTGCTGGAATTAAATTTTGACAGGGAAAACCGGAGTACCCGGAGAAAAACCTGTCTGCCTCCGTTTTGTCCAGCACAAATCTCACATGGAGTGACCGGGATTTGAACCACGGACCCAGCGGTGAGAGGCCGGCGTGCTGCCGCCTAAGCCTATTATATTGGGGTAAAATCCATGTGTTTGTGTGATTATTTTCAATATTGTGGTGCGATCACAATTTGGAGGATTCGCACAGTAGAAGCAATGTCATTATTAATTATCGGTTTGGATACTTGAACATACAGTTAAGTGGGATATTTCTAGTATTATTATATTGAGGACAGGAATAATTATTGTATAATTATTACCTGATAAAGTCACTATTTTATTTTGGATATGAGTATCAACTATATTTATTTAGTAATTCTATAAGTATGTGTTAGGGCCGTGGTGTATGAAATGGGGAAATGAGGTTACAAAATGGCTGCCTTATTGCCTGGGCTTAACATCTTATATAGTGGCCTAAGTTGACCAACTTTCTTGTCAACTAACCAAAAATACACCTGTGAGAAGGCTTTGGAATGATGTGGGCAGATGAAAATAAAATATTGATGAAGATTTTGAAAGACCTGGATAGATCATTAAGTAATGAAGGTTGTTTTGCAAGATCTGGGTAGATCATTACATATTGATGAAGATTTTGGAAGACCTGGATAAAGCATCAAGTATTGAAGATTGTTTAGCATGTTGTGAGTAGATCATTGCATATTGATGAAGAACGGAGTTTCCCAAACCAGAGTCATTTTCCCAGGGATTGATTGATTATTGTTTGCTGCTATAAATTGAATGTATTACCAGTATCTCATACATGGCAGAGCTACAGTTAGATCTTTTCGTACAGATCACAATATCAACACGGTTGCAAGTTATTAATAAATCAACTATTTTTTAGTCAAGTTACTTTACTTTTGTGTGATACATTTAGCTAATACATTGCCCTGCTACCTTGAGATGGCATGCAAAAAGCTAGGTAATAAACGATACAATAGTCGCCTCCTCGAGAATAAATCTCTAACTATAAGGTTACAGATTTAGTCCTCAACCCTCACACAAATACACCTATCTGGTCTGTTATACCTGTTTTCATTGAGCCTCTCCTGTCTCAGTTCAGCACGCCCCTACCTCCTATTTCTATCTAAGGTGACATTGCCCTTAGTCTCACCTCCTACTGTATCTCCTACCCTATCTACTAGACTGCTCCATTCTACATTATAATCTTTATATTTCTTTCTAGATCTATCGTCCCTTTCCTCTACCCATGTGATCTGCTTATCCTGTTTTTTTTCTACTTCTATAGTACTTTACTTTCACCTTCTGTTTTCCTTGTCTACTGGAATCTCCCTGCTGTTTATCACCCCTAATCTGCTGGTTACTCACATCTAATCTACTATTTCCTACTTCCAGCCATTCCTCATCCTCTACTCTACTTTCACCTAACATCTCCTCTAACTGCTGTTCATCTTCTCTCTAATCTATTCCTTCCTCTCCTCAACTTCTACTCTGCTTTCACCTACAATCTTCTCTAACTCTTTTCTACTTTCACTAACCCTCAGTTCTCTCACCCATCTCCTCTCCTAGTACTCTCCTTCTCAATAGCCTCAACTCTTTGATCCATCTCCACTCTCTGCTCTTCCAACTTCATATCTACCCTGGAAAATTTCTGGCTAGTCTCCAGTGCCTGTCTAGAAATTTCCCTTGCCAACTTCACATGTTGGACATCAAACCTGTCTACTTCAGTGTCTAGGCTCTGTTCCTGGGTAGCAATCAGACTACCTAGCTTAGTTTCCAGATTAGTAAGTTCTACTTTGACTTCACTAATCTGGCTAGTAACATGGCTTTCTAGGTTGGCCAGTTGATGAGTCACATCAGTCATCTTGCCAACCATTTCTGATCCAAGCCCATCTATCTGGTCAGACAACTGAGTGCCAAGACTACCATTCTGAAACATAATCTGTTTCAGCAGCTCCATCATGTCATTGGGCTCATTCTGAGTACCGCCAGCACTTATCGCCAAGTCAGAACTACTTGCAGAGCTTATATTCTGCTGTCCTAATTCCCCAATAACCTCTTGATCTCCCATCCCTAACAGTATCTGCTTGTTCCCAGTTTCCATCTCGCTTTACTGCTCGCTCCCATCCCCCCCCCCAGAACAGAACTACTTTCTGGCTCATCTGTAGCCATATTTAATATTAAATGTGCCAGTCTGTTGACTGCCACATATTTCCGACCCTGCCAGCCACCCGGCAACCCTTCCTACAAGACTGAATTATATAAAGAAAGCCCTACTTAATATTTGAAATTCCTGCTGGCCGCCACCATCTTGTCCCCTTTGGCAAGGCCTAGCGGTAACTAGTAATTTCTGGAGACATTTCTGTCCTCCTTCCTGGAGCGGCTCTACCCAGCTGTGAACTGTGGGTAAATTCTTTTGTAAATGCTGCCACCCTGACTCGCACGCTCGCGAGGTCTTTCTAAGGCAATGAACAGGTCCTACGGTGTGTCGCTGTTGGCACTATGTTTTGCCCGAGCAACTTCGTGTGTGTTCGGCTCCCTTCGCTGGCCACTATGTGCTAGCCAGGCGTTTGAAACTCGTCCCATTCTAAGCAGTGTGATGTAGCGGTAAGGTTGTATCGCGGTAGGAGACCTGCCATTGATGGCCGGTAGGCCATTGTCTGGACAAGAGGTAATGCAATATATAAACTGATTTAATGTGTCGCGAAATATGGACAGACTTTTATATCAAGTTTCATCATTCGTTTTAAATAGTCACAGTGTCGTCGTGAGTTCGATGCCAAGAATCGGACTTCTACTGTAGTATTAAACATGGGAAACACGTTTTGAACTTTAAGTTAGTTGGGAGGCACATGGCCATGTCGCTAGCCTTCTTGTATTAAGCCTCGTGTTCCTATATATTTTCTTTAAAATGTAATTTCTGGTTGATACCAGTGTGAAATTTTGTTAAATTTAATTTTATTTATTTAATTCTTTTCGCGCTAGGCCGCTATGTTAATATTTTGGAGGGGCTAGCTATTGTAGGCGAAAATGTCCTCATATTGACGACTTTTGTGGTCAATAATTGCTAACGGCGTAAACCCTTTGTTGGTTAGTCGGCAGCAAGAGTTCCTGAGTGTCTTCGGTTGGGCATGGACGTGGTGTAAGAGCTCTCTGCTCTAGGGCGAGCTTTTAGCCCTTCGATTTTCAGCATTAATTTCTACTTACTTGTTTTAACATGTGTTTGCTCACACACTTGGAGGTAGCATTTTGATTATTTTTCTTGAGCATGTCTGCTCATGGATCCCTCTATTGCTGCGAGGTTTTCCGAGGGTTTGAACCTTGTAATTTTAAGACGCCTCATGGCGCGTGTTTTAGTTTTTGGGAATTTGCTTCCTGATCTTCTTGCTGGCTTAAAGCCTCTGTCATTTAATTGCTGCCCATTTGCTGGGGCTTTTTATTGTATTTCTTGTCACCGAGAAATATGTTTTGGGGATTTATTTCATGTTCTCTACGGGGTTGCCATGCTGCGACCGTTATACATTCTAAACAGACCACGTTGGGAATATTAGTTGATTAGGAGGGTATTTCAAGAATAACATGTTTATTTATGATGTTCCACACCTTGTATTTTCGTTATTTATTTCAATACACATTTGTTCTTTTGTTATTTTTGATTTTTCTTGGTGGTTGAATTTAAATGTGCTTCCTGTCACCACCCTGTGGGGTTAAGTGCCCACCTTCCACTCCACAAGTATGTACAACTTGCCTGACCCTGGTATTTGTTTCGACAAAGATACGGAGCAGTAAGTGGTAGCAGAGCGTGGTTTGATTTCCGCTGCTGCGCCCACTACCCCGTGTTCTCTTGGCTGGATTTTTATGTTACCACCAAAATCTACCCCTTACCTATGGTCATGTTTTGTTGTTGGGGCAAGTAAATGTAACTTCAGTAATTTAAAGTCAGTAAGGTTAGGAAACCCTGATGATGTGTTGGGAAGTGTGCCTGTGTACATTGTTTTATCTCTGTGTGTTTTCTATATTTTTCATGGCCTTGTGCTTCTTGGAGCGCCACAATTTATGGAGCAAATGTTGTAATGCTAATTTCACCAAGCATGGTGATAATGAAATATGGAATAGCTCCGTTGGACTCGGTGCTCGGTATTGGTGCTCTCCCTTTCATGTATCTGCTGAGTTGCTATTCTGCAACTGAAGACCTTGCCTTGGTGAGTCCCTCATAGTACTTGTAGTTTTGCTATAACCTGTAATTTATTGTGCCTAAGTTTCTGCACTAGTATGACAAGTGTCGCGCTCAATTCTCCCCGTGTTTTCGGTTGTATTTGTTCTGTGATTCTCAACTTTAAGAAGAAGTGATGCTGTCTGATGCGACCTGTTAACGTGTGAAGTTTTCTTTTGGTAAAATTTAAGTTAATTCTCTTGGCCGTGTGTCTATTGAAATTTGAAGTAAATTGCCTGGCGTTGTTGCCATGTTTAAAGTCGCAGTTGTGTTCCTGGCAGTTTGGTCGAGCTGTAATTTAACGTAATGTGTCTGACAGTGTAGCCAAGTTATTGCAAAGTGTTGCAAAGTTGTTGCCATAGTTGGATGGTCAATTTAATTGATATCTGGGAGTGTTGCCGAAGTGCTTGTCAAAGTATTTCTGACGTTTTTCTGACGTTGTTGCCGTGTGAAAGCAGAGTTATTGTTCGAGCAGTGTTGCCAACTTAAAGTCACGTGTAATTGTTCAGGCTGTGTGCCAATTGCTGAAGTGAAAGTTTATCTTCTTCTTAATTGCTTATGGAAATTTTATTTGATCTCAATCTGCATTTTTCGAGGCCAACATCTGTGTAGTGGTACACCTGTTCTACTAACGTAGCTGTAGACAGTAGCTGTGTTTGCTGTAGTTTCTTTCGGAAGTAGTACTGTCTCTATTATTTTGGGCTGTGTCAAATTACCTTTATTTCAGTGAACGTGAAAGTGAAATTTTAGTGTACGAATGGTACACCTGCCAGCAGTGTCGGTGCTGGATTGGTACGTGAAGTGTTACCCTGTTTTGAAATTGTTTATCGAGACCTAATAACCTGAGTCAGTGAGGTTATGTTCTGTGTCGGCTGAGGAGTACCAAGTGTGAGCTGACAGCTATGTGTTGTCATGATGTGGCCCAGGGTTGCCACCTGTGTCGGTGACATTTTGATGTCAGTTGCTGCGTGCTGTCTCCAAATTTTATTTTTATTTCAGGTTTATTAGAGTGCTGTCTGAGTGAGTGTATTTATCTGCGTGTGAGTTGATACGAGCAGTTAGCTGGTTGTCAATCGACCTATATTGATAGTTAAATTATTTTCTTGTTATCATGACTAAAGTTGGTGTTATGGCTTTAGTGTTGTTATGTTGTTTTCAATCGGTCGACTGTCTATTACTTCTGTTAGTGTCGGTGAGAGTGGTTTTGGCAGATTGGAGGTTATTGGTTGTAGGTTTTGATTTTCAGTTGGTAACAAATTTTATTTCAGGTTGATTCTCGAAATTTTTTTGGTCAATGGAGTTGCTGCAGAAGAACGTGCTGGGACCTGGTGTGTGAATGTTGTTGCTATTGTTTGATTTAGGGTTTGTGTTATTTCTGGACATTGCTCCGTGCTTCCTGGACATTGCCCCGTGCTTCCTCGGGTAGGTGTCTGACCCTGTTTGGTCCTCTTGTGTCCTCCGGTGGTGTGGTGCCTGCTCCTTGGCTGACTGGCAGAAAATGTTCCAGGTCACGTCAACGCTCGACAGGACTGAGATTCTTACATGCCATGTGTCGAGCTAGTTCGTCCCCTTCCGTCAGTGGCTCGGTGAGCGAGCTCACTTGCTCTGATGGGAGCAATTGTGTGTGTGTGTGTCGTTTGATTGTGTTGCAAGCTGGTGCCTGTCGACATGGTCGATTCGTGTGGTGATACCCAGTTCTACAGGTAGTTGCGGTAGAGCAGTAGTTGTATTTCTGGTATTGGTGGATAATTTTGCGTTTCAGAGTTTTGTATGTCTACAGGTAGTTGCGGTAGCATTTTTATTTCAGGATGTTGATTCCCTGAGTTTTTATTGAAGTATTCCAGGATGGTGATTCCCTGAGTTTTATTGAAGTATTCCAGGATGGTGATTCCCTGAGTTATATTGAAGTAGTCCAGGATGGTGATTCCCTGAGTTATATTGAAGTAGTCCAGGATGGTGATTCCCTGAGTTTTATTGAAGTATTCCAGGATGGTGTTTCCCTGATGATTATTGGAACAGTTGAGATCCAGGAGGTTGTTCCCTGGGATTTTATTGGGTGCTGCAGGAAGGTTGATTCCCTGTCGCTGTTTTGGTTCTGAAGTTGGCAGCATTGATACTGAGGTTGTGTTTTATGGAGTTGGTACCTGGTGAAATGTGAAGAATTTGGTTGTCCAATTGGTATCTGGAGAAGTTGGCCTGTGATGCCAAAGTGTGTTGTATCGTCGGAGTGTATGCCCCCTGCCATGCTCCAAGGTGAGAGCTAGTCCTTTGACAGACTGGCATATCTAAGCCGAAGTGATGATTGGTACCTGAAGAAGTGGTAATATTGGAAGTTGAGGTTATGCTGTTGGTAGTCTCGCACCTGTGTTGGGTCATGGGCGTGATGCCTTTGGTGATCCGAACTTGTTCGGCGGAGGATAACTGGAACCTGGAGGACGATCGGAATTTGTAAGGTCGGATTGTCGAGGAAACTTAGTAAGCTTTTAGTGGTGAATGGGATTTTCAGGAAGAATGGAGTTCAAAAGGAAGTTCAAGTTCCAGAGGAAGGTTGGATTTTGCCGGGCTGGGTGATGACTGCAGCACTTCAAGTAATTGGTAATTTTGTGGAGGTACTCCGTTGTGAGTTAGTGTCACCTGAGTTTGCTCGGTGGTACTTGGTGGTGCTTGTGGTGGAGTGGAAGGTGTGGCCTCAGTGTGCTCGGTCACACGTTGTGGTACTGTTGTGAAGTTGGTAGCACTGGACTTGGTGTGCTATGGTGCGTGCTGCTGGAGCAGTTTGGTTGCATTCCTGGAAGGTTGGCAACATGTGTGTATAAGCGAAAGTTGATTTGCTGTGCTGTGGTGTCTGCGTGTCGTCGTTGTGGCAACGCTGATTGTGTGCGAGTTGGAGCGCTGTGTTGGTGGAGTGGTCCTGGCACGGGTGTTGTATGTTGGTAGTTGTTGTTTTCGAAATATTTATTGCTTACAGGCTCTCTCATATTCTGTTTTGGTTTTCTGGGCCCAATGGTGGGTGGTTTCTGCATATAAAGAGCCATACTTGTTGTCAATGCGTTTGAGACACTGTTGAATTTTAAATGTAAATGCCTGTACTATCTGGGCTGCCCGGGAGGCATTGTGGTAAGTTGACCCTGTGTTGGTCACCCTGATAATGAGAGACGAGTCACCGTGTCCCTCTGAGAGAGTTCTATGTTTCACGTGCTGCATCCGCTAATTTAATTCTGCTTATTGAGATTGTGAATCTTAGGATTTTGGATGGGAAAGGAGTATGGTCCTTCTGACAAGTAAATTTAACTTGGGGTTTGGTTAGTGTTTCCTCCCCTCTCTTGGTAACCCTTATTTGGTTTTTGTTTTCTGGTGGTTGTCCTGAAGCTTTGTTGGTGTTAAATTTTCCTTAAAGTTAAACCTTATGCTTTTGGTGATACTCAAGCGGTTCGTGCATGTGCTTCAGTCCTGCCAAATAACCTCTCATTGTGGATTGAGAGCCTATGCCTTAGTGCTAAGTGAGCACTAATGTGCCATGCCCTCCTTTAATAAAGTGAAATGTCCCCGAGTCCTTTGTGTGGTCACGTGCCACTAGTGACCCTCCCCTACCATCTTCTGGTAAAGTCCCGCTATTTGACAGGGAAAGTTCGGCTCGACCTGTCATGTCAAGTCATCTGCTGTGTGCGAACAGTCTGCTGCTGTGCTCTTGATTGTTTCAGCTGTGGTCCTGTGTGAGGGGTGCCAACTTCACACCTATGAGGGCAGTGACCAGGGCCCGGTCACTGTCGGCCCCGATGAATTTCAACGTCTGGTGGTAGAACCTGATGGCTGCTGGCGGTTCAGAAGGTGATACCTACCTGGTCGTCTAAGCCCAACTGAACTTTCTTGGATCTGGTACTGGTCAGGTCCTTTGGTGATGACATTGGTGGTTCATCACGACACCTGGGGAGTTTGTGATACTGGAGGAGTATGAAATCATTGGAAGCACTGTGAGAGTGTATTATGAACTATTACTACTACTGTGAAGCTCAACTGAAAGACTCAAGGTGCACGCCCCCATGTCAACCCCCCCCCTTCCCGCCTATGTCTTCGTTGGCAGGGGGAGGCTGTGACAGTTGGTTGACCGCCACAAGATTTCGCCCCCACTCCACCCTCCTACGGGAGGCCCCTTCTAAACCTTACGAATTATTCGAACTTTTAAATTCCCGCTCTCCCTCCCCCTCTGCCAAACATGTTTCCGGCGCAAGAAGTAAGCCGAGAAAGTTCTACTACCTTCTAGAAAGAATTTGAATATTTTCATCTCGCTGTGACTTGTGGTCTATATTACTATACCACCTTGATTTAATTATTTCGGCATAAACTAAATAGGCAGTGCATTTGCCTCTTGGCGCGCTACAGTTGGCTAGGGTGAGATACTTCGTTTGACTTCGTGTGTGCTCGGCTCGCCTCGCCTCTCAAGCCGCAGTCAGGAGCCAAGTCGCTTGGCTTGGCATCATTCTGCCGGGAGTTATTGTACAGAACAGTCGACTTGTATTTTTGGCACGATGTATGAGCACGAGAAATGGTGGCACGGCCCTCGGACCGTGTAAAGTTATTAGCCCGGCGTTAAACGCCGAGAGGGACCAACGGTACTGTTTTATATCGAGCATTTATAATCTTTTTGAGTTATTTTGTTTTCTTTATTTTTATTACTCACGTATGAGTTAGATTTATCTTGCTAGCTTCAAGTGCGGGTATGAAGCATTGTGTCCATAAACAGTTGCTTGCCCATGTGGCTGTTAAGAGGATGCCAACGTAACTTAATGTAATCCTTATTATTATTAGATGGACAACCCTAGATTATTAAGAATGTGAAATGTTTAATCTTATATATTTTGGAATGGGGAAATATTTAAATTCGTACGGCATACCCCTCCAATTGTCGTACTAGTCATGAGTCATTATTGTCGTGCTTTGAGCACGCGGGCAGATATCATCCCTAAAGGTTATGGTTCTTCAGTTTGCTTCTGATGCAATATATTATTTAATATTTTGAGGGGCTTGGTGCTCCAATCTGTTTATTTGCCCTACAGTTAATTCCCCTTGTTTTTTGAAATCACATGGCATGATGATTAAATGTAACTTCTGTGGTTTCAGATACCATGTCCTGTAGATACGCCTTTGCTGGCTTTAATTTACTTTGCTTGATCTTGTGTGTATTGAGAACTAGATTCTCTTGCCTTGTGCATATTTCGGGACCTCGTGTTGTCCCAGCTCAGACCATGGGTGTCATTGTTTCCTCCCAAGTTTTGCTTAGGCCTAGTGTATTTCTCTGTGTGCCCCAGCCCCCTATTGTATACCCCTTATTTGAATACATCTGGTTTTATTTTGGTTTTTAATCCATGACCATTATTCCAGTAGCCAGCATTCCTAAACCACCCTTTGGATAAGTTCCAGACCTCCACTCTGTGAACATTCTGTTCAAGTCCCCCATTTCCTGGGTCTTAAAGGTAGCATCAACAAATCTAGGCCCAGGGACACTAAAGGGGGCAGTACTCGTTCTTATTTGTAGGGGCGGTACAATAAACACAAGCCCTACTCTTTAAGTTTAGTGACGCCTTACTGTCTCAATTGCCGCAATGATTTTCAAGCCACCACATAGAAAATTTCTCACAATAACCAGAAAATTTGAAAATACAAAAACACAATGAAAACATTGGACTTATGATACAACTTTCCTACACTATATCTTTCATGCCTACAATTTACTCATACTTTTGTGGGATTCATCGATTTCTTTGTGCCTTACAGTTGGGCACCATTGTATTATTTATTACCTAGCTTTTTGCTTGCCATCTCAGGGAAACAGGGTGATGTACTCGCTAAATGAATCACACAAAAGTAAAGTAACTTGACTAAAATGTATTAATAACTTACAACCGTGTTGAAATTGTGATCTGTACTAAAAGATCTAGCTGTAGCTCTGACACATATGAGATACCGGTAATACATTCAATTTATAGCAGCAAACAATCAATCAATACCTGGGAAAATGGCTCTGGTTTGGGAAACACCGTTCTTCATCAATATGCAATGATCTACTCACATCATGCCAAACAACCTTCTATACTTGATGATCTATCCAGGTCTTCTAAAATCTTCATCAATATGCAATGATCTACTCAGCATGCCAAACAATCTTCAATACTTGATGATCTATCCAAGTGAGCGGCTTCGGTGGCATAGTTGGTAGCATGCTGAGCTTCTATGCCCAAGATAGCGGGTTCAAACCTGGCCGAAGTCGTCGGATTTTTTAAGAGCGTTAAAAATCCCTCAGTATGCCTTCCTTCGGAGGGGATGTAAAGCCGGCGGTACCATGTCATAGATTTATGGCACGTTAAAGAACCTTTCACTAATTACACCTGTGTGAAGCTAAATTGTATAGGTTAGAAATGTAAACAACACTCTTAGGTTTCTACGTTCCTTGCCCAGAGCCAACTGTGGTGGTGTCTAGTAGCTAAGTTCTGAACTAGGCCTAGTAGTCGTTGACGGTGGCGTTTGGCGGTAAAAGTAGGAACAACTTGAAAAATTCAAAGTTGCAGTCCTTACTAGAATAAAAAAAATACCAGATACACACACTAATACAGCCATCACAATTAACACCGGTTATCAGACAGATTCTACACACACCCAAAGTACACGGGGCTACATGACCGCATTGTCGCAGTCCCTAAACTAAGGAACCAACCATCTATCCAAGTCTTCTAAAATCTTCATCAATATGTAATGATCTACCCAGATCTTGCAAAACAACCTTCAATACTAGATCTATCCAGGTCTCATAATGTCGATTATTCAGGTCCGTATTGACGTAACTATAACTTTGAAAGAATAATAGATTTTCCGCCTTCAATACTGTTTATTTCTATTACTTACAGGGACTAGTTTCGGGGGCTAATATTCCCCCTTCCTCAGCCTGTCCAACAAAACTTCACAAAGGAAAAACTTTCCATGTATAAGCTCATACAAAACACATGAAGAATCAAGAATAATGAAATAATAATTATTTACAATCCCGCTCGACGCTCCAAAGAAGATACTCTTATTGGATCACTAAGGCCTAGGCGCATCAGAACTCCTGAATTGGGCCGGTGCTGCGGTCCGCTGTCCCCACTGCGTCATCGTGGGACCACTCTAGTCCCCTTGTTGCTCTTGGCAAACATCAAGGCGGAGAAAATTTGTGGCCGCGTCACGCGCCGCCAAGAACTGCAGTGCGCAGGGCGTGAACAAAAACAAACCGGATGCGCCTTGCGAAGTCTCTTACAGCTGAGTGTTAGTGACGTGCTTGGGAAAAGGTGGCGGTTGGGGTTGTGGGAGATGGGAGGCTAAGGAAATGAGAATGAGTGAGGTTTGTTGACGCGCCGTGTATCGCTGTTATGGAGATTGATTAATTCGTAGAATGAGAGGTGTCAATCTTTAGTATGTTATGAAAAATGATGGGTATGAATAGTGGAATATAGCAGGAATTTTATCTATTACTATATAATTCGTCTATTAATGTTCTGTATAAAATGCTGGTTTCAAATATTATTTCATTAAGATTGTGTGAAGGGTTGAATCTCTGTGCTTTATCAATTTCTATTTGTTCCAAAATATTCATGAGCGTGCCTTTATTTTCTTGATGTAAAATTTCTAAGTCATTGTCTATGGTTGTGAATTTATGCCCAGTTTCTGACATGTGGTTGCCCTTCACTGAAAATTTATTATGTTTGATGGCATTGACATGTTCCAAAAATCTGGTGTTGAACCCTCACCCCGTTTGTCCCACGTAATCGGCATTACACTCGTTACATTTAATCCTGTAGACACCTGAATTGCTGTATTTGTTGGTTTTGGCCCAGTAAAGGAGGATGAAGGGTGGCGAATCAGGACAAACAAAGAAATTGAAGAGGTAATCAAAGGTGAAGATATTGTGAAATTTATTAAGTCCCGACGTCTGGATTGGCTTTGTCATGTAGAGAGGATGAGTGAAGAAAGAACACCAAGGAAGATATTACATGGAACTATGGAAGGGAAGAGGAGACGTGGACGACCGCGCAAAAGATGGCTACAAGACTTAGGAGAAGACCTGAGAACTATGAGGGTTGGAAGATGGTGGGAGAAAACTCATAGAAGAGACGAATGGCGAGGAATCGTGAGAGAGGCCAAAGCCTACCCCAGGCTGTAGCGCCGAGGAAGTAAGTAAGTAAGTTGGTTTTGTTGAGAATATGTGAGTTGAAAAATTTATTAGGATTAGTGTTATTGGTTCTGAACGCTGTTTATATTTTATATTTTTTTAGTACACTAGTAACATTGTATGTGGATTGGTTCACAAAAGTGAACGTTGCGTATGTGGAAGGTTCTTTGTCTTCTTTTGCTAATCTGGAAACGGGTTTGTTCTTAATTTTGTTAATTATTGAAACTTCTTTACGATAATCTACGTCAGATAGTGGGACGTTCAACACTCTATTGACGAAACATGCGAGTGCTGCTCTTTTATGGGAAGCTGGATGATTAGAATCTTGTCTAATTACTGAGCCGATTGGTTTCGACTCACAATACTTCGCCGCCGCCGCCGCCGCCCGCGCCGCCGCCCCCATGTGACCCCCCCCCCCCCTTCTTCTGTCGGCGCTACTGGTCATTAATGTGATAAATAATCATTTCTGGATCATGAGGAAGGAAGGAACATTCATATAAAATTATTTCATTACTAAATATATAAACAAATTGCTGGTCTACATTTGGGAGAATGTAGCCATTGTTGACTGTTTTGTGCATTGTTGATGTTTCTAAATTTGGCGCTCTCTAATTAAATTAACACAAGACTGGATAGCCAATCGGTGGTTGACACATCTGTGCTGATCATGTTGCCAAGCTAACTTGAGTTCTGAAACTTGATTCGGCCATAAGGGTCTTAGAGACAAATTAAATCATGAGGTTGGCAATGTAAGTTGTGCCGGCCGATCTTCAGTTGTCTACTGGTTCAAAAATGAGATCTGGGCATGCGCAAGCTGGCTGCCGGATTGTCATGAAGCCAAGCCAAGCTTGGAGAAGAGACTTCTCGATGTGATTCTGTAGAGGCAAGACGTTGTGGCGTGGCCTGTCTCGGAGCCACTGCCGAAATAATTAAAACTGCATGATGTGAATTTCTATAAAAGGACGTGAGTGGCAGCCTCGGACCATATTCTACTTAGGCCATAAAAAAGGTAAAACTGTTGATATATTTAAATGTGGGAACTCGTTGCTGACCGGCATAGGATTGCAGCATTCCGGACAATGATTGATATTTCTTAGCTTAGCTTGTTGAGGGCAAGTGACGTTTGACCCTCGCGCTGCACATTGATGCTATAAACTTTAGTTTCTTTGGCTTGTTACTAGCATATTTTGTTCAAGATATTTTATTTATTTATGTGTGCAATTTCTTTCTCCTTTATTTAAAGTGGGCCCATGATGTTTTATTTATTCATTTCATGTTTGTTAGGGACCAAGCCTCTTAAAATGTAGGGTGCAGCGCATGCGTAGGTTAAGGGTCCTGAAGATTTGAACATTCCCGGTAAAATTGATAATTCTGATTTCGATCCTTATGTAACAAGATCATAATAACTTAAAGTTTTATAATGTAACTGTCAGGATTTTGGTTATGGGAACCAGATAGTTTAAAAATGACAAATGGCCCTTTGTCTTTCGCTTGTCATAGATGGCATAACTTTGTTTTTTTAAATGGCCGCTGAAGCACAGCATCCATGCTGTTTACAAAATGATTCTCGGAATGGTATTCGAAAATATGTAATGAAGTATCACTTGGTGTTCAAGATGTTATAGTTTCGGCTATTATTTGGAAAGTGTTTTACATGAAAGAATAATTCATTAGTGAAATGTAGTCACGAGATGTGACGGGATAATGCGGCATTGCCATTAATAATGGGATTAATGTTGGCCTCCGACTTTCTTAAACGCAGGAGTGTTTTTAAGTGTTCCCTCCCTTAGCCTTTCGGCATTGTACTTCAATTCCCTTCGAAAATATATATCTTATTTTTACCTACTGCTGTTGGACTACTCGAGAGGGGGTTAACATCACAGAAGTGACAAAGAGGAAATCTGACATTCTACGGATCGGAGCGTGGAATGTTAGAAGTCTGCTAGGAAGTGGAAGGTTAGAAAATTTAGAAAGGGAAATGGATAGGTTGAGGTTGGATTTGGTTGGGATTAGTGAAATGCGCTGGCAGGAAGAACAGGACTTTTGGTCAGGAGACTATAGGGTCATTAGCACTAAATCAAACAATGGCCAAGCAGGGGTTGGCCTCATATTGAGTAGGAAACTTGGACAGCGGGTGGAATCATCATCATCATCATCATTTCCCCTTATCCAGCTCCTGCCGGGTCGGGGTATTTATGGCACTTCTCCACTTTCCTCTTTCCTTCCACCATTCTTCTTCCACGATCTTGTCCCAGTCCAGATTTCTTTTTCTTACGCCGTTCTTCACTGAATCCATCCACCTTGTTCTGGGTCTTCCTCTTGGTCTCTTACCCTTGCACTTCGCCTCCAGCATCTGTCTTGGTATTCTATTTTCCTCCATCCTCTTTACATGTCCAAACCACCTTAGTTTATTCTTCTCAATTCTCTCATTTAGTTTTCCCATCCCAACTTCCTTCCTAACATCTTCATTCCTCACTCTGTCTTTCCTTGTCTTTCCTATCATACTTCTTAGGAATTTCATTTCACTGGCTTGGATTCTACTCTCTTGCCTGCTTGTCAGGGTCCAAGTCTCAGCTGCATAAGTTAATATGGGTACATAGTACACTTTATACATTACCTCCTTGCTTTTCCTTGGTACTTCCTCATCCCAAACAAGTTTTCTTACACTTTGATAGAATGCATTGCTCTGCTGTACCCTCCTGCCAATCTCCATGTCCAACCTACCAGTTTGCATCAATTCACTTCCTAGGTATTTGAACGTGTCCACAATTTCCAAACTCTGACTTCCAATTTTCACAGTGCCCTTTCCTTGTCTTTCCCCTCTTGTCATCACCATGGTAGCTTGCCACGGTGGGTGAGTGGATAGCGCGTCGGTCTACTAACCCCAAGATTGCAGGTTCGCCCCTGACCGTGGTAAGTGATTTTTGAAAGGCGGCAAAAATACGATACGCATGTCATACGATGTTGGCATGTCAAAGAACCCATTTGAATTCAGTAGGCCGAGTTCATAATGGCAAAATTAATCTCGGGAGTTTCCGCCAGCACAAAGTTCCTCATTTCTCTACTAGAAAGCGCTATTGTGTTCAAGGAGATTAGATATCTAACATCTAACCTCCTTGACTTTCATAGTCAAGGAACTACGAAATTCGACATGCAAGCTACCCTCTGGGTGTCAAATAGCAAAGCTTGCACCAGGCACCCGAGGCCATACGATATTAATTAATTAATCACCATGGTCTTGCTTTTCTCTATACTGATTTTCAGGCCATACTTCTGAATATTTTCGTTCAGTGCATCTAGTTGTTTTTGCACTTCTTCGGTGTTCCTTCCCCAGACCACAATATCATCTGCAAATAACAGTAACTTCATTTCTTTATGTTCATATGCTTCCTTTGTTTCCTTTACTATTTCATCCATCACCATTATGAACAAGAGAGGTGACAGCACACTCCCCTGTCTTAGTCCAGTCTTGTTCGTAAACCAATCTGTCTTTCCAACTGGGGTCAGTACCCTGCTAACACAGTTGTTGTACATTGCTTGCACCATTTCCAACATTTCTCTTCCCAGTCTCTTCTTAACCATGGTTTCCCATACCTTCTCTCTGGGGACACTATCATATGCCTTTTCTAGATCTATGAAAGTCATGATCAAATCCTCTCCATATTCCCAGTTCTTTTCCATCCCCTGCCTCAAGCTAAAGATTGGGTCCACTGTGGATCTTCCACTCCTGAAGCCATACTGTTCCTCTTGCAACTCTCCTTCCACCTTTCTTCTCATTCTTCTTTCTAATATCCTTTCCAATATTTTTACTATCTGTGATATGAGGGTGATCCCTCTATAGTTATCACACACCTTCTTGTCCCCCTTCTTAAACACTGGTATTATTAGCCCTTTCTTCCAGTCTTCTGGTACACATTTCCATTTCCACACACACTTTAGCAGTCGATACAGCCATTGCATACCAACAGGTCCAGCAGCCTTTATCATTTCTACACTGACTTCATCCACCCCTGTTGCTTTTCCCATCTTCATTTTCTGTACTGCTAATTCCACCTCCAGCATTGTTATATCATCTTCTGTTATAGAGTCGTCAGGTTGTGTCACTTCCATCTCACCAGTACCATTGCTCACATTCAAAAGCTTATCGAAATACTCCTTCCATCGTCCCTTTATCTCTTCTGGGTGTGTTAACAACTCTCCATCTTCCTTTTTCACTAGCTTTGTAGTAACTCTTTCTTTCCTCTTACTTCTTAGAAGCCCATACAGCATCCTTTTACTGCCACTTACATCTGTTTCCATTCTTCATGTAAATTCTTCCCAACTTTTCTTCTTTTCTTCTCCTACCACTTTCTTACACCTCCGTTTGCTATCGTGATACTTCCTTTTGCTTTCTTCTGTTTGATCTCGGTTCCATTCTTTCCATGCAGACTTCTTTTCTTTCACTGCTTTCCTCACTTCCTCATTCCACCATGGTGTCTCCTTCTCTTTCACTCTTGTTGACGTCCTACCACAAGCACTCTCTGCTGCACCAACAAATGCCTTTTTAAAGTGAGACCATTCCTCTTCTATGTTTTCCACTTCAGTAACTGGGATTTGTTGCTTCAATCTCTCCAGAAAATCTTCCTGTACGGTTTTGTCTTTCAATTTCCATACTTTTATTTTACTTTCTCTGATCTCCTTTAGGTTTTCCAATTTTTCCCATCTAAATTTTGCCACCACAGCTCTATGGTCCCCATCAAATGCTTCTCCTGGTAAAGCTGTCACATCTATCAGCTTTCTGCGATCAGTCCTTTCCACCAGAAAGTAGTCAATTACTGATTTTGTTCTTCTATCGCCCCAACCATATCTCGTAATTTTCCTGCTGTTTTTCTTCCGAAACCATGAATTACCCACTATCAGTCCATTCCTTTCACAAAAGTTTACAAGTTCCTCTCCTTCCCGGTTCTTTTTCCCATATCCATATGGTCCAATGACTTCTTCCTTTCCTTGTCTCTCGTTTCCGACTTGTGCATTCATATCTCCCATGATCACCACTTCTACATCTGAAATTACTCTTTCTACATCCTCCAGGAATACTTCAATATCTTCTTCTCTGTTTCCAGTCTGTGGTGCATACACTTGTATGAAGTCCATCACGTCATTTTTCATCTTCATTCTAATTTTCATTATTCTGTCACTCACACACTCGACCACTTCAACATACTCCTCCAGTTGTTTCGAGGTTATCAGTCCCACGCCATTTTTGGCCTCTTGGCCACCACTCCAGTATAATGTATATCCTTTCCTCAATTTCTTCCTTCCTTTACCTTTCCATTTCACTTCACTCAGCCCCATCAATCCAACATTCTCCCTCTCCATGAAGTCTACCACCTCCTCCACTTTGCCTGTCAGGGTCATGACATTCATGATTCCCACTTTCATTTCGGTTACTGGTCGCCCATTTCTCACAGTTCCCCCAGTACCAAAAGAACTGCGCGTCGCCTGCAGGGTACGCCCTAACCTTTTCCGATTCATTCGAAGTGCCATTTCCATTTTAGGCTATTATTACGATGGGGTCGCCACTCCCAAAGGCATTTTATGAAGCTACTGCCAGCTATTATACAGGCCGCCCCTAACATGGGAAACAGACGCCCATGCAGCCGCCCCTAACCTGGGAAACAGACGCTGCCGATTGATGCTGTACTCTTACTATTCCCTGAGTACTGGGTTGCCTCTTCCGCAATCTCCACCGTTCCGAAGTCCATCTTCTCCGCTGCAGATTCCGTTGAGGTCTTCGCACGTAACCCTGTGCACGGGGCCTATGTTAAACCCCATAGGACTGGGTCCTCACCAGAACTTAGCCGGTACTGTAGTTCCATGGTATATTACAGTACCGTTGCCCACCCCCGCGACGCGGACGCGCCTGGCAAGATTTATCCATGTAGCCAATTAAAATTGCCTCATGGACCGGGTTAAGGAGCTGTCTAAATCCAGCCTCCAAGGCAGCGGGTGGAATATTATGAGCAATATAGTGAACGGATTATTGTAGCAAAAATCAATACAAAACCTACCTGCACTACAGTGGTACAAGTCTATATGCCTACCAGTCAAGCTGATGATGAGGATGTTGAAAAGGTCTACGAAGAAATAGACGAAATTCTGAGGTGTATCAAGGGTGATGAAAATGTTATAGTAATGGGAGATTGGAATGCTGTGGTAGGAAAAGGGAGAGAAGGGAAGATAGTAGGAGATTTCGGATTAGGTGAAAGGAATGATCGAGGAAGCAGGCTGGTAGAATTCTGCACCGAGCATGAATTGGTCATAGCTAACACCTTATTCAATAACCACAATAGAAGAATATACACATGGATGAGACCAGGAGATACAGGGCGTTACCAAATCGACTTCATTATGGTCAAGCAGAGGTTTCGAAACCAGATTTTGGATTGTAAAACATATCCTGGTGCTGACATAAACTCTGATCACAATCTGGTTGTAATGAAATGCAGATTAAAGTTGAAGAAACTGAAGAAAAGTCAAAAGCCAAAAAGGTGGGCAATAGACAGACTGAAAGAGAAGGATGTAAACGAAAGATTCAAGAAGAGTATAAAGGAAGGACTAATGAAAAACCCTAAACAAACTTCAATTGCAGACGAATGGGCACTTTTGAAGAATGAAATAACAAAATCCGCAGAAGAAAACATTGGTAGGAAAGAAAGAATAGGTAGAAAACCGTGGATCACTCAGGATATACTAGAATTGATGGATGAAAGGCGGAAACACAAGAATCTAAGAGATGAAAAGGGGAAAGCAGAATACAGACGTCTGAGAAATGAGGTTAACAAGAAGTGCAAGGAAGCGAAAGAAGAATGGTTGAAAGAGAAATGTGCAGGTATAGAAAATTGTCTGAAATTAGGAAAAGTAGACACAGCTTATCGAAGGATTAAGAATAATTTTGGGGAAAAGAAGACTAAGTGCTGTAATATTAAGGACACAAATGGAAAGCCTCTAACAGATAGGGAAGAAAAGGTTGAGAGATGGAAAGCTTACATAGAGAGTTTGTATAAGGGAAAGGAGATTGAGAATCATGTAATAGAAAGGGAGGAGGAAATTGATGAGGATGCGAAAGGAGATTTAATATTGAGATCAGAATTTGATAGAGCTTTGGAAGACTTAAGCAGGAACAAAGCACCAGGCATAGATGATATACCGATTGAGTTGCTACGCTGCATAGGAGATGAAGGTCTGATCAGGTTATTTCACTTGGTGTGTAGGATTTATGAGACAGGTGAGGTACCCCCTGATTTCAAGAAGAATGTAATCATCCCTATACCAAAGAAAGTGGGAGCTGACAGATGTGAAGATTACCGTACAATCAGCTTGATTACTCATGCTTCAAAGATCCTGTCTAGAATAATTTACAAGAGGATTGAAAGCCAGATAGAAACGGAGTTGGGTGAAGACCAGTTTGGTTTCAGGAGAAATGTAGGAACAAGGGAAGCTGTACTAAGTCTTAGGCTGATTTTAGAAGGTAGAATAAGGAAAGATAAGAGAACGTTCATGGCTTTTGTAGACTTAGAAAAGGCTTTTGATAACGTTGATTGGACTAAATTGTTTGACATTTTGAAATCAATTGGAATAAAGTACAGGGATAGGAGGGTGATATACAATCTGTACAGAAACCAGACAGCAGTCATTCGAGTTGAAGGACATGAGAGAGAAGCTGGTATTCAGAAAGGTGTAAGGCAAGGCTGCAACTTATCACCCATACTTTTCAATCTTTACATTGAACAAGCAATGAAGGAAATTAGAGAAAAATTTAAAGTGGGAGTGAAGATTCAAGGAGAAATAATTTCAACTCTGAGATTTGCTGATGACATCGTCATCTTGGCCGACAAGCCTGAGGATTTGAATGAGTTTTTGAATGGTATGGACTCCGTCTTACGGAAAGAATTCATGATGAAAATAAATAAATGTAAAACAAAAATACTGGAATGCAGCCGAAATAAATCAGAAACCTCTATGGAGATCAAATTGGCAGGTGAAAAGCTGAAGGAAGTAGGAGACTTCTGTTACTTAGGAAGCAGAATAACCAGTGATGGACGAAGCAAAGAGGATATTAAAAGTAGGTTGGCTCAGGCAAGAAAGCATTTCTACAAAAAAGGAATCTGCTGACATCGAATATAGATTTAGGTATTAGGAAGTCATTTTTGAAAGCCTTTGTCTGGAGCGTGGCGCTCTATGGAAGTGAAACTTGGACTATTGGTGCAGCAGAAAAGAGGAGAATTGAAGCATTTGAAATGTGGTGTTACAGGAGAATGATGATCAGATGGGTAGATAGGGTTACAAACAAAGAGGTATTAAGACGAGTGGGAGAGGAGAGATGTTTCTGGCGACTGCTAATGAAGAGAAGAGATAGGTTGGTAGGACACATACTAAGACACCCAGGAATAGCAAGCTTAGTTATGGAAGGAAGGGTCGAGGACAAAAACTGTAGGGGTAGACCAAGGTTAGAATATGTTAAACAGATTGCCTCCGATGTGGGGTGTCGGAGCTATGTAGAGATGAAACGATTAGCTCAGGACAGGGAGGCATGGAGAGCTGCATCAAACCAGTCAAAAGACTGAAGACTCAAACAACAACTGTTTGAATCCATGTTTCATTGAGCGCAATAGAATAGTACTATGTTAATTGACTTCAGGCCACTTTGGCCTCGGGTTAACAAACCCTCCCTCCCCTCACAAATGACGGCGCAATTACAGTACTGGTTTGAGTTGGTTTCCTGAATATTTGATAGCACAGGTGATCTTTATCATGCATGACTAGTAGATCAAGGTAATTTATGGAACTGTTTATTTCATTTTCTGACGTGAATTTAATGTTGCTGTTTATTTGGTTCAAATATAGCAAAAGTTGTTCTATTTTCGTTTTAGAGTTGTCAAGGATTACGAAAACGTCATCAACATATCGTCCCCAAAAGAACAAACCATCCTTTTTGTTAATGATTGATTCGTATTCCAGATTATCTAAGAATATGTTAGCTACTATTCCTGATAAAGGAGAACCCATGGGGAGGCCTTCTTTTTGTTTATAGATTTTCTCATTAAAACTAAATTGGTTGTTATTTAGGATGAATGTTAAGATGTTCAAAAATTCAGAGATCTCAACTTATGTTAAATCACTATTATTCTTCAAGTTGTTCTCAATAATATCAATGGAGACGGCAATCGGTATGCTTGTGTACATCTCTTTTATGTCTATAGTGTGTAAAGAATGCGTTCTGGTAAGTTTTAGTTCTTTTGGGGACGATATGTTGATGACGTTTTCGTAATGCTTGACAACTCTAAAATGAAAATAGAACAACTTTTGCTATATTTGAACCAAATAAACAGCAACATTAAATTCACGTCAGAAAATGAAATAAACAGTTCCATGAATTACCTTGATCTACTAGTCATGCATGATAAAGATCACCTGCGCTATCAAATATTCAGGAAACCAACTCAAACCAGTACTGTAATTAGACAAGATTCTAATCATCCAGCTACCCATAAAAGAGCAGCACTCGCATGTTTCGTCAATAGAGCGTTGAACGTCCCACTATCTGACGTAGATTATCGTAAAGAAGTTTCAATAATTCACCAAATTGCCGAAGCTAATGGATTCAATAGTAATTATGTTAACAATATAACTAACAAAATTAAGAACAAACCCGTTTCCAGATTAGCAAAAGAAGACAAAGAACCTTCCACATACGCAACGTTCACTTTTGTGAACCAATCCACATAAAATGTTACTAGTGTACTAAAAAAATATAAAATAAAAACAGCGTTCAGAACCAATAACACTAATCATAATAAATTTTTCAACTCACATATTCTCAACAAAACCAACAAATACAGCAATTCAGGTGTCTACAGGATTAAATGTAACGAGTGTAATGCCGATTACGTGGGACAAACGGGGCGAGGGTTCAACACCAGATTTTTGGAACATGTCAATGCCATCAAACATAATAAATTTTCAGCAATGGGCAACCACATGGCAGAAACTGGGCATAAATTCACAACCATAGACAATGACTTAGAAATTTTACATCAAGAAAATAAAGGCACGCTCATGAATATTTTGGAACAAATAGAAATTGATAAAGCACAGAGATTCAACCCTTCACACAATCTTAATGAAATAATATTTGAAACCAGCATTTTATACAGAACATTAATAGACGAATTATATAGTAATAGATAAAATTCCTGCTATATTCCACTATTCAAACCCATCATTTTTCATAACATACTAAAGATTGACACCTCTCATTCTACGTATTAATCAATCTCCATAACAGCGATACACGGCGCGTCAACAAACCTCACTCATTCTCATTTCCTTAGCCTCCCATCTCCCACAACCCCAACCGCCACCTTTTCCCAAGCACGTCACTAACACTCAGCTGTAAGAGACTTCGCAAGGCGCATCCGGTTTGTTTTTGTTCACGCCCTGCGCACTGCAGTTCTTGGCGGCGCGTGATGCGGCCACAAATTTTCTCCGCCTTGATGTTTGCCAAGAGCAACAAGGGGACTAGAGTGGTCCCACGATGACGCAGTGGGGACAGCGGACCGCAGCACCGGCCCAATTCAGGAGTTCTGATGCGCCTAGGCCTTAGTGATCCAATAAGAGTATCTTCTTTGGAGCGCCGAGCGGGATTGTAAATAATTATTATTTCATTATTCTTCATGTGTTTTGTATGAGCTTATATATGGAAAGTTTTTCCTTTGTGAAGTTTTGTTGGACAGGCTGAGGAAGGGGGAGTATTAGCCCCCGAAACTAGTCCCTGTAAGTAATAGAAATAAACAGTATTGAAGGCGGAAAATCTATTATTCTTTCAAAGTTCTATCCAGGTCTTACAAAATCTTCATCAATATGTAATGATCTACCCAGATCTTGCAAAACAACCTTCATTACTTAATGATCTATCCAGGTCTTTCAAAATCTTTATCAATATTTTATTTTCATATGCCCACATCATTCCAAAGCCTTCTCACAGCTGTGTTGTTGGTTAGTTGACAAGGAAGTTTGTCAACCTAGGCCACTATATAAGATGTTAAGCCCAGGCAATAAGGCGGCCATTTTGTAACCTCATTTCCCCATTTCATACACCACAGCCCTAACACATACTTATAGAATTACTAAATAAATAAAGTTGATACCCATATCCAAAGTAAAATAGTGACTTTATCAGGTAATAATTATACAATAATTATTCCTGTCCTCAACATAAATATGGTACTAGAAAGATCCCACTTAACTGTAATATCAAATATCCAAAACGATAATTAATAATGACATTGCATCTACTGTGCGAATCATCCAAAATGAGATCGCACTACAATTATTAATAATAATTACACAACACAAACACACGGATTTTACCTCAATATAATAAAATATGAATAAGTACCCCTAATTAACCGTAGAATGCAAAAACCCCAGAGTGAGCTACGTAACTGAATAATTTTGGTTACAACACTGCTCTCTAACAGTGTATAATTCACATGTGCATGAATATGAAAAGGGTCCAGTTGTTATGTATCGAGGTAACACCATTGATGGGCTGTTGAAAAATGTATCTAAGTAATTAATTGCCGCTTTTGGTATTTTAGATTGTTTATTATCAATTATTATAGGTAGAAAACCATGGATCACTCAGGATATACTAGAATTGATGGATGAAAGGCGGAAACACAAGAATGTAAGAGATGAAAAGGGGAAAGCAGAATACAGACGTCTGAGAAATGAGGTTAACAAGAAGTGCAAGGAAGCGAAAGAAGAATGGTTGAAAGAGAAATGTGCAGGTATAGAAAATTGTCTGAAATTAGGAAAAGTAGACACAGCTTATCGAAGGATTAAGAATACTTTTGGGGAAAAGAAGACTAAGTGCTGTAATATTAAGGACACAAATGGAAAGCTTCTAACAGATAGGGAAGAAAAGGTTGAGAGATGGAAAGCTTACATAGAGAGTTTGTATAAGGGAAAGGAGATAGAGAATCATGTAATGGAAAGGGAGGAGGAAATTGATGAGAATGCGAAAGGAGATTTAATATTGAGATCAGAATTTGATAGAGCTTTGGAGGACTTAAGCAGGAACAAAGCACCAGGCATAGATGATATACCGATTGAGTTGCTACGCTGCATAGGAGATGAAGGTCTGATCAGGTTATTTCACTTGGTATGTAGGATTTATGAGACAGGTGAGGTACCCCCTGATTTCAAGAAGAATGTTATCATCCCTATACCAAAGAAAGTGGGAGCTGACAGATGTGAAGATTACCGTACAATCAGCTTGATTACTCATGCTTCAAAGATCCTGTCTAGAATAATTTACAAGAGGATTGAAAGCCAGATAGAAACGGAGTTGGGTGAAGACCAGTTTGGTTTCAGGAGAAATGTAGGAACAAGGGAAGCTGTACTAAGTCTTAGGCTGATTTTGGAATGTAGAACAAGGAAAGATAAGAGAACGTTCATGGCTTTTGTAGACTTAGAAAAGGCTTTCGATAACGTTGATTGGACTAAATTGTTTGGAATTTTGAAATCGATTGGAATAAAGTACAGGGATAGGAGGGTGATATACAATCTATACAGAAACCAGACAGCAGTGATTCGAGTTGAAGGACATGAGAGAGAAGCTGGTATTCAGAAAGGTGTAAGGCAAGGCTGCAACTCATCACCCATACTTTTCAATCTTTACATTGAACAAGCAATGAAGGAAATTAGAGAAAAATTTAAAGTGGGAGTGAAGATTCAAGGAGAAATAATTTCAACTCTGAGATTTGCTGATGACATCGTCATCTTGGCCGACAAGCCTGAGGATTTGAATGAGTTTTTGAATGGTATGGACTCCGTGTTACGGAAAGAATTCATGATGAAAATTAATAAATGTAAAACAAAAATACTGGAATGCAGCCGAAATAAATCAGAAACCTCTATGGATATCAAATTGACAGGTGAAAAGCTGAAGGAAGTAGGAGACTTCTGTTACTTAGGAAGCAGAATAACCAGTGATGGACGAAGCAAAGAGGATATAAAAAGTAGGTTGGCTCAGGCAAAGAAAGCATTTCTACAAAAAAGGAATCTGCTAACATCGAATATAGATTTAGGTATTAGGAAGTCATTTTTGAAAGCCTTTGTCTGGAGCGTGGCGCTCTATGGAAGTGAAACTAGGACTATTGGTGCAGCAGAAAAGAGGAGAATTGAAGCATTTGAAATGTGGTGTTACAGGAGAATGATGAAGATCAGATGGGTAGATAGGGTTACAAACAAAGAGGTATTAAGACGAGTGGGAGAGGAGAGATGTTTCTGGCGACTGCTAATGAAGAGAAGAGATAGGTTGGTAGGACACATACTAAGACACCCAGGAATAGCAAGCTTAGTTATGGAAGGAAGGGTCGAGGACAAGAACTGTAGGGGTAGACCAAGGTTAGAATATGTTAAACAGATTGCCTCAGATGTAGGGTGTGGTAGCTATGTAGAGATGAAACGATTAGCTCAGGACAGGGAGGCATGGAGTGCTGCATCAAACCAGTCAAAAGACTGAAGACTCAAACAACAACATTATCAAAAAAGATGGAATTTAGGATTTTCAACCTAGAACTTAGAAAATATGCAAGAAAAATCAATACCGTAATGTTGTTTACTGGCACTTATTCAGTCTGCATTTAGTTTTGAGTCAGAAGAATTCAAATATGCAAGTTAAAAAGATTTAAAGGTTTGTCCATTTAGCAGTTTGAACTGAAATACCTCCTTATCAAGAAACCAGAAACTGGTACTTTTTCATATGCATGCACTTCTAAGCACATTTGGAGTGTATCCAACCTATTCCAATTCTTTGTACCCTGACCAATAAAGTCTTCTACTTGTCCCAAAATCCATCAGAGAAGTCCTATCACCGTCAACTCTTTGAAGAGAGTTATTTTCTGGTGTAATTCTGAACTAGTCATATTATTTTCTTATATCTGATTTGACAAGGCTAATATCATCACTAGCCCATAAAGCAAGCGAAAAAAAAACAATACCGGCTTGTATAACTAGGTACATTCCGTTGTGGTGATGGTTAGAGCCCTGCGCGGATAGACAAAACGTTATCCGCATCCGCCCGACATCCGCATGACATCTGCATCCGCCCCCCATCTGCACGACTGTTATCCGCATCCGCCCCGCATCCGAACGACTTTAATGCGCATCCGCCCCGCGTCCACGCGACTTTTACCCACACGTTTGTTATTCGAATCTACTGGCATTACAATAATATTTCCAATGTGTTGCTTTATACTTTATCTTTTAAACATTTGAGCAGCAAGTCGAACCCTTAGGCTATGTACTGTGCAGATGGCATGTGCTTGTCTAAAATGAATGTTACACAGCCAGAATTTCAACCCTTTTCAGTTCGGAGTGTTGATTATGCATAATGACATAATTTGAATGGGATTAGCGTAAATCATCATCTTACATTTGTCATGAAAAACCATAACGGAAAAATATGATATGTCATAAACATCCGAGCCCTAGTAAGGGATAGTGGGGGAATTGTGCTTACTTATGCAAGAATCTGTCTTGTGATGGTCTCATAATAGATAACACAGCTGCAGTTATGAATAAGGGAGCCTTAGTAACTCTATATTCGATGTGCAGAAACAAATTTATTTAAAAAATAAATTTGGTGGACTATAATTCGAAATCTCGCAAATATGCATTTGCGCACGATTACCCACCCTGCAGGGTAATCATGCGCATGGGTTGGGAAATTGTGCGCATGGGATGAGTGTTGGAAAGCCATACTAATACAATGTGAATTGGCAGACACTTGCATTGTGCATTAACATTAGAATATTCCAATGCTTTTTACAAAAGCAAAACTATGCAATGAATTAAAATTCTGCAGTTTTGGATATTAGAATAAAATATCTTCGTTTGGTCAGCATTAAAGGAGGCAATCCAATTTAGGCTAGTTCTTTCAGGTTGTCTCAACGTTAATGCAGGATATCTCTTCAAGAACTCATACAACCAATATTTGCCTGCTAGACTTTTAACTTAATGGAAATTATGGGGAATCTTATTCTCCTCTGCAAACTTGAACTCGAACCGTCTGACAAGCTTTGTGGGCGTTAAGCCATAAAATAATTTTGCCAATGTCAAAAGGTATTCGGATAATTATGACTCCATTTCGTTGGTAAAACAGCTTTACGGACTAGACGAGGTTGAGCAAGACATTTTTGCAGCAACTACTTTGGTAGGATTGACTGGGGAATGTTGAAACCTCTCCCCACTTCCCTTATTTTCCTCCCATCATCCCTAATTGCACGTCGAGATTCCTGCACATTTTCTGCTTGGTAGGAGTTTTTCTCCGTTTTCCGCGTATAATTTCTTGGCATCTGGAGAACAAACGCGAAATATTTTGCCATTAATGTCGCGTTGTATTTGTATTACTTGTATCATATATGATCTGCGCACCATACCCCACTCTGCTTTTAAAACGTAACTCACTGAATCCCGGTAAACTAATCTATTATATTGAAAAATAAATACATGCAAAACCACTGTACACACAGGCATTTAAAACTAAATTTAATTTTAAATAATTGAATCACAACTGTAGGCTTACCTTCTTACTTGCTGGCTACAGAAAATAACATGAAACGTGTTAAGTTTCTTCATCCAAGCCTCCGGTTATCACATAGCGACTGGCATCATGCTGACTGTCCCTATCTGATAGGTACGATGACAGCTTTAGGGTAGCAGTGAACTGAGTTGCTAGTTGTACTACCAACTCGAAAAACATAGGTGCGCACGATTACCCACTGCGCACAATTACCCAACTTGCCTCGTGGTATTCAACAAGTTCAGATTGTATTCTAAAAACTATCCGCAAATTTACTCCAAACATTATCCGCAGCTTATCCGCTATCCGCAAAGACATGCAAAGTATATCCGCATGGCGAAAAATGTCGCGGATATCCGCATACGCGCAGGGCTTTAGTGATGGTATATGGCAGTAAAACACAAGTCTTGTTGTTACTTCATATACAGAATAGGAACATCTTGTTTATTAACCCAGTGTACTTGGGCATGTCAGATAACCTCTGTCATTGTGGTGTCTGTTATAATATGGTGTGTAACTGTAATTATTAGTCTTGAATTGGGGAAAATATCTGAGGAAATGAAATAAAGGGACATCTCAGCATTTGTCTGAGTGAGTGGGGAAGGACAACACTCAGGAATGTTAACCAATATAAATTAAATAGTAGTTCATTTACCTGTAAAACTCACATGACGCTAATAGGAATCCTATCAAATTCTTACAGATGGCAGTAGTACAAATTATGGCTTCGTACACATAATTACTTATGGAAACTGTTATATGGCATACCTAACAGTTGTCTGCTAAGGGTTAATAAACTGAATCTATCAATGACAATACTGCAGGCTAGATAACTCAAAAATGTTCTTTAGCAAACAAAATGCTAGTAAAGGTAATCAGGAGATGGTTGATATCAAAATCAGAATCAGAAAACACTAACAACTTTGATACACACAAAGAAAAGTGAATATATAAAGTCTACTTACCAGATTTCTTTCCACCACCATACGGATGAAATATATAAACTGAGAAGTCTGCAAGGCAGCCAGTCACACTCAAGCCACCCACAGCAGATGATGAACCTGTATCAAACCTACTGGCTGATGCAGGCTCCGACATGAACTGTCGAGATGAAGCTCTTGCTTCACCAAATTCACTGTAAAAAGAAATAACTACAGTATACAGCTATTTTAATCTTCATCATCATCATCATCATCAAGTAACAGTTCCAGTTTCCCGGGTGCTGGTTATTTTAATCTTAATATTAACAGATTTGGATGTTGAGAGCTGGAAGGATGTTTACAAAAATGTACTTTCTTGGGTCTAAATCTATTTTATGTATCATATATCGGCATATCAACTATAAACACAGGCTTGGAGAAACTTATTTTTTTCACAAAATGCTGAATCCTACAGGTGCCAGTATAAAATTGTTCAATGTGTTGCCTACGAGTTACTATGTTACGACAAACATTATTTCCCTACGAGTTACCGATAAATATTACTGTAACAGTTACTAGAAATTTTACTACTAAACAATGTTATTTATATGAGTTTTTAAAGCAAATTCTTCTTTTAAATTTTATGAAGGACATCATAATTCAAGAAACAAAATAACTAAATACAGTGCACTCCCGATAAGATGAACACGCAAAATATAATTCTAAAACGTTATAACATTGCATTGTAAGACACACTAGACTAGATGTATGTGGATTATGCCAACACGAATATCAAAGAGAAAAAAAATGTCATCACTTTTTGTTTCATAGATCGTTCATTTTTTCTAATTTTTGATTGTACGCTTCTGAAGAAAACAATATATGAGAACGAAATTCCATCTCCATTTTCTATATAAGAGATAAGTGTGACTATAGATACACTAGCTTGACTGTGGGAACTTTCAAGATTTCCCCGTTGCATCACTCCCGCACTCAATACAGTGAAACCCCCATTTAACATTTGCCCTGGGACCTGCAGATTTGAGCCTTAAATCGAGGTAAACTTTAAATAGGGGTTTTGTGAAAAAATACAATATAACGCCCTTTTATGGTTAGTTTAATATGTATACACTACTATATTGACTACTATATGCACAAATTATTCTTCCATATGGGTTGAATACCAAGTATTTATATATCACGGTTAAATAAAAAGTTTTCGAAAAATCATCGCAATATTCTACTGTGGTGCTTACATTTTTTATGTAAAAAATCGACTGTCACTGCCTCAAAATACAACTTGTAGGCTATTAAATAATAAAAGATAATCTATTAAAACTTTGTATTGTACGTTAACAAGAAGAAAATGTCCATAATATAGGCTAAATCACAAAGAGAAGTCAGTCTTTATATGTAGGTCTAGTTGCCTCAAACTCGGGACAGTAAGGACCACACAAATCTGTAAGGATGTAAGGAGGATTTAATCAGACATTGATGCAATCTTTTATTCTATTACCGTATTTGCTCGCGTATATCTCGCACCACCATTTTTTATTCGAAATTTCAGGGGGAAAATAGTACTCGCATATATCTCGCAATTATCCCTGACGCCGTCATATAAATGACCATAATAACCTTGAGGTAGAAACACGTTCGATTTAGCGTGCCACAACAGTCGTCATTGTCCAGGAACCTTAGCCCGATTAGCGCGCCACAACAGTCATCGATACGCAATGTTATCGTTCGTTTTGGCGGCAGAGGTTTCCTTTATTGTTGTCCGTCAGTTGCCTTGTAGACATCAGTAGGCCTACCGGTACTCTGGCTTCGAAGATAAAGGAAATCTGTGCTATACCACTCGCACCAATATGCTCGTATGCGCAAGTAGGCCTACTGTTACATCGCAGAGAAACGCAGTTCAGTCTTCTCGAATCTCAATGATTTCATCTTTTACGCATTGCGTCGCATCAGAGCTCGGCCGCGTGCAATAACGTGCAAACATGCGGCGCGGCATGAGTGTTATAGCACGCGGTACATCGTTAGTCTTCGGCCGCGGTCGACTAAGTTCAAGCTCACTCATGCATGTAGCGAGGAATCGATATGGAAGATGATCGATCGCTAAGCGTCTGCGCTCTTAATTCCTTTTCTGCCTTGAATCATCCTTAACGAGCGTATTACGTCTTTTTCATAGGTTCTTAATGTCACATAACCATAACGAATGGAAATAAATGGTGTCGACGGACATGGTTGTGAAGAGCTTCTTGAAGACGAGCATCGCAAATGCATTGGACGGAAGCCAGGATGAAGAGGTATGGGATGATGACAAGAATGATGCACGCGAGAGTATCTCGGAGATTGGCGGCAGTGACAATGAATAGGGCGAGTACCGTATGACAGTTGCCTTGTTTCAATAATGCAAATTTTGTGTTTTTTCGGGAATACTGTCATTCCCCACGTATATCTCGCACCGAAATTTTCACACAGATTTTCGGTCAAAAAGTGCGAGATATACGCGAGCAAATATGGTAGTTGAAATTGAAACACCATGAAAATACAGAATTTTATGTCTTGCTTCTCACTAATTGTGATCTTTGTGGCAGTTTATTGACTGCCACTTATTTCGCCCCCACCCCCTCTCCCCCGGATCTGGCGTTCCCCGGGCGAGAGCTCAAAAACATTTGAACTTATCTGTACCTTGAATTTCCTGCTTCCCCCTCCCCTTGCCAGGCTCGTCTTCCAGGAAGAAAATGGCTGCTGTGGCCGTGTGTACGCTGTGCTACACCCAGTGGGCTTCCTATTGGCCCTGCCTGTTCTGACACTGTTACATAGTTGTTGAGAGCTAGAGAAGCCATTCTTGGCATCAGACGCTATCAGTTCTGTTTGGGACAATGTGATGAGAAGATGTGTCTGGCCGGCTTTTCGGAGGCCGGCCAAACAGTGAAGTTTTGGTAAAAATTATGCCAAACCTAAGGTACTGTAATTATTTATTATACTCCCTACTTTGGCTTGTTTGCTTTTAATTTTCACTCCGGTCGGAGTTTATTTTAACTTACATTTCTGCTTCAGTGCAGGGTGAAGCCTTGTGTCCTGGACTTGTAACTTTTATGTGGATCCACTAAAATGATCAAATACGTCGCATTCTAAATTATTCATTCTTCGATATACGAGAAATCACTATGGCAAATATTCTGAAATTAATTGCTTCTCGCTCGTCTACATACCGCTACGCATATTCCCCAGTGCATGGATTCCGCATGTAAAATCTGATCAAAAGACGCTAACCTAAACTTTTGGGCTAAATTGTATTTTTATCTTTTAACTTCAAAAGGACATCATACATTCATATTAATTGAAATATAATCAAACATGTAATTTTGGTGGGGTATTTAGTTATTTTATGGCGGCATTCCCTTCAATTGTTGTCTGCTACGGTCATTTCAGTGTTGGCATGTTGCTTCACGCAGGCCTTGCTAGGCCTAATTTTCTCCCCTCATTGCTTTGCTTGCAATGTTTCATTACGGCCTTTGGCTCAGTAAACCTTCCTAGGTAATTTAATATTTAATTCACCCCTTTGATTGTATCACTTGCTTGTGATATCTGTATAACTTCCGTGGTTTCTGACGCCACGTTTTGCCGCTTGCTAGCCCCTCACTTGGGCATTTGATTTAATATTTTTGGTCCGCTCTCCTGAGCCATTTAATTCTGTCTTGGTTTATTTCACCCTCGGGCCTCGTGTTGCCCTGATCTGACCATGCCTTAATTGGGGACCTTCACTATTTTCATCAGGACAGTGTAATTTTATGTGTATGCCCTCTACCCCTTTGTAGTCCCTTTTGGTTTAAATATATTTGATTTTGTATTTGTTTTTTAATTACCGTATATACTCGAATACCACCCGCACATTTTTAAACAAATTCGGACGTGAAAAATTGGGGTGCGGGTCTTATTTGAGTCATCCAAATTTGAAAGATCTAAATTGTCCGCCGCGCGCGATATCAGCTGTTGCGAGTATCCACTAGACGGTGCTAGCCTTCTTCCGGCTATAACTTTGTTTTACCGTAAGCACGCGGCGTCATACAGTCAAGCGCACGTTCTCCGGGTGTAAACATGAATGCTACGAAACGTTTGCGGTCATTTACTGTGAGTGAGAAATTGAATGTTGTGAGGGAAGCTGAAGTTATTGAAAATCGTACCCGGTAGGAAATATGATATTGACGAGTCATGTATTCGTGATTGAGCGGGATGACGTCTATGCTACAACCACGGGATGTCTGCGTGAACTGCCCGTTCAAAGCAGCCTTGAAATAGCTGTATACAGAGCGGATGGCGGCCGATAAGCACACACCGACTCCAACTGGTCGTATTCAGCGCCCGAAAGTTCAGCTGTTGTGTTCGTGGATTTTGACGGCATGGAATCGTATCGCTGGAGATCTCATACGGAAGAGCTTCAAGAAATGTAGTATTTCGAATGCTATGGATGGCAGTGATGACATTTAGTGGGAAAGTGATGGTGATAAAAGTTCCGAAGTTGGTACTTCTGATGACGATGAATGAAGTGTGTGTGTACTTTTATTTGTATTTTTAATCGTTTGGTGTGTGTTTAGGACGACTTCAAAACTGTTGGAAACTATTTTGGATAAATGCTATTCTGTTTATTTAGTTAAGATAGTAAATAATTTTGAGTAAAAAATTATTTTTTTAAAATTTTGTTCTTCATAATCAGGGTGCGGGTCTTATTCGGGGGCGGGTCGTATTCGAGTAAATACGGTATGACCACATTATTACATGCAGCCAGCTGTCCCTAACCAGTGGAGTTTTGTTCCCATCTTCCACTCCCCAAGTATTTTCAACTTGCCTGTACCCGGTTTATTTCGGTAAGTCTGGGGCAAGCTTAATCCATTTTGCTGACATTTCTACGACATTCGACACTAGTCTAATGTAAATCCCAAACTATTACAACACACAAAGAATACACACGTCCTACTCAGCACAAATCTCATCGCAAAGAAATAGCTTGGCTTTGGTTCGGCACTGATGCAATCGGATCTGAATGAATTCCCGCCATCAGTACAGGAAAAAATCCCAACTTTAACTAAATAAAACCTCCAACTTTTAGCAAATGTACTGCATGAACATTAAAAAATTGAAATATGATACATAGGTTCTTTACAAGACAGGGTGTCTACCAACTCATCTTAAAAGAATTCCCTGATTATTCCCTGATTTTTCCAGAATTAATGAGAGAATTCCCTGAGTAAAGAATGCTAAACATTCGCCCAGGAACGGGAAGTGTGATGAAACGCACGCTATTTTTGGTTGGTTTTAAGCGCTCTCCAGGAACAAGAAGCAAAATGTAATCCAGGAAAGCAAAAGGAAAATAGAATTAAGTTTTATGTTTTCTGTTCTCGGAAATTCCAGGATCCAAACAGATGTGAGCAATGGCGGCACAAGGGAAACAGTTGTGAAAATAAATTTATTTCAATAAGTGAACTTGTTGTCCAGTAAAATAAGCAAGGTCTATTAAGTCATGCTGCTTTCACTACAGTAAATGCCTCCAATAAAAGGGACAAAGGAAGGTTGAATACACACATCAAGGTGTCACCATATGAGTGGAATCATCTTAGACCAATATTTAATTTGTAAAACCTTTCATTACCATTGAAATCACTAATCTACGTCGCAGGTATGATATTCGGTAGCATTGGCAGAAACAAGATGGAAAGGAGAAGGTCGCAGAGAACTGAGGAAAGGGTACCGGTTGTACTGGAGTGGGAACAGTGAAGGAAGGAGCAGCGGAGTAGGAGTAGTTGTGAGAGATGGAATGAAGGAAGAGGTAAAGGGAATAAGTGACAGGATCATGAAGATCAGAGTAACTGTAAAGGGAAGAAGCATGGAGATAGCCCAGGTATATGCCCCTCAAGTTGGATGTACAGCTCAAGAGAAGGAAGACTTTGAGGAGGAGCTACAACAGCAGTTGAATGGTCAGAGCATCATTGTCATGGGAGATTTGAATGCACATGTAGGAAGTGAAAGGCAAGGATATGAAAATGTATTGGGAGCAGAAGGATGGGGTAGCACGAATGAAGAAGGGAGAAAGTTGCTGGATTTTTGCAAGAGAAACGGTTTAGTGGTAGGCAACTCCTGGTTCCGGAAGAAAGAAAGCCACAAGGTAACGTGGTACAGCAGTGATTTAACAAAGAAATCTTTGGTAGATTACATGCTGTACGACTGGGAAATGAAGAGAAGTGTCAGAGATATAAAGGTAATACCATCAGAGGCCTTAGATAGCGACCACAGAATACTTGTAATGAACCTGGGAGTTGTTAAGGATAGCAAGAGGACAGAGTACCAGGAAAGGAGAATCAAAGTATGGAAACTCAAGGAAAAGGAAGTCAATGAAGAATTCCAGAAGATAATAAGGGAAAGGATGCCAACAGACAATCCTAAAACAGGGGAAGAGGAATGGAAGCAATTCAAAAACACAATGGTAGAAGCTGCAGTGGCAGTATGTGGTAGAACAAGCAACAGAAAGCGGTGTAAAGAGACACCTTGGTGGAATGAGAGAGTAAAAGAAGCTGTGGGAAGGAAGAACAAGGCTTTCAGAGTGTGGTTCCAGGAAAGAACTGATCTGTCAAGGGAAGATTATAAGATAAAGAAGAAAGAAGCAAACAAGATTGTCGCAGAGGAGAGGAAGAAGTGGATGGTAAAGTGGACGGAGATGATGGAGGAAGACAGCAGAGGAAATAAGAAAGTTCTTTATGGGATGGTCAAAAGTAAGAGAAGAGGTCTGCGAGAGGATGTGGTAATGATGGACAAAAACGGAAATGAGGTACACAACAAAGAGACACTCAAGACAGTGTGGAAAGAGTACTTTGAGGATTTGCTGAATCCAAATGGTCATAGGGAGGAAGACAATGTATTGGAAGATGGAGAAGACAACACAGCAATGGAAAAGGACCTGACTTGGAGAGAACTGGAAATGGCTATAGACAAGATGAAAGGAGGAAGGGCACCTGGTGTGGATGAAGTGAGTGTTGAAATGGTGAAGGCAGCAGGGGAGGTTGGGAAACAGTGGCTGTACCGTGTGATGAGGGTGATATGGAAGGAGAAAAAGACCCCAGAAGATTGGAAGAAAGGATTAATTGTCCCAATATTTAAGAAAGGAAGCAGAAAGGAGTGCAGAAATTACAGGGGTGTCACACTCATACCTCACTGTGCCAAGATATTTGAAAAGATATTAGAAAGTAGAATACGAGCCAAAGTGGAGAGAAAATTGAGAGAGGAACAGTATGGATTCAGACCTGGGAGATCAACAGTGGATCTCATATTTTCAGTGAGGCAGCTCCAGGAACACCACTACGAATTTGGAGAGGATCTGTTGATGGCCTTCCTGGACATCGAAAAGGCCTATGATAGTGTGTGTAGGGAGAAGGTTTGGAAAGCAATGGAAAACATGGGAGTGGAAAAAGAGACTGTAGGCAGAGTGAAGGAGATGTATTGTGGAAGTGTGAGTTGTGTGAAAGTTGGAGGGGAAAGAACAGACTGGTTCAGACAAATGAGTGGCCTGAAACAGGGTAGTGCGCTGTCACCCCTTCTCTTTATTGTGGTTATGGACGAGGTAATGACACGGATAGCAGGAAAGATAGGAGAAGATAAGATGAAAGCAATGGTGTTTGCAGATGATCTCATGGTCTGGGGAAACAAGGAGGAGGAAATTCAGGAGCAACTGAAGGCTTGGGAAGAAACAGTGGGAGAGTACGGATGGAAGTTCAACATCAGTAAATGTGAGATCCTGTTAACGACCAGGAAAAAGGACAGACCAATGAGTGGGATAACACTTGGAGGTGGACAGCTGAAGAAGGTGGAAAGTCTCAAGTACTTGGGAAGTATAGTGGAGGAAAATGGGAGAAATGACAAAGAGATTACGGAACGTGGCAGACAGGCAGAAGCATTTCTGAGAAGCATTAGGAGCTTAGTGTGGAATAAAGATGTCCCGCAAAAAAGCAAGGAAGTGTTATACAGAAGCTACTATATCCCGATACTGACCTATGCTTCAGAAACGTGGACAATGAAGAAAAGAGATATAAGCAGAATACAGGCAGGTGAAATGAAGTTCCTGCGAAGTAGGATCGGAATAACAAGAAGAGACAGGGTGAGGAATGAAAAGGTCAGGGAAATGGTGAAAGAGGAGCCCTTGCAAGGTAGGATTGAGACATCAAGACTGAGGTGGTATGGACACTTAAAGAGAATGGATGAGAAGAAGATTCCCAAGAGGATACATGAGATGCAGATGCAGAAGAAACGACCAAGGGGAAGACCAAGAGATAGATGGCTGAAAGGAGTGGAGGAATGTGTCAAGAAGAGAGGCGAGGACTGGACCAGAGTGACAGCGGAGAGGTGGTGGGAAGAAAGAACTAAGTGGCGAGGCTTATGTTCCAAACAGACCCAGCCTGGGGCTGGAAACTGTACAAGATGATGATGATGAAGTCTGAATATAAGCCTATACAGTAATTTACACATATCCAAGGGACGAAGGGAGGCATATTCCAAGTTCTCACTCTGAATTAGGTCCACCTCGTCATGACAGATGTAATTGAGTAATCATCATCCAAGTCCCACTCCAGCCACCCGGGTGTGGTTTACAAGCCTCCTCCACTCCTTTCTGTCCCTCCATTTTTCCTGTTCCATCACTTCTGCCACATCCAACCCAGCTTCTCCAATGTCCTTCAAAATTTGGTCCAACCACCTTCTTCTCGGTCTTCCAACTGGTCTCTTACCCTTGACTTCTCTTTCTAATTCCCTTTTTGCTACTCTTTCTTTACCCATTCTTTTGAAATGTCCGAACCTACGTAACCTTGCTTTCTGTATCTTCTGATTTGACGGTTCCATATTTAACTCTTCTCTGATTTCAATATTTTGAATTCTATCCCCTGTTGTCTTTTTAGCTGAAGTTCTTAAAAATTTCACTTCTGCTCGTATCTTACTATTTTGCCTTTTATTCGTTACCAGTGTTTCCAGTCCATATGTTACAATTGGTATGAAATACTGTTTATATAATATTAATTTCGTCAATTTAGTAATTTATAAATACATTTAAATGAAGGAAATCATTATCAATGATGTTTCGACAGGCCAGAACACACCATTATCAGTCTAAAATAATTTAACCTAGTCTGTATGATAATACAAGGCCGAGTTTGAAAGGTGTTACAAACACATTTCCTGGGCGCAATTAAAAACAAAATAGGACATAAGTTCTAGCCTAGCCAAGGAACGTACGAGCAATAAATATGCATTTAAGGGCACTAGGCATATCCATCATATTACATAAATATCAAACATTTTCCTTGTTCCCGTTCCAGTCGTTAACCAGAGCCCCCGTTCTCATTCCCGGGCCAATCGTGAACCAGCCTGAACATAACTGGCAGCATCTACAAGGTAAAGATGATCACATTAACAACCTCATAGTGATCATGAGCTTCCGTTAAGCCTTTTGATCACTACAGTATAAAGTACAAATGAAATATTCGTAAGCAGAGCGAGAGGTTATTTGCCTAGACGCACCAGAGTAGACACAGATCGAATAGCACACGATATAATAGGGGGTAGCACAACCACGTGTTTGAACGACTACGTATTTTAGGGGCTAAATCATATATCAACAGCAGCACAAGAACACCCTGGAAATTATTGCACACCATAAGTTTTCACTATAGATTTAGCACACAATGGCACAAATGTTATATTTTTCGTAAACTTCAAACAGCACACTAAAGCATTAACAGTAGAACTACAGCAGACAATAATCAAAGAATACCGGGATGGAAAATCCGCGCAAACAGTATTGTCAAACCAGGTCTAACACATGTTGCCCGGGCGCGCGCTAACACTTGACATATAAAGGGAACAGAATTCCGCCTGATCAATACAACATTTTCAATTAAGGGGCTATATTAAACCCAATTGGATGGTACATGTTTCGAGGCTCCTCTTGGCCCCTTCATCAGCCATACATACAAACATATTGTCAATACAATTATCAGAATACAATTGAAAAGGTTAAAACTAACATGAGATAACATGATGAAATAAAAACATAAAAACCATAAGGACAGTGTGGAACAAATGACTTAAGTAAAACGTAACCTAAGAAAGACTTGCGAATGTCACAAACAAATGGAAAAAACACTTTAAAAAACAGTATATGTTAAAATGTGAACTTAAAATGTAATTTGTATGACTCTTGTGAAATCTTCAAGTTTTGATAAAGTAAAATGGCAGAATTCCGTGCCCGAAAATCTAGGGAATTCGATCCATGAAATAAGTTAAAAATATGTAAAAACTGTTGGTCATGAAATGACTTTGTAGACTTCATATGAAGGATCGTTGACGAAAAGAACAATACATCTCCATGACGAAAGTCAAATCGGTCAAGCTTGAAGGCCTCTTGAAATTGAAACAAAACGAAAGTTGAGCATCTTGCAATTAGAAAGTCCAATTTCTTCAGGTAGACTTTCTAATTGCAAGATGCTCAACTTTCGTTTTGTTTCAATTTCAAGAGGCCTTCAAGCTTGACCGAGTTGACTTTCGTCATGGAGATGTATTGTTCTTTTCGTCAACGATCCTTCATATGAAGTCTACAAAGTCATTTCATGACCATCAGTTTTTACATATTTTTAACTTATTTCATGGATCGAATTCCCTAGATTTTCGGGCACGGAATTCTGCCATTTTACTTTATCAAAACTTGAAGATTTCACAAGAGTCATACAAATTACATTTTAAGTTCACATTTTAACATATACTGTTTTTTAAAGTGTTTTTTCCATTTGTTTGTGACATTCGCAAGTCTTTCTTAGGTTACGTTTTACTTAAGTCATTTGTTCCACACTGTCCTTATGGTTTTTATGTTTTTATTTCATCATGTTATCTCATGTTAGTTTTAACCTTTTCAATTGTATTCTGATAATTGTATTGACAATATGTTTGTATGTATGGCTGATGAAGGGGCCAAGAGGAGCCTCGAAACATGTACCATCCAAATGGGTTTAATATAGCCCCTTAATTGAAAATGTTGTATTGATCAGGCGGAATTCTGTTCCCTTTATATTTGACTTTTAATCAATACGGAACCATGAATGATTGTACAAATAACACTTGACATGACAATACACACGGTAAAACCTCACTTCCTGTACCGAAAGCACTATCGAGACAATACCGAAAGCACTATCGAGACAATATACCGCAATATATGCGCCTTTGAAGCTTACACTGAGCAAACCGTTAAAAATATCAATATACTATGAGTGTAAGAATTGTTCAGCACGGAAAGTTCTATAAAAAAAGTCCGCGAGAGCATATATCTATCTTCAATACATCGCCCACTATAAGTGTTTTTAGATTGGACGGGAGGGGGATTTGAGTTTCATGCACCTCGCCATTCTTAAATTACGTCTGACAAGAATTCGTTGTACATGCTATCTCCATGATAATATAATTAATAGTCCAGTCAGTGATTTCAACCCATCATGCAGAGACGTAAAACGGATATAGGCCTAGGTCGTAGTTCATTGACATCGAAAAAAAAAAGCACTTGTCACGTAATGCATTCATAACTGTTTCCGGGCGAAGCTAGTATATTATACTCTGTGAGCTGCCAGAATAGGATTGACAGTTCTCGTCTCTCCATGTGGTCTGAGAACGAGATTGCCAAACTGTACAAACCAGAGATAAAGCTGACCAGGCACTGAGGCACGGGGGCGGTAATATTGCAACGCAGAGTATTATGACATCAACTATGCGAACATGGATTGGTCAAGAGGCAGAGCGGTGATGAGTGACGTGGAATTTCCGCTGAAATGTCAATCCTATTCAGGCAGCTCACAGAGTATATTTATAAACAATACTAAATTTAAAAATTTTGTCGCCAAAGTTGCTATATCTACCTACAAAATCGCTACATTGGCGATACTGATCGCAACGAACAAAATGCTCAAGGCCCAATAAAATGGCGTAGTTGGCTCCTGCGCAGAAAGCGAACGGAAAAGTTGCCACATCATACGATGATGATGATAATTGTTGTTTTAAGGGGCCTAACATCTAGGTTATCGGCCCCTGATGGTTTGGGTGACCGTGAAGATGAAAACGAAAAGCGAACCCAACACCAAAACCAACTACCAACCTACATACCAGAAGAAGAAACGGAAAACCAAAGGAGAACAAGGCAAATAAAGGACAGGAGGAAAAGAAACGCCCTCAACCCCCGAAGAAGGCGGACCGAGGGACCCGGAAGGAAGGAGAGCCACGAAAGGCAGACAGGAAAGTGAAAGAGGAGAGGGTCCGCCCCGAAGGTAAGGGACAAAAGGGGAAAACGGACCCAGCTCAGGAATCCCTCGGGGTCGCCAACTCCCGAACTCACCAGCCGTGAGCCCCTGAGGGTGTAGCATTATCTAGGGTGCACCAGAAGTGGTGGGGCTACATACACCCTGCCTCCTTGAGGGCCTAGAACATAAGGCAGGAGATAACAGGAAAAGAAGAAGAAGGCTGACCCCTCACAGAAGGAGAGTGTCAGGAAAGATGAGACAAGGGCCAATTAAGGCGGGAAAGGAAGAGACTCCCTAGGCCTCGGATACCCTAATACCGTCGGGGTCGGAAGAGAACAAGAGTTGACCAAGGGGGGTCGACAGGAAAGAAGAAAGAGAGGAGCCCGGCACAAGTAAGTGGAAGCAATGCCGGACTCAGCTGGGGCCCCGTGGTCGCCAACCCACGCCCACTAGATGTGAGCCCCTGGGGGACCACATCATACGTTCAGTTGACCTTGAGAAGGCACTGCTCATTGGCTGAGCACTGTCATCCGGGTGTCTACTGTAAGGATGAAGTAAAAATTAGTTACTTTTTAGTTACCTTTTAGTCAATTTTAGTTACCTTTTAATTCAAGATACGTCTGTGGTCTGCAAGCAAAGGGGCTCATCACGCGGTGAAGATAAACAACAATGAACTGTGTTTAAAGCTGTAAATAAAATAAATAATAAAAAAATACTATATATTAATTATCAAATTAGTTGTTTCAGCTAATATGTTGTCTTGTGCACAATACGTTGTTTTAATATCAAGAGGTTGCTCTGCTCTTTACCGTTTGGCGAGATTTCCTTTGTCTCCGCGGTAGATCACGAAGAATTGTATGCGACGTTACGTGATCGTCGCCAAATTCTGACTTTGCAATCAAGTTCGGAGAAATATCGAGATGTTACACAATCGGCGCTGGTCTCAGCCGTTTGACGAGATTCCCGCAGTTTTCACGATAGAACACGAATAAAAATCGCGATTTAGATAAACGGTGTCACTTTTGGTCATTCGACGAGATTTCCATTGTCCTTGAGGTCGGGCACGAGAGAATATAGCATTATTACGCAATCGGCGCCACTTGCTGTCCGTTTGACAAGAATCCAGTTGTATTAGTCATTGAAGGCGGAGAAATATCGCGATGTAACGCAATCGCTGCCGCTGTCGCCGTTTTACGAGATTCACGTTGTCCTCGCGATATTATGCAATCGGCGCTGCATCCAGCCATTCAACGATTGCCTGCCTATCTACCCTGACAGAATGGTGGAGGCAGGCTCAAGGTTGGGCATGGTTAAAATTCACGAAAAGTAATGGACATGTTGTATGGTCGGCGCCGTGATTCCCGCAGTCCCTATGCTGTGGTTGGGAGTTCATAAGTTCAGGGTGGATCACGAGGGAAAATTAGTATCGCGATGCAGCGTAGGCAGTCATTTCTAAGTGGATTGATGCACTTCTCGCTCCCCGTACGCTTTTAAGTATACGGTCATGGTAAAAGTGGCGAGTAGGTTTCGGAATGTTTCGTGATGAATGCCCAATCACCTTTGACAGGATTCCCGCAGCCCTCGTGGTCACAAGTTCACGATAGGGGACGGGATTTATCATTTTACGCAACTGACGTCGATCTCGGTCCGTTTGACGAGATTCGCGCAGGCAAGTCATGAGGTCAGCCAGTCTTCTTGAGGATGTGATTTTGGAGGATGAACGTTCGAAGTAGGTACCGTATCGAATATTACGAATTATTCTGAGAGGATTGCACGAATAATACGACAAGAGGGCACATTCTCTTTCGAATGCGAATCACGAATTATACAAGTTATCGAAATAACCAGTTAGATTATATATCCGATGGAACCAAAGTTCGAAGGAAAAATCGACATATAACTGAATTTCGAATTAACCATACCGGATGTCGCAAATTTACGAGACAGATTTTTAAAATACCGGTAGGTAATTATGTATTTCGAGGCTATTTCGTATTTTTTGTTTCGAAACGGTAACATTTCGCAAGATAGCAACATTAAATTATTTCACGTTATTTTTGGACTTCAATTTGACTCAAAATTTAGAGGTCAATAACTGAAATGAGAGGTTTCTGTTTAGTTTCGGAAGTTTTCGCGAACAAACGTCTCGAGAAAAGTCAGGTTTCCTAATAAAACAGAAAAATATTTCACACAAAACTAGAAAGTATTCTTGATGCCGAAAATGTACGTTGAATTGATGTAGCCTATACCACACAAGGTGTCCACAGTATGCATTTCCTCTAGCTCAGGCACGGCGAAGTATAGCTTATGCAATCGGCGCCGCTTGCGTGAAACTCGCTCCATCGCAATCTCTGAGCCTAGCGGCGCGAGTTTAAATGATTCAAGCCGCCTACAGAAAATTTTCGTTACCGTTTGTAAAATTCGTTGCTTTTTCGTCACTTTCGTCACCCGTTTGTAAAATTCGTTACTTTCGTTACCGGTAGACACCCAGTCAGTAACGAGCGATCACTTCCCGCGAAATTCGAAAGTATTGCTTCCACTTTTACGGGATATAGACAAATGGAGAAAAATCCCTGATTTTTCCCTGATTATTCCAGAAATTCATAATTCCCTGAGAATTCCCGGTTTTCCCGGGTCGTAGACACCCTGACAAGAGTTCAGGATCGTTGGTATCATGGAATGGCAGGCTTGAAGTGTTTACTTTTTTAATTTAATTTTTTATCAAGACCAGTGGGAGTCTCACAATAAAATTTACCCTCTCTCACGAATCCAGCTTGTACCACAAGGAAAGAAGTAAAAATAAGATCTCGCTCTATCCTATTCTGCAAACCACTTTTGACGAGACTCAAGTGACTTCATCGTTAGACCTTATTTTGAACTCTCTTAAGTGAGCGTGTATCATATATTTGTGCCCCCTCTACTGTAGTTAGTTTCCAAACACAGGTATTATTGTCAATAATTGACAATTATCGTTGATGTCCTATCCAAAGTTGCCACATATCTGACGTCATAACAGAGGTGTAGATAAAGAAAACTACAGTAGTTATCTTAGTTATTTCAAAATTCAAATCATCTCGTAAATTATTTGTCGTTAAAAACGACATACTGTATTTTTATTTCATGAACGTTACGTCAATGAAGATTTTATATCCGTGGGTTGAAAATCAAGCCTAAATTGGAGGCTGAAGCAGTGATTACGAACACGTTCTTGTTCAAATAAAGGAAGTGAGGTTAAGTTGTCTGACGTTTGAGAATAGGCCTGCAAAAGGCTAATATTTAATTTCAAAGGAGTACCGTACGTAGTATCTGTTACGAAGGAATCAACTGATAGTCTGTGTACTTCATAACGCATCTAACGAAGTTTGGCTAGCCGTATCCACGGGATGATGTACAGCCAAATGTACGAGACACCTTGTCGTCAAAAAATCGTATTGTCATTTCATGACATTAACTCACAGTTGGACAAATGGGGTGGATTTAGTAATCAATAAAGCTTTTTAAAAACCAGCAAAAGGAATTGATATATTTTTCATTAACTAGTCCCCTGCTTCTTTAACTTGACTCACGATTATAACAAATGTGACTGAGCTCGTCTGCGGTACGCCTGCAGTGATTGGTCAGTCTCTCAAGGTCGCGGCCAATAACAAAGTGTCTTCTCGTGGATGTTCAGTGTTCTGACGAGCGCCAATTCAAGGTAGCGGGAAAACGCGCACATATTCATGTATTTTCTCAGCCAGTTAAGACTTCCCGCAGGACGTGCGCGTGGTTAACCTCAATCTTGCCGTTGTGCAGCAATAACGTTACATTTTAAAAAAAAAGCTTGTTCCCATTCGCAATACATTATGGTACGGCTTAGAGATTTTTTTAAATCTTACGTCATTGCAGAGGGAGCGACGTCATACTCTTCACGTAGAAAGGGAGAAAATATTAACTTGCAAAATTGTTTGGGACCGTACCAACGTTAAATCGACACAGATTTTATTCCAGTGGTCCAAGAATTCGAGCCTTAAATGGAGATTAAACGTAAAATTGGCAAATGTTAAAATGAAGCCTGATATACATTGTTACTTATGGCATAATAGCCGGGACCATCGGAAAAGAACATTAATTCGACGTTAAATCGGGAGTTCACTGTACCTACTGTATCTCCGTTTTCCTCACAGACAGTCAAATTCCATACAATATCCTCCTCGCTTTCATGTCTGAAACCGTAATCGTCTTTATCGATGTCTAACTACTGAATGTCACTTTATTCATAGTGAGACCACCTTGCCCGATCGAAATATCATCGTCACAGAAGTCAGAAAACGCTTGCATTTGTGCAAGAGTAGAATATTCTCTTCATGACATGTTCTTGGCATTGCGCCGGTTTGCACAATCAGGCAATAATCGATCTTTACAATACGCTGTCCGTGCATCTACCCTTTAAAAGTCACAGGTCAGCGAAACTTCACATGTAAGCTGACAATGTGGACAGTATCATGAGCCCCTGCCATACATAGTGGGTAGTATGACCTGCCCCTGCACTTTGAACAAGGCATGCATGAACCATATTTTATATTTCAGTGTTGCCTGTACAACTATCAATTCTATTGTAACTCTTCAGTCAGTCAACATAAATTTGTCCAATATGATTGAGTGAGGGTACAATACATCATTGTAGAGATACAGTTGAAAAAAACAAAATGAGTCCCTTAAAACCCTCTTAACCTTTATACTACAAAAATGATTTCTAGCCTAGATTGTTGCCCTAATGGCCAAGATGTAAATACATATCTTCATGAAATTGTATGCATGTGATCCACGTTCAGATAGACATACACACTACAAGAAATGAACTGATGCAACCCTTGACATTTATTTGGCATGAAATACATAGAAAACATATTTCTTGATTTCGAAGAGGAGGAGGAGGACGATGAGAAGGAGTTGTTGAATCAGGGCCAAGGGACATTGTGGTCATCAGCCCCTCTGAATCTACAAATACAATCAATGATAGTTGGGCCGGCTCCACCATCACCATTAACACTAGCCCCATTATTATACCATAGACAGTGAAAAGCCACGATACCTGTTCAGCTCTTCTTCTGCACGCTTTGATGAGAACACAATATCCAAGGATGGTAACTGTAACATGCACTCGACACGAGAGACAGGTAGGCATGAGAAACGGAATGTAGATGGCTGCATGTGGAAGTAAACAATTACATCCACAGGAAAGGAAGCATACGCATAATTGGCTGAAGTAGTTGCAACTCCCCAAGAAGCATCTTGGTCCATTGCAAACATGGTGTTCACAGGTCCTGTAACATCCCAGAGACAGATATTTAGAGCAAAAAAAGCAGGCCTACATCACCATAATGCTAGATGGAGGGGGGGGGGGGGGGGGGGGGGGGGTAAAACTCCCCATAATTAGGGCTGTACATTCAACAGTAATATCCTTTAAGATATGAACAACGGCAAAAATAATGATGATGGGAGTGAGTTGAATAATCGGGGCAGATGACCTCATAGTTCCGCCCCTTTAAACCTCAATAACTAACTGAGTTGAATAAAATCAAGTATTTGCAATGTAAGTTTCCAGCATCACCTTCCTACTGGTGACCAGGTGCAATTTACTAATATATATAACACATTTGATATGATAGGGTGGTGGGGGTGTTAAACACACATTGGTAAACCTAACAGATATCATTTAGGCGTTCAACTACCAGGGGTAACTCCCTAAAGCAAAAACTATGAGAAACTTTAAATATATGTATTGTAATACCAAAAAAATTAAAAAACATCTGGCGAGGACTCTGGTCAAACAAACTACACTCTTATCTCTCTTCTTGGCAATGATTAAAACATGTGACATACAGATGGATGGAATTAGATGTATGGATGTGCAGTTACTCACTCAAAGCCGGTCTTGTAGATTCTCTACGGATCTAGGAGACATGCTCGATAGATCAGATCTATCCAACTTCACAAGATGCTTTCTCACACGTGGTTTCACCTGCCGTTGTTAAGTTTGCCTGATGGCCCAAAGAATTAATTTACATCTCATCATACATGGTAACTTCGTGTATTTCTGCACTTTACAGACTTATACACAGTTCCCAAAATATGCAGAGACTAGAAACCTCAATCACAGTTCGCAATAATACATTTGTATGTACAAGCTCACGCGTAAAACACACATGCGGTAACAGGTTATGATATATACAATACTACATTTCTGCGAGAGCAATTGAATATACCTCTCATTGCGGAAATGTTTTAAATCAAACCACATGGTTCCAGTTACAATTCTCAACAAAGTTGATACACTTACAAAAAGAACATGGTTCTTATATGTAGAGGTTTCGAGCAAACTCAAACACCATGCTGCCGACAAATAATAGGCCGAAGCCAAATAGCTAAAACACGACCTTTTTGTCCAAACACTAGAATTTAAGTGACGCCTCACTGGATACATAAAAGTCTCCTGCCATCTTGAAATCACATGTTTCACTCGTTTGCCGCCAGATTAAACATAACCTCGAAACCAGACAAAATACACCAATAATCTTTAACCCAGACTATTTTCTTACAATCCATGGCGCAAAACTCTCTCTGACGTCACTAACCTTACACAACACATACAAAGCTTTATTCCAGACAAGGGAAGTTATTCTCGGCCCGATCTAAATTTGGCCTGGTGATTTCCGTCGTTACAACATCAGCTGAAACTTGGCTGACACAATCCAATGGCTTACAAATTGACTTTACATACAATTTAAATAAATATATCCCAAGTCCACACTTTATCCAACATACACTAAATAAATGAAATCCTATAACCTGATGATGATGATGAAGATAGAAAAAGAATGGTATGAAACAAATTGCCCTAACCTGACTTATCATCAAGTCAACCAAATAAGGGTTTGGGATCGTTATTGTGACCTGAACAGTCACAGCAAGCAACATTAAGACACAAGATCCATGTCAGTAGGTATACTAGGATGTTGATAAAACTTTCAGGGCAAAATTTTGATAACCTGGCATACCTAAAAGCACAGTAGTTACGAGAGTCTTCAAATATGGTACTATCATTATTGTGATACCTATTTTTTCAGATGTATTTGGGTCCTCCAAGGAACTGGCAGCCAAAGTGTTACAGATCCCAGTATTATTAGACTAATCTTGCCCTCGCTGTCCATTAAATTCATATTATACAGAAGGAGCTTCTTCAATATTCCATGACTGTGTACAAAATCCAGCTACTGGTCATAGACACCAGTGAATTCATAATTGGAATTTGAATGAGACATTTCAAATGCGCATTTGCGTACAATTGTTAAAGAGCTAAAAGTACCATCTTAGTTTGTATATCAATGACTTTAGTCATGTTTGATTGTTTTTCCCATATTGAGTTGTTAAAATTTGAATATAGGATTGATACACTTTTCAATATAACATCTTAGTTCCTGATATTTTCCCAGAAAATCATCCAGCAGGCATTCAACATTTTTTCCATTATATTTGTGACAATAATCTGTCCAAGTAGCCACATGATTGTAGTATAATTATTGAGTTCATACATTTTGCTGAACTTGGGCAGTGTACATTTTAAATTTAGTCAGAGACACACAATATCCTACAGCAAAAGGTTTACAAAAAAATAAAACTATATTAATAATAATTAAAATAAGTAACTGCTGATTTGTATTGAGGTATTTGCTGGAAAAATTAGCACTTGATAGAACCATTAGCATTTGCTAATTAGGTAAAGCAGTAGCTTACTCTTTATTCCCAAAACTACCAACATTAAAAATGACTACTGTAGTTTTAGCAAATGCTACAGTGTGTTTTCTTCATCTCACCAGATGATGATAATTACAGTATGGTGATACGATACAATATTAAATTATTAGTATGGTGATGATGTTGATGATGATGATGATGATAGCCAACAATAATAGTGTATTCATGTTAGCATAGACTGACTGTACCCTTGCCAGGAGAATTAGAAATGTTTTCATATTACCCTACCCTACCCTACCCTACCAACGGCAGCTAAAGCTGGAAATTTGAGTTCCCCATGCATCAGGCATTTTAACTGTCTACCTTCAATCTATATGACTTGTACTCTTTGTACAACACACAACCTAATAACTGAAAGCTTCTTGGTCGATGATGATGATGATGATGATGATGATAATAAAATGCTGCTCACCTGTTGATGGGAATGAGGCTTTGACCTGTTGCAGGGCAGATGGAATGGGCTCCAAGGTCTGCTCCAGGAACTCCAAGATATGAGGACTAATAATAGTTTCTTCAGGAATACTTTGAAGCGTCATCCAAGCAAAGAGGCTAGCCTTCTTGGTGCCCGTTTTTCGAGGTTGTGGAGGAGATGGTGAGATACTTTCTTCTTGTAAAGTCCGGGATTCATAGTGCACCTAAGGGTGATAACAGAAAGTCACACAATAAGAATTAAAAAAAAAAAAAAAAAAAACTCTTGAAGAGCAGCCCATTTATTAAAGTTTACTTTTCAACATAGCTGTCACAAGTTTAGATTAAGAGGAAGGAATGCATGCCTTCCCTTTATAATTCCTGTTTCACTGGAGTAGGGGATGAGATGTGATGAATTCTGTGTGGCAGGTAGTTTTACAGTCTGAGACCCTTTCCCATACCAACCTCATGTGAGGAGATAATGAGAGATAAAATGAATGAAGTGAATTTAAATATCTTGGAGAATGGATTGAACCCAACTTATCGGAAAGAGTCACGATGTCCATGAGAGTTAACAAACTGGAATTGGCCTATCGATTGACTCATAATACTTATAACAAACAATGTCCGTCTCGAAACGTAAAGCTGAAACACTACACTACAGTCATACGTCCAGAAGCTTTGTTCGCCATGGAGTCTATCATTGAACCAAAGAGGACTGGTTGATCATTTGGAAGTTAGGGAGAGAAGAATACTAAGGAAGATCCTAAGCCCAGTGCGGGAATTTGGGGAATTCCAAAGGAGGCACAATTCTGAACTTGACAATTATATAGAAAGGCTCTCAGACTCTGCTAGGAAGGGAAGGATAGCCTTTTATGGCCATGTGTCATGATTGTCTCCAAAAAGACTGACTAACCGTCTGTTCACCTTCTGGAGAAACAAGGAAGTTCATCCCACCTGGCTGACCAGAAACCAAGAAAGATGTTCAAGTAATGGAAATACTAGATCTTCAAGACAGACAAGCTGTGAGACAAATCCTCAAGCAAGCCCGTGGATTTCAGGAATTACCTCGGAGGAAAGGAATGCCCTGGACAGTGGAACGAAAGGTGTTGCATCGGAAAAATATGCGACAATATTGGGCAAAGATCAAGGCCCAACAGTTGAACAAGAGTGGTCCAAAGTAGGCCTATTCGAAAGAAGAAGAAAAAGAATGAAGTGAATGAAACTGGGCAAGGAGTAGGAAGGAATCAATCAGACATGGCCTACTAGAAGGTACAGTCCTGATATTTGTCTGGAGTTGAAAACGGGAAACCATGGAAAACTGTAAGCACTGTAACTTGGCAAGTGTAGTTTCTGCAGTAAGTGAATATGATAATAAATAACTTCCAATATTGACAAAGTTATAACAACAAACATTAGTAGTAATTAAACCCAGCAATGTTTCTAGGTTTATTGCCATGTCTTGTGCGGGGTTTTGCCTAGGAAGAAAGACTGGAGGTTCGCTACTCCTGTGGGGGACCGGGCATGGACACCAAGAGCCCACTGATGAGCCTATCTTGGTGTTCTTAGGTGAAACCCCTCAAAAGTCACGGCAATAAACCTAGAAAAATTGCTGAGTTTAATTCCTTGGCCGTGAAAGCCATTAGTAGTAATGTAGAACCTCAAAAGTGGATTCCAATGAGGAAAGCAAAATACCAGTTTTTCCATACATTTAAGAAAGTGGCTGGGCATACTGTTAAAATATTATCATCAATAACGTGGGATGTAAATTTTCATCATATGAAATAGAGACTTATGAGATCAACAGTTGTCCATGTGTGTGAGTGTGTGTGCGCATATGAGGGTGCCCGTATTAAAATCTAAACGACCAGACCGATTTCAATGAAACTCACAAAGGACATACTACTATAAAATCCAACTTTGACCATGCTTTTTAAATTTTAATATGTTCCACCAATCCAACATGAAACTACGCAAAATATTTCACCGCATTCTATACCTCCAAACATGTTATTGATATCATCCTGAAATTTTGTATGGTGACAGAGAATACTAAGATAAGTTCAACTATGTTACTTTCAAAAACCTGTTACATATAAAACCAAAATAGCGGCCAAGCAAAGTTAAAATATTTAAATGTAATTTTCTCACGATGTAATCATCCGAGCACACGAAACTTAACACCATACATGTCTATACAAGATTTAATAAACTAGTTTCTGATTAAAATGTAATTGTTTGATCAAATCAAAATGGTGGCAGTGCAAACATTTTAAAATTAAGTTACTACTTTTTGTGTCCTAATCATGTGATAGAAGTGAATATTTGTATAATGAGTTGTTGTTGATTCCTTTACGAGCTTTTCGACATGTAACCCCGTGTACATGGGTGTGTGTTTATAGAATTTGTCTAATAACCTGTGTCATTATGATGTCTGTACTAGTGTGTGAATTTGTAATTAAGGTAGGATTTGGGTAGGAAGCAGACGTGGCCTTAAGTTAGGAACCATCCCAACATTTGCCAGGAGAAAAGTGGGAAACCAAGGAAAACCACTTCCAGGAAAGTTGAGGTAGGCATCAAACCCACCTCTTCTCAGCCCTCAGACCAGAAATCGAACCTGGGCTTCCACAGTGATTTGTGTAATGAACCAATGCAATAATCTCAGTCTACATGTACGCTACATAACTCTATGGCCTACATTTAGAACAATCCAACATGGCAATCATCCAAAATAATTCACCGGTTCTCAATATCATACCAACTATTACAGCAATCAAACTGAATTTTTTGTATATTCATAGAGGCTATGAAAATAAGTTCACCCATGGGAATTTTATTATGCACAAAACCAACATGGCGGCAACACAAAATCTCTACTTAGTATAAAACAAAGTCCCCGATTCCTGGATGTCACGGGTAATCTCGAGAACCTCTGGATGGATTTTGATGCAGTTTTCACCATTCTGTAAAGGATATCTCGAGGAAGGTTTCTGTAGAAAATCATTTATTTATGATCAAAGGAAGCCAAGCAGTAACGATTTCAGTGAAAACGTCGGGGAAAAAACCTGGCGTCAATCCGCTTTTTAAGCTTACGCTGAGCAAACCGTTAAAAATATCTATATACTATGAGTGTAAGAATTGTTCAGCATGAAAAGTTCCACAAAAAAGTCCCGGAGAGCATATCTCTATCTTCAATACATCGCCCACTCTAAGTGTTTTTACATTTACATTTCTTCCAACAATCTCCATTCAATTACTGAGGCGACAGTTTACGAGATAGCTAGGGACGAGCCTATCATCCCAGTTACAGCCTAGCTAGCGGGCGAGCCTATTAACTTGACGTTACAGACAGTTAGGAACGGGGCTCCGAGTGAAAGCCGAAGTTAAACGATTGACTTCGCGTCACCACATGGTAGCTTTACGATTGGTTACAAAGTGAGAAGCTTATTATCCTCTCTGTTTCAAAATAAATCATGTGATTGTGCCAGAACTTATCTATATTTACGACACTTTACTAAATGTAAAATACTGTAGTGTAATATTCAACAGATCATATTCTCAGAATACATTACATTGAAGTACTGTACCTCCATTTTCTACACAATGCACATCGCTTTGTTGGTCTAGGGGTATGATTCCTGCTTTGAGTGCGAGAGGTCCCGGGTTCAAACCCCGGAAGATCCTAGCATTTTTATTACTTTTGTTTTTATCTCTTGAAAAGATTCAAAAAGTATGTAAAAGAACCTTAGGAACGTTCTTGTTTTCGGGCGAGACTTCCGGTAATTTAAATACATAGGTTGAGGTAAACGCTTCTTTTTTCCCCGTCGGTTTACCCTCCAGGTTGGCTTTTCCCTCGGACTTAGGTTGGTTGGTTGGTTGGTTGGTTGCTTCCTCAGTTTAGGGGTTGTGACAACGCGGTCATGTAGCCCCGTGTACTTTGGGTGGGTGTAGAATCTGTCTGATAACCGGTGTTAATTGTGTTGGCTGTATTAGTGTGTGTTATCTGTTTTTAATTCAAGTAAGGACTGCAGACATTGATTTTTTGAAGTAGTTCCTACTTTTGCCGCCAAACGCCACCATCAACAACTACTAGTTCAGAACTTGGTTACTAGATGCCACCGCAGTCGGCTCCTGGCAACGAACGTTCTTCGTTAAAGAACGAAGGTTCTTTAACATGCCATAAATCTATGACATGGGACTGCCGGCTTTACTTCCCCTCCGAAGAAAGGCATACTGAGGGATTTTTAACGACGGCTTCGGCCGGGTTTGAACCCGTGATCTTGGGCATAGAAGAACAGCATGTACCAACTACGCCACCAAAGCCGCTACCCTTCCTTGGACTCAGCGAGGGATCCCACCATAACCGCCGTAAGGGCAGTGTCCTGGAGCTTGAAACACCTGGTTGGGGGATACCACTGGGGAGGTAGGGCCACCCTCCTTGCCTCTTCCTTGCCTATCCCTCCCAATCTTCCCCTCACTTTTCATCCCTCATGAAGCCCATGTTCGCTTTGCAGGTGAGGCCGCCTGGGCGAGGTGCTGGTCTCACCTCCCCAGTTTTATCCTTCGTCCAGGTGTTTCAAGCTCCAGGACACCGCCCTGGTGGCGGTAATGGTGGGATCCCCGCAGAATCCGAGGGAAAAACCAACCTCTAGGGTAAAGCGACTAAAATAAAAATTGCGTTTGACCTCAAACTATGTATTTATATTACTGGCACACAGTAAGTACAAGTCTCGCACGAAAAAAAAAAAGTTCGTAAGGTTCTTTTATATACTTTTTGAATATTTTCAAGAGATAAAACAATAGTAAAAATGCTGGGTACTTCCGGGATTTGAACCCGGGACCTCTCGCACTCAAAGCAGAAATCATACCCCTAGACCGACAGTGTCGATGTGCATTGTGCAGAAAATGGAGGTACTTCAATGTAATGTATTCTGAGAATATGATCTGTTGAATATTACACTACAGTATTTTACATTTAGTAAAGTGTCATAAATATAGATAAGCTCTGGCACAATCACATGATTTATTTTGAAACAGAGAGGATAATAAGCTTCTCACTTTGTAACCAATCGTAAAGCTACCATGTGGTGACGCGAAGTCAATCGTTTAACTTCGGCTTTCACTCGGAGCCCCGTTCCTAACTGTCTGTAACGTCAAGTGCCTATTACCCCAGATACAGCCAGCAGCAAACTGTCGAGTTGTGTTGAGTTAGGACTTCAGAGAAGAGTGGTTGTGTTCGGAGTTTCCCTGTAAGTGCAACTTGGCTTTTGTTCATTTTGCCTGTGAACTTTTTGTTCCGCAAAATACACAGTCAAGTTAAGATTGGGCGGAAAGGGGATTTGTGTTTCAGGCACCTCGCCATTCTTAAATTACTGTCATCGCGGCAGGAGATGGCAGTTGAATACTCTGTGACGGGGTGCGGGGGGTCTTGCAGTACGCATGCGCGGCCCGCATATTCCTAAGTTAAATATATCAGCTTGCCGCATGCCAATGGTTGTCATTGCAGTAGGCGACACTCAGCCACTGAAAGAAGGACTGTGCTGAGTGAGTGAAGCAAGTAGTGACCAACTGAATGTTTTTGGAATGCGCGATACACAGTGAGCGGGAAGCCAATGCAGTTCAAACCCGACTGCCAACTCCTGACGCGATATCAGTAAGTCTGATAAGAATTTGTTGCACATGCATCTCCATGATAATATAATTAATGGTCCAGTCAGTGATTTTAACCCATCATGCCGAGACGTAAAACAGATATAGGTTGTAGTTCGACATTAAAAAAAAAGCCCTTATCACGTAATGCATTCATAACTGTTCCCAGGCGAAGCCGTGGCGGGTTGCTAGTTTAAATGGATTTTTCTTGTGACTTAATCATCCAACACCGCTGTGATACTTGGCACGGTATATCATTGTCCCAACACCCCTCAAAATTATTAATAATAATAATGAGAGAAGGACAGGGAGAATGACGGTCAGAGAGTGGAATCGAGCCCTTTTTCCAGAGGCCGAAGTGGGAATCTCTTTGGTTTTGCACCAGAAAAGGGACACAGGGTAGAAAAACATGAATTTAATGAATAAAACAATCGAGAATAACAAGGAGACGAATCAAACACAATTTCATATTAATACACACGGCCGTCGAACACGAGGGAAAACCGTCGGGCCAAATAATACAAGAGAATTCTGGCGAGAGCGCAGTTGCGATAAATAAGGCTTACAGCTCCTTCACTAAAGGGAACACACACTTCCTATGTTGTGAATCCACACAACATAAAACATCACCACTGATGTACACAATCAAACACCACCCTTCATCAATCCAATTTGCAAACGCACGTTGCACCGGCCCACTCAATTTCACAGCAACTTGGCACCACAGCCAGACAAAACTCTACATTGAGTCGTTGCTTTAACCACATTACTTTCCCATAATACACACACTTCCACTGGTACTTCAAACAGCTTAACTTTCACCTAAACCTCAAATATTTCTGGAGCCCACACCAGTACACGACAATGGTCTCTCGCCAAAACAAAGCGACTCTCATTGTCTTAAAATAAGAAAAGAAGAAAAAAAATGGTGCAACGTCTCCCGATGCTGACGTATAATAGCCCCATGTGTACACAGGGTTTTAAAATTTAAAAAAAAATCCATCATCACATTAAATGCTAAAACAACAAACACACACTACAGAATTCTGCCTAATGGCACAAGAGGTAGTCTTATCTACGGAATAATGTAGCGACATGTCGGAATGGAATGGGAGGATTAAATACTATGAATAAACACATATGCTCAGGAATGAACGCCAAGGGAAAACGAAGGAAGCAAACTTCCAATAAAGATAATAAATAAAATATTTATCAACTTCCGCAGCTTTAAAATAAACAAACTCTACGTTACAGGGAGCTAGAATTGCACTCCGGTGTTCCAAGCAAACTTGCCTCACAGGAGGCGAGACTACATTAATTCAAAAAAGCTAATAATCAAAACAGAATACAACGAAAATACTCCATCCGACATGTAACAGTCTCTAAGGGTAGGGATACATTACATATTTGTGAATAAAATTAATATTGTCCGTCTGGACAAAAAGGATCTCACTTATTCTTAGTTCGCATGTTCTCACGATGTGGCCGGTTTGAATCCCCAGCCATTGAAAGCCAGGGCCCGCTCACTTTCAAGCACACATCTTCCTGTGACAGATGAGCAGGATCCAGGCTTGCGAAATGAAATTTTAGAGAAGCAGATTAGGAATAACAAGAAGGGATAGAGTAAGAAATGAGAGAGTGAGAGAGATTGTGGAAGAGAATCCTTAACAAGAGATCATAGAGAAGTCAAGAATGAGTTGGTACAGACATGTTAGGAGAATGCAGGGGGCAGTATACCAAGGAGGATGCATGAGATGGAAATGGAGGGCGAGAGACAAAGAGGAAGCCCAAGAGATACGTGGATTGTGGGTGTGAAGGAAGGAGTGCACAAAAGAGGAGAGGAGTGGGACAGAGTGAGGAGTGAAAGGTGGTGGGAGAATAGGAAACGATGAAGAGGCTTATGTTCCAAGCAGACCCAGCCAGGGGCTGAAAACTGTAGAAGATGAAGATGATGATGATGATGATGATGATGAGATGAAATAGCCGAAGCAAGGGCGCAAGTTTTGTAGCATATACAGTAACTTGGCCTACTTGAACGTCATTTGACTAAATGTTTTTGGTGCGGTTTGCGAAGTTCAAAGGTGTTCTGATGTAAGTCAAAACAGAGACGATTTAATGTCATCTTAGGGCAGGAACGAGATCTAATCCAGAAGTCAAGATTAGTCCCGGGTTTATTTCCGGAGACTTGCCGAAGGCGCAATAAGGTCCAAATGGGTTCAGAAAAGGATGGGGTTTAGGTTATGGGCGTCGTCGTTGTGACACCTTCACAATCTTCATACAAGGATCAATATATTGACGTCTAATTTAATTCAATTTTTATGAGAACTTAAAAATTGCGCCTGAGCAAAAAAATTTTAAAAGCATTTTTAATTCTTGTGTCCTAAACAAGCTATACAAATGTAGGTAGGTATTATGAACCACTATTATAATAATGATCTTCTGGCATATAATTCTATAGCCTATATATAACACAATTAAACATAGAGACAAGAAAATAACCATGTCTTGAAAATGACCCTTATGGACAAAGTTTGAGAGACAACGATAATATACCATCAGTTAATAAAATTATTATTATTGTTCTAAAGAACCGATTCCAGTCACACTACGACCTTCATCAGCAATGTGACATGTAATCAGAAACAAGTATGAATTAGCAAGGTCGTGAAATTATATGACAGAGGCAAAACAACAATTTACTTAGTGTTGTTGAGAGAAATCGTACAAATAATATTTAAATTTATAAAAGAGGTGAGATTCAACAATATTTCCAAAATGCTTTCTGTCTAAAATATTTAAAAATAATAAAATCAGGTCTGTTACAAATATTAATTAATATGAAAATGTTTCTCCACAAGCAGCTCGATGTAGGAATGTCATTGTTGTGGAACCGATGTACTGTGTTAATTTAACATTTGAAGGTTGGAAAAACATATATTTTATTGTGTATATGCTTTTGACTTGGAAATATCACTTTGTATATTCACGTTGCTGGGGAATTGCTTATTAAAAATTATGGTATTAGCGATTAATATTTGATCTTCACAATAAAATATACGTTCTTCCAACCTTCAAATGTTAAATTAACACAGTACATAATATATTAACTGGTCATCAGGACAAGTTTTCAACTTTCTTTGAAATTTGATTCAACATTAACTCCTCTTGATAAAGAACCTCTACCACATACAGTAGTCTCACCTTGACATCAAGGCCTGGGATATGGAAGATGGTCAGATCAACTAGCTGTGCCACTGTGCCATGAAGACTGCGAAGTCTGGTAGTGGATGATGAAGTATGTTTACTCTCCTTGCTGCGACGATTAGCATTTGGACTTGAAGGCTGAAATTCAAACACCCCTCCAGAACAGCTACGCTCCTTTTTCATGCGACTGGACCTATTGGCACAACACATTGTTTTATTGGATTTCATCATATTCCAACAAAAATACTAAGAAGCAGTAATGGATGAGGAAAGTAAGTACAATTAAATGACATCACACTTTTTAATATTCAAAACCCTTAAGAACAACATTACTAATGTCTACGTTTTCACAAAACTGTTGGTGATGTTCATGGGAATGATCATGATCATTATCATTGGGAGATACTTGGTTCACAAGAGAACCAACAAGAAAGCAAAATATTTAGTTGAATTATGTGAATTGTAAACTCCAGATAATCTCTGACCACTTTTGTCATATACCAATAAAACAAACTATGAGGGAAGTTCCAAAAATAAGTTTCGTCATTTTATTCCCAGGGACCCTTTATTGCCAAACTGACATACACCATGGCATCATGAACTATACACCTTGCACTATTTTTCACGAAGTCACCACCGACATTGAGACACTTGTCGTAGCGTGCAATCAGTTTGAAGAAACCACTCTTGTAAAACTCGGATCCCTGCAATGCAAGGAATTGTCGCACAGCCTGCTCCAGAGTCAGATTTCTCGGTACCTATCTAGTGGACACTTTCCGGTAACCCAACACATCATGGAGCATGGAGCACGAGCAATACACAGAGGGGATGCCATGTCTGCCACCGTTATGCAAACGTCTGCTAACACCATGTCATGAACTCGAACAATGTTATTTTCATTCATGGATGTGGAGGATCTTCATCCTGTACACTCTGCCGTCCTTCACTGAACATGCAACACCAGCGACCGACCATTTGACGAGACATTACCGCTTCACCATACATGGTCTGTAGACATTCATGGATGACTGACACGTAAGTCCCACATGCTCATTCATACTGGATAACAGCACGCACTTCCATTGGCGACCTCGTTGTCAGTACACGTCTGCCATTGTGAGTTGTATTCGAATTATATCAGGCACGCTGGTCTGCTGCTCCTCTATCTTCATCGGCGCTCTGCACATGCGTCATTACTCCTCCGCTGACGCTTCTTCTGTTGTTGAACCAGCCACAGATGCGGTTTCTCATGGCGATAGTTTGTGTCACCTGGTGCACCATCTGCTCGTGCAATAAAATGATGAAACTTACTTTTGGAACTTCCCTTGTACATGGCAATCTCCAAACACAGCATTAAAAGGTTTTCAAAGGGGGGAGGTACACCTTTCAGGGCCAAAAAACTGCAAATTGTTTTTAATTATTTAATTACATTTCATTTGGTGGAAGAAAATTGAAGATATCTTCAATACTTCCTGAGATATGCCCCCAAATGTAAGTGGCTGTCGCCCAAGTTGTCTCTTTAAATTTCCGACTGCCCCACCCTCACCTACTGCTATGTTTATTCCTTTATTTTCTCGCTTCTTCTCTTGTTTCCATGGAATACACTGAAGTTCTTTTACTCTTTGAGGAACTGAACTTTCGATTTTCTATTGTTTATCTTTGTTTACTTTTACCGCGAGTGCAAATATTGAAATTGTTTTGTTGTGAAAGAAGTTACATTTGTGCATGTATAATTGATTGTAAGTGTTGTCGTTACTAGGTTACTGGCGAGACGTAAGGTTATATATAGGCCTAAAAAGGTGGGGTTCCATGGAAACAAATACAAAAATATTGGAAACAAAGCACAAGCACATGATTCTCCTAACCTAGTTCGTAGTAGTGCTTCAGCAAGAAAGCTTTCCAGCAACACCAGTTTTAGTAGCAGTTGTGCCAGTGATGTACATATGTTCTTTAATTTAAATAACTTATCATGTTTCATAAACTTGAAGAATGCCTGTGTTGTGTGTGTGGAGGTAATGCCAATAAAGCAAACATTCACAAATCTTGTTCAGACAGAGTTGCTAAGGAGAACTATTGGTGGTTACACCCAAAATAATAACGAATCGCTCAACTCCAAAATTTGGAAAATATGTCCAAAAACTGGATTTTCTGGGAGAAGAACTGTTGAGATTGCAGTTAATGATGCCATAATGACATTCAATGATGGGATGATGGCTAGGTTTCAAGTGATGGAGAATCTAGGGATAAAGGTTAGGGAATTTTGTACTAAGATACTTCATGTAGAGGATGACAAACGGGTTGGGTCAGGAAATAACGTGCACATGAAGCTACAATGAAAGAGAGAAAATGCAAAAGAAGGCTTAGACTAGAAGCAGCAGCAAAAACCAACCAGAAGGAGGGCTTAGTTTATGCAGCGGGGGCTTTTTGATCCAAATTCTACCCTTAGGTAAGTTTGAAGCTCGTTTGCCGAAAACTTCATTTTCACTCAGCGTTTACATTATAACTCAAATACTATTCGAGATATCTTCATGAAAATTTGCATTATTGTGCTTTGTACTGATATGAACAACATACACTAAAACATTTTGTGTATCATCTATACTTCCCACTTTAAAAAATATTTTTCACAAAAAAAAAACATTAAAAAATGAAGTTAAAATAAAACAGTTTTAAAAAAATATTTCCTAAATGTGTAAGTCAATAATTTTAGTGAATGTTGTAGCCTAGCATGTTGTCAACAGTTCAGAAGAACATTCATGTGAACATTGTAAATTTTGGGGAACTTATCATGTAAACGCTGTCCAGCCGTCCAAAAAGGATTGGTGGTAAAATAATGAATGACTGAAAGCATATTATAATATATATCCTGTGAATAATAATGAGTGAACTGTGTTTAATAATCCTACCAATTTTTATTTCATTCCAACAGATAGTTTATGAGATATTGGTGGTTTTTTTTTATTCGGTGGAAAGAGTCAGGTGAAAGGTGTACCCTTACCATGTAGCAATATCTCGAAGGTACAGTCTCGAAATAATGAATGTCATAGTCAAAAAAGGGGATGAACATAAATTCAGACCATTATGTTTCAGTGGTTAAGTTCAGACTCATCCCTTTAAATGTGAAAACAAACCAATGTGCCATGAACCTCTGCAACACAAAGAAACTTGCAGGAAAAGGGAATGAATTCTAATAACTCACTTGGACAGTGAAAAGACAATTATGCTTGGAAAGCTGGAAGGGCCTCGGAGATGAAAGCGGCCAGCATTGAGATGAATTGACTCCATCAAATCGAACATGAATATGTTAGTGAAGGATCTGAAGTATATGGCTGAAGGCCGAATCATATGAAGACGGTCCATCCATGCAGTCACTAGGAGTCGACGCCGACTTGATGGCACCTGATCATCATCAAAAGCAGATGGATCAAGCAAAGGAAGTAGCAGAGGATAGGAAGAAGGAGAAATATGCCTGGTGGAACTAAAGCTGCGAAGAAGCCACAATGGATCTACATACGAGGGTCATTCCATAAGTCATGGCAACTATGTTATATCTTCCGAACAAATGGCATCACGGTAATTCAATGGTAGACATTCGAAACCCTGCAGCAAACAGCACAGAATTCACCCGACAGAAGGCAACTGTGAGTGCAGGTGGATAGTTACCAGTGCCATACACGTTCATTCTGAGCTTGGCTGTGCTACAAGATGGATGTAAGCAGATTGAAACAGCGATCATTCGTGAAAATTGCTTTTCTCAGTGTTATGCAGCTCTATGTGAAGTTATTGGTGATTACCGAACAGTTGCACATTGGGTGGGCGTGCAGCAACTCCAGACTCGCCGCGAAGTGGGCGCCCGTTGTCTGCCCGTGTCTGTTATTGAACAGTGTTTCAATGTTTGTAAACGGTGCCATGGATGTTAATTGATTGTTGTTTTTTTTTTCTTTTAGCGTATGGCTTTTAGTGCCGGGAGTGTCCGAGGACATGTTCGGCTCGCCAGTTTTTGTAGCTGCTTCGAGACGGACACCCAATGGGAAAGCTACAAGTACCGTTGGAGAGGAAAGTTGGAATGGAAGGTCGAGTTGGAAGGTAGCGGCTGTGGCCTATAGTTAGGGACCAACCCCGGCATTTGCCTGGAAGGAAGATGGGAAACCACAAAAGACCATCTTCAAGGTTGCCGGCGGGGGGATTCGAACCTCCTCGCCTCCCGGACGTGAGCGACTGCCAGCAGTCATGCCGTAACGACCACGGCTAACTCGCCCGGTAAATTGATTGATTTGTGTACCATTTGTACTAGTGCAAAACAAATTTACACAAAGTTCCATTGTGTGGTTTTAATTTGTACCTTTGACTCCTGTACTCGAACCCTATTTTTTGTTGGCATTGAGATATCACACGGCCTTAACGGTTCAATGCACATCGTGGATTTCCCATGCTGTAGCATTATCGAAAGATATAACATAGTTGCCATGACTTATGGAACGATCCACGCACACCTACAGTATAGAACATCTCCAAGGCTCTCCGGGTGCAAATAATATGGAGTGAGAAACGCAAGTATGAAAAGGATCAAATTAACAAGATTGAACAAAATTTCTAGCAATGTTGAACCCAAAAATATTACCATTTTGTTCTTTCTTTTTTAGATAGAAGAGTACAAACTTCATTCCCTCTGCTTTAAAAAGAAAGACAGAACTTAAACAACATCAAACTAAGAAAACTATAAAGTCATAGTCAAATACATCGACAACCTTCTAAATTGTGAAAAACCAGTTGACCCCTATCAGAACCAACAAATGGAAATAACATCTGCTCTTTCTCCCATAAATCACAATGAGATCAACCACCACACAGGGATACTGATTTAATGTATTTCAGGATTAGGGAACCACCCATACCAATTGGGTACAATCGGCAGACTGAAAAACATTAAATTTCATTCCTCTACATAAGAAAGGAAATATCAAGTAGGTAAATAACTATTATGGTATCTCATAACTCCCAGCAGCGCAAAAGATTCTATCATTATTAGAGTTTGTGGCTTTTAGCATCTAAAAATCTAAAATTTTGTGTTTTGAAATCTGAATTTAGCATTTTGTAGCATCTATGATTTTCAGATTTAGCATTTTGTAGCAAATTGGTAAAAATAAGAATTTTCTACAACAGAAAATGTAGCAACAGGACTACAGTAATCTAAATCAACAATATGAAATTGCTCATAATACAGGGGATGTTTCATAAGTAATATCGTTTTTTAAAGAAAATTTATTTGGAAATTTTTCTGACAAGAAATTAAACTATTCTTCAAAGTAAAGACCAACAGATTCTATGGTCTTGAGCCAACGTTCAGCAAGGTTTCTTATCCTGCGACAGTACCAGTCTCTGGGTTTTGATGTGAAGAATTCGGCCAAGGTCCACTTCCACAGCTTCAATGTTTTCGAAATTTCTTCCATGCAAGAAATTGGTCATGGATCGCAAAAGATGGTAATCTGAAGGCACAAGATCAGGGCTGTATGCTAAATGTGGTAGCAGTTCGACTCCTCCCAATTCATGAACTTTTGCCATGGCTGTTCGTGCAGCATGAGGTCTCACATTGTCCTGCTGCAAGAGAACTCTTTTTGGTTAACTAATGCTGAGTATCTCCATCTCAAAATTTCATGAACTTATTCCAGTTGTTGAGAATAAAGATCCGCATTGACCGCACACCCGTTTGGAACAAACTCCCAGTGAATCACTCCTTCAAAATTCCACCAGACATACATCACTTTGGTGCTGAACCAATTCCTTTTAACGATGACTTTGGCAGGTTGACAGGGACTGAGATGCGTTGCGGTAATAGATCCATTTTTCAACACGTGACAACTCTCCCGATAAAGCTATCATCCATGGCGTTACCGATAAGCTGACGACAGATATTCACTCTACGTTGAGCCTTTTCAGAGGTAAATTCATGAGGTACAGATCTACAGCTTCTGTTTGATTTTCCAAATTTCTTTCTTCTTCTCCTTTAGCATTTGAACTGCGTGGGGGTAGGGTCCGCTGATTGGATTCACTGTCTCCATTTTGTTCGGTCGTGGGCCATGTCTGGATGAAGATTTACAGCCTTCAGGTCGTTGTGCAAAGTATCGGCCCACCGCTGTCTAGGTCATCCTTTGGGTCTCTTTCCTGTGACTTCCGTTGTGTAGGCTGCTTTTGCGATTGTACTGTCCTCTGCGCGCAGCACATGTCCAAACCACCGCAGATGGCTTTCTCGCATTTTCTTCTGGATTGGTGCAACTCCAAAGCGTTTCTTGATGGTATTGTTTGGAACGTGATCCAGTCTAGTGATGCCACCTATCCATCTAAGCATCTTCGTCTCCATGACCCCCAGTCGTCGTTCTGCCTCTTTTGTAGCTGGCCAACATTCGGTGCCGTAGAGAGTGATGGGGCGGATAACAGTCCGGTAAATCTTTGACTTCAGGTGGTCTTTCATCCGACGATCGCAGGCAACTCCTGTTGTCATTCACCATTTCATCTAGGCTGCTTGTGTCCTTGCATTGACCTCATCTGTAAGTCGGCCATCGCTGGAGATAGTAGAACCAAGTTACTTAAATTTTGTTACTCGTGGCAGATCTTCTCCGTCAACGTTGATGGTCCCAACTTCTTGTGGATCTGTTGTCATGTATTCAGTTTTCTGTTTGTTGAGCCGCAGGCCATATCGCACAAGTCAGTCATTCCACTCGTGTTTGGCATTGGAGGTCAAGCTTATTCTCTGCAGCCAACATGACATCAACAGCATAGAGAAGTGTCATGGTGGCGGCGTGTGCTGGTCTGATGTAACAGTATCCATTACAAGAATGAACAGCAATGAAGACAAGGCCGAGCCTTGGTGGACTCCTACTGTGATGCGAAAGTCACTGGATGCTCCTGCAGCCGCTTGGACATAGCTCCTCGGTTCAGTATACAGAAGCTGTACCCAGTTTACAATGTACTCTGGGATGCTATGTTCTCATAGCGCTAACCAGATTAGGTCATGTGGTACCCGATCAAAGGCGTTTTCGAGGTCTAGAAAAGCGAGAAGCAGCGGCTTGTTCTTTTCATGGTATTTCTCAACCAGCATTCGTGCAGCATGGATTGAGTCAGTTGTCCCGCAATTTTTCACAAATCCAGCCTGGTTCTCTGTGATTTGGGCTATCTTGCAAATTCTTGTGTCGAGAATGTGTTCAAAGATCTTCATTGCGTGGCTCAGTAATCTGATCGGGCGATAAAACAATCAGCAGGGCTTCCTTTCTTTTTAAAGATTGACACTGTGATGCTCCGCTGCCAATCTGTTGGTATTATTTTCCAAGTTTCTTTATCTGATGAATAGTATTTGGTGATGCACCAAGTTCTTCCGACAGCCTACGAGTACTTCTTTGCGAATTTTCTTCCAAAATTCTGGGTGTATTCTCAATATCCCATAGTTTAGATCTTCCAGAACGCGGTAAATCTGTAGTGGTTTCTTCTTCAGTGTTGAAACGTTGTAACCATCGTTGTGCCACATGCTCACTAATGACATCTTCTCCTTCCACTTCACATATTCTTCGAACCGCGGAAGAAGCTTTGTAATCTTGTTTCCAGTAGTGCTTTAGAAGGACCCTAACCTCCAACTTTGTAAATTCCATTTGAGACTGTGTATCAACATCTGACGACATTCTCGCAATATACACAATTCTAGTCATGGCCTCCTGTAAATAGCATTGGCGAACCAAAGAAAAACAATATTGGTTGGTTCTTAAGTTTAGGGGCTGCGACAACGCAGTCATGTAGCCCCGTGTACTTTGGGTGTGTGTAGAATCTGTCGGATAACCGGTGTTAATTGTGATGACTGTATTAGTGTGTGTTATCTGTTTTTTAATTTAAGTACAGACTGCACGTTAGAATTTTTCAAATAGTTCCTACTTTTGCCGCCAAGCGCCACCGTCAACGACTACTAGGCCTAGTTCAGAACTTAGCTAAGAGACGCCACTGCAGTCGGCTCTTGGCAACGAACGTAGAAACCAAAGAGCGTTGTTTACATTCTTAACCTATCCAATTTAGCTTCACACAGGTGTAATTAGTGGAAGGTTCTTTAACATGCCATAAATCTATGACATGGGACCGCCGGCTTTACTTCCCCTCCGAAGGAAGGCATACTGAGGGATTTTTAACGCTCTTAAAAAATCCGACGGCTTCGGCCTGGTTTGAACCCGCTATCTTGGGCATAGAAGCTCAGCATGCTACCGACTACGCCACCGAAGCCGCAAACAATATTCTATGTTATAAAACACCAAACTTAAAATACTACATTACGGGACAACCTAATATTATTTACAAAATGTTTAAGAAAAATAACATAGCAAAATTAACATACCAATATAGGCTACAAATCAAAAAATATACAAATGTACATTGTAATTTGTTAGAACACATTTGTCACACATACATACAAACACAATAAATAACAAATGTACGCGAGTAACGGTGTTTTTCAAATCAAGTGCTGCCATCTGCGATGCGCACACAATCCATGCACAGTGTTTTGTTTGCAACCTTACATACAGTTCGATTCATATCGTGTCGGGTCAAAAGTACTATGTATTTTACAGTAAATAAATACTTGTTTGTTTAAACTGTTGTTTAATTGACTTTGCCCTGAGCCTGTTCCGCTTACATAATTGTACATAAAAACACTTGTAGTGAAATTTTACTATTTTGGTTGTTGACTGTGAAAGAAATTACTTGCGTTAAATAATTATTTCAATCAATGTTCTTACTAAAGTATACACCACTTAAAATTTGTTTATTTAGTAGAAAATCAAGAATATTGTATTTATTTCACAGAAATTGGCATTTGGAGCCATTTTCGCATTTCATTGCTAATTGAATACCGCTGCAATGAAGATATGAGACACCATGAATTTTAGACAAATATTGCATCTATTGCAAGTGTAAGAGGATATAAGGAAACCAGGGATATATAAGCAAAGCGAACTGATGTGAGTTTAATAATAATAACGAACTGATGTACATGGATGGCAATAGCGGAACCGCGCAAACTAAACATGTGCGAACATGGCGCGAGTTTTAGACAAACTGAAAGCATAAAGGGCAGGTGGCAGCACCTTACATATATAGAACCGCATACTTGATAAATAAGATTAAAACTACCAAAGTCACTTTCCCTCAAGTAGAGGTTCATACAATCTTTACACTCTCCAAACCAGCAAACTTCAAGCAACGTTCATGTTTCATTCGACTTAAACTCTTCGTGAGTGAGCCGATTGGTTTCGACTCACAATTCGCCGCCGCCGCCGCCCCCTTGTGCCCCCGTCGCCGCCCCCATGTGACACCCCCCCTTTTCTGCCGACGCCCCTGGTCATTAATTGTGAATCATTTCAGGAAGCAGGAAGAAAGACAGAAACAATTTAAAATACCATTATATTTTAATGGAAAATATATTAACTAATTATTCCGGTCTACATTGATTGAATGTAGCCATTGTTGACTGTCTAGTGAATAATATGTATGCTGGGACTGTACTGAAATTTGGCGGTCTTTGTTCAAATATTCTAAAGTCTGGATAGCCAATCATTGACGGACACATCGATGAAAATTCTATTGCCAAATTAAATTTGGTTAAAAAGGACGTTTTGATCATTTAAGAGGCGAAGGAAAATTAATTATAAAAGTTGGCATTAAAACTAGTGCCAGGCGTTCTTCATTTGTCATCGGTTTTAAAATGAACTTCTGCACATGCGCAAAATGGCGTACCATTGTCGTAAGAGCTACGAATAGCTTGGACGAAGAGAACATTATGTGAGCCTAAGCTGAAAGGACGCGGTTTGTGGTAGCCTCGGACCACTACCTAAATCTTGGTCCGAGAACAAGGTAAAACTGTTAGATAATATTAATTGGAACTCGAGAACCGTCAGACAAAAACATTTAGGAAATTTCATGAAATGGGAATTAAGTTTGTGAATTTTAAGAGGCCAAGTGTCGTCTGGCCAGATGCATGGAAATAACTTTCGATTCCAAAAGGACGCTATTCTTCTTTTATCAAGGCGTCTTCTTGATTTGCTAATTTGTTCAATTTATATTTTTAAATGGGTCTATTATAATGTGGCCTAAGATTATTTGTATTCATAACACGCCTCCTATTATTTAAGCAGCGAAAACGAGTTTGTTTTATTTCATCTTTCGAGATGTGTTTGGTTTCATTTTTAATCTTTCCATGCTGCTAATGTGAAATTAAATGATTTCAAGAATGTAATTGTCAGGATTTTGGAGTGGGGAACTTGATAGTTTTAATAATGACAAACGGTCCCTTGCTTTTTGTTTGTCTGAGATGGCATCTTTTGGTCTATTATGGCCGCATAAGCACAGCATCCATGCTAGTTGCAAAACTGTTTCGGAAGCCTATTAGAAAGAATGTAATGAGTGGTGAATCGAAATGAATTGAAATGAGACTGTAGAAGTTTCGGATATGTAATTGGAAAAGGTTTAATATGTGGTGATTTATAAATCACGTGAAAGTAACCTGTTTTAATTTTACAGCATTGCCATATAATTTGGGGATATAGCTTGGCCTCCATTTTAAATATATAGTAGGAGTGCAGATTGGTGTTCCCTCCCATAGCCATTCGGCCTTTGTATTATCTTTCCCTTGGAAATATATATTTATTTTACCTACTGCTGTTCGAGTCCATGTTTCATTGAGCGCATAGAATAGTACTAGGTTAATTGTCTTCAGGCCACTTTGGCCTCGGGGTACCAATCCCAGCCCTCCACTCAAATTTACCGGTGCAGATTTATGGTAGCTATAGATCGTGGTTTTCGATATTCTGGAGCCGTTGTCTGGTATTGTTTTTTTGCCGTGGTATTGTGTAGAATTAACTTACGTGGATTCAAGCAGCATGGGAGAAGTGAGTAACTGAGGGTTAACTAAGGTTAGGTAGGATGCCTACTGTGGTGCTCTGACTAATATATTTTTTTCTTTTCATGGCTGTGAATGGACAAAGCGTTGCTGGCATTCCTCAGTGCGTGAACGCACTGACGCAGGTCAAGTCCAGGTTTAATACTGGCACTCAAGAACATGGTCTCTCTGTAAGCATGGTAAAGTTGGCTGCTGGATTCTCTATATTATCACACTCTGTGATGTTCCGTACTACAAGCTGCTTCCAAGGTAGGATCAAACCAGTACAGTAGCTATTTAATTCATGGTAGAAAGTTATCTATGCACAGCTGTTAAGTAAAGTGCTAATGGCTAATCGTTCTGTGTTCCTGTCAAGTTGTGTGAAAAGTGATATCATTCACGTGTTGTGTTCTTGCTGAAAATCCTTCTGGCATGGTTGCCAAATTTTGAATTGCTATTTATTCTGGCTGTGTTGCCAATGAGAATTAAGTCATTTAAGCAATAATGAATTTAGTAATCTAAATGGTCAATTATTTTGCTGTATTCTGTGAAAAACATCTGTGCGCAGATACTTGTTGTCATCGAGTTGATTGTGTAATGTCTTGTGACATATTAATAAGTGAAGATTTCAGTGAACATGCAGGTGGACGAGTAATGTACTGTGAGTACATATAACAGCAGTGTCGAGCTGAAGCTTTTCAGGTGGTGAAACAGCGAGTTCTAAAATTGCTAGGCCGAGGTCAGGTTGTTACGTCAGCTGTTGAGTTGAGAAGCCCCGTTGTGTTGGGTGTGTAGTAGTTGTGATTGCAGCTGTTCGTGCGACGTGTGGTCGAAATTTAAGGAAGCAGAAAGCAGTTATAAGTAGAGCTGATCTAGGTGATCGTATTTTGGTCGTGTGAAGTTTTGATCTTCAGTCGGTAGATAGAAATTTTGAAATTTATTTCAGGTTTGGTTGGAGTTAGGAATCGAACGAGTGACGTGCCAGGACTGCACGTATGGTTGGTGTACTTGTTGTGTGAGTGAGGTTAGGGCATTTCAGGATGCCAAGTTGGATGTGTGGAGTTGGTGCGGAGATCGTCGAGTGATACCAACCTAGCGGGAGTAGCCAGTCTCTGTCTATTTATGATTCTGGTACTTTCAGTGATGGTTGGTGATGTCGACATTGCTATGCTCCTCTGACTCTTGATGTCGTGCGGGCTAGTGATGGTCGCACATCGTAGTTTAGATTTTGAGGGTATATTTTTTTATATTATTTCAGGTGTGTTAAGTGCCTTGTTGGTACTTGGTACTCGCGTGAGTACTTGCTAGGGAGTGTTTTGTTGTTGTGTCTGATGTACTGCGTTGTTGGTACTAGTTGAGGGTTAATAAGGGTTAGTGTTTTATTATTTTCTTGTGCGTTGGTACTCGGTTGAGTATTTGAGATTTCTTCGGTTAGTGTCTAGGTTTTGTTTTGTTGGTACCGTGTTGGTATTGGTTGAATGAGTTGTGTTATTTTGTTGGTACCGTGTTGGTATTGAGCTTAGAGAGGTTGTTGGGTCGGTGATTCCAGGATGATTATTCCCTGATGTTGAGTTAGTCGAGTGGTGCCTTGACTTATTACGAGAAGAGGTATATGCAGGAGCCTTTTCTATGATGAAGAGGTATATGCAGGCAGTGAAACGTAGAAGAGGTATATGCAGGAGTGAAACTTTGAAGAGGCATATGCAGGTGGATATTTCTTGTCGCTGAAACACGTGGCAGGTGTGGAGGCCAGTTTTGGGAGCGAACTGTAAGCTGGATTGTGTATGCGATACAGGTGAAGGTTTTCTTTCTGAATTGATTAGGTGAGAAATTTAATTTGTCTGGTTCTACAGACGTAGTCAGTTGGCACCTACGGACGGTAAGGCAATGGTTGCTCTTAAGTGACCCAATAATGGTTGGTTGGTAAGTAAGTAAAGTTGGTTACTCTTAAGTGACCCAAGGTAATAGTTGGTGGCTGTTTAGTGACCCATGGTGAGGTTGGTTGCATTTGGTGACCTAAAGTTGATTTTGAATTGATAGTGCTACCTATTGTTGAGATGGTCGCACTGGGTTAGTAGCGGGATGTTATAGTCGACTGGTGAATTTGGTGAGGTTATGTCTTGACAAGAGTGAATGTTGTGTGGTTATGTGTGAGCTTGATCCTTTGAGTTGTCAAGTGTTGTCGTTGTAACAGTGAGGTTCGAAGATTGCTGAGGGCAACGTGAGAGTGAACTTGGGTGTTTCTTGGTCGTAAGCTGACTACGAGTTTGGTTCAATAGTGAGGTTATGTCAGGAGTAACTGCTGCTTGATGGTGATTGGTCGCAGATGTGAGATGGATTCCTGCGTTATCGGAAGTTGAGCACGTGTATGTGTAGTCCTGTTGAAGTTTGGTTCACGTGAAATTTTGATTGCTGTATTGTTGCTGAGATTGTTCGAGCGGTTCTGCGCCTGCTGTTCTACCTTAATAAAGTTTGAAGCCATGCTTGAGAGCTGTGTGTATATTTGTACTTGATGTAATTGTACATCAGAAGTAACTTAAATGACTGTGCTGTTTGAGAGTACTCGGGAGGTACTGTGGTACCTATGTACCTTCTATAAATTGAGAGCCGATTGCCATGATTGCTGAGGGATGGCATGTTGTTAAGTGACGCTGCGTCCACTTAATTCATTCCTTAAAATGTGAATACAGGATTTATTTTGGCTGGGAACAAGCTAGAAATTTTTCGAGAGCATTGAATTGTGATGTTCATTTTAGTAATTACTCATCACATTGTAAACTAACAATTTAATTTGATACATCGTCTGTCGGTTTAAACTCTAACAGTCTTACCTGGTCAAACATTGCAATTATTCCAAAAAGCCAAGGAATGTCACTTGCTATAACAACGACTTAGTAAATAAATCTACATGGAATATCATCGATGAGAGATGGCAATCATGTGATCCTTATTGCCATCTGGTATCTGTTCCGGTTGGTCATGTGAGTGATGTGATCACTCACCACTTGTGGCAGTAGCCAGTGCACAGGTTACTGTCACCATGCACGACACAACATCTAGTGGAGGTGTTAGCCATTCTGCTGGTCAGAGTGGAAGCATTTACTACAATTTCGTGAGATGTCCAGCTGTAACGGTCCGGAGAGGCTGTATTGGTGAGCTGGTTCCATCCTGCTAGCAGCTATCGTCGGGGATCGTCATCTGACCCCCCTAGAGGTGGAATCGCAGGGGGAGACTGAGCCAATTGGTTTCGACTCACAATTCGCCGCCACCGCCACCCCCTTGTGCCCCGCCGCCGCCCCCATGTGACACCCCCCCCCCTTTTCTGCCGACGCCCCTGGTCATTAATTGTGAATCATTTCAGGAAGCAGGAAGAAAGACAGAAACAATTTAAAATACCATTATATTTTAATGGAAAATATATTAACTAATTATTCCGGTCTACATTGATTGAATGTAGCTATTGTTGACTGTCTAGTGAATAATATGTATGCTGGGACTGTACTGAAATTTGGCGGTCTTTGTTCAAATATTCTAAAGTCTGGATAGCCAATCATTGACGGACACATCGATGAAAATTCTATTGCCAAATTAAATTTGGTTAAAAAGGACGTTTTGATCATTTAAGAGGCGAAGGAAAATTAATTATAAAAGTTGGCATTAAAACTAGTGCCAGGCGTTCTTCATTTGTCATCGGTTTTAAAATGAATTTCTGCACATGCGCAAAATGGCGTACCATTGTCGTAAGAGCTACGAATAGCTTGGACGAAGAGAACATTATGTGAGCCTAAGCTGAAAGGACGCGGTTTGTGGTAGCCTCGGACCACTACCTAAATCTTGGTCCGAGAACAAGGTAAAACTGTTAGATAATATTAATTGGAACTCGAGAACCGTCAGACAAAAACATTTAGGAAATTTCATGAAATGGGAATTAAGTTTGTGAATTTTAAGAGGCCAAGTGTCGTCTGGCCAGATGCATGGAAATAACTTTCGATTCCAAAAGGACGCTATTCTTCTTTTATCAAGGCGTCTTCTTGATTTGCTAATTTGTTCAATTTATATTTTTAAATGGGTCTATTATAATGTGGCCTAAGATTATTTGTATTCATAACACGCCTCCTATTATTTAAGCAGCGAAAACGAGTTTGTTTTATTTCATCTTTCGAGATGTGTTTGGTTTCATTTTTAATCTTTCCATGCTGCTAATGTGAAATTAAATGATTTCAAGAATGTAATTGTCAGGATTTTGGAGTGGGGAACTTGATAGTTTTAATAATGACAAACGGTCCCTTGCTTTTCGTTTGTCTGAGATGGCATCTTTTGGTCTATTATGGCCGCATAAGCACAGCATCCATGCTAGTTGCAAAACTGTTTCGGAAGCCTATTAGAAAGAATGTAATGAGTGGTGAATCGAAATGAATTGAAATGAGACTGTAGAAGTTTCGGATATGTAATTGGAAAAGGTTTAATATGTGGTGATTTATAAATCACGTGAAAGTAACCTGTTTTAATTTTACAGCATTGCCATATAATTTGGGGATATAGCTTGGCCTCCATTTTAAATATATAGTAGGAGTGCAGATTGGTGTTCCCTCCCATAGCCATTCGGCCTTTGTATTATCTTTCCCTTGGAAATATATATTTATTTTACCTACTGCTGTTCGAGTCCATGTTTCATTGAGCGCATAGAGTAGTACTAGGTTAATTGTCTTCAGGCCACTTTGGCCTCGGGGTACCAATCCTAGCCCTCCACTCAAATTTACCGGTGCAGTGAGAAAGTCAGCAACATTGAAATGGCTTCTATAGCCCTCACTGTTGCGTGACAAATATACCGTTTTCTACTAAGATATGTTGTTTTAATGGGCGCCAAGACCTCAACGCTATGTTGAAATCTAAATTTGTATTTAACAACACCTAGCTCTGGTAGAACACCTTCAAGAATCTTTACTCTCAGATCGTGGTATGATTGGATCATTAACCCAACAAACAATTGTATCAGGAGAAGGAATTGGTCTATATCTAATGCTACCTACTGAAAACCAAGATTGCATGGTTAAAAGAAATGAATTTATTGTATAAAAAACAAGTATAGCAAAATTAATAATAATAATAATAATAATAATTTTGAATTTAAATTGGAGCGTTGCGATTTAAATATTACCGCTAGAAAATTACGTGAAAACGAAGTCGGATAAATTACTGATTTTACTCTTATTCCCAAGCTATGAATTTACTGAATTACTGAATATGAAACAAAGAAAGACGAGAGATTGCGTAGTTATGTGTCATTCGCGCTTACCACTGGAAATTGCCGTAGCATTTCCCTCGTACTGGATGTTGAAGTGAGCTTCCCATAGCCTCCTGGACGTCGTCATCTTCTTCGTTGTTGATGATATATTTGTAGATATGAAGATTTATGGTCCGAACATCGGAACCAACACGTACAACCACAATGGTTAAGTTTCACAAAGATAGTCGCTAACTCCACTGAACATCGGAAACACTCACTCGTGCAACCATACTGGTTAAATTTTATAACGATAGTCCTCGTTTCCACGGCGTGCCAACCATATATGCACCCGCCGCATCCCCACTCTTCAGAAGACTACTTCACGCTCGCCCTCCACTGATTGGCTGACCCCTCACGCGCTACTCCCCTCTTCTGGCTCATTACACTCGGCGGGAGGGTGAAGTCGATTGCCGTTCCATACATCCGCCTTTTCTTGACGATGCGACCCAGCCTTGCGTCATGCTTCCCGACAAGATTAAGCCTGTATCTGAATTCCCAGTGAGTCATGTCTCTCAATATACCCTAACTGACGAAACTCCATAAAATCCCGTAATCACATAATTTTCTATGCTAATGTTGATCGTAATAATTTGCTTGATAGCGTTTTCTATAACATAGAAAACCTATCTGTATGCTTATAATTTTATAAGAAAATGCTCCAAAAAATCAATTAATAATAATAAGTTAATAATAATAATAAGTTAATATGAAAATTTCTCTTGGCTGAACAATTTGCCGCGTAAATAAATATAGAATGGCTTCCTACTGACTTATGCCAGTGGTGTAAAATGCCCTCGAAAAACACGTTACAACTTGATCGTTCGTAGAGAAATACTTCAAAACAAAAAAAATACACTCAAAGACTTCACAAACAAAGTGATGTTTGATATCAATATGTTTGCTTCCACTGTGATACATCGCGTTCTTAGCCAAATTAATTGCACTTTGATTATCACAAAAGATGAACATAGTGGCTAAGTCTTTGAAGCCTAACTCGAGCAGAAATCGACGTAAGTACACAGCTTCCTTGGCGCACTCTGACTACGCCATGTACTTGGCCTCCGTGGTGCTAAGGGCCACGGTTCTTTGTTTTCTTGAGTCCCACGATATAGGGCATCCGCCGAGCAGGAACACGTACCCCGTGTAGGACCTCCTATCTTCTTGGCAGCTTCCCCAGTCGGCGTCGACGAATCCTTGGATCGGTTTGGTGTCTGCTTCGTAGATCAGCCCGATATTCGAAGTCCCCTTCAAGTATCGCAGCACTCTCTTGGCAGCTTTCCAATGTTCGACTCCGAAGCAATTGTTGAACTGTCCCAGGTAGCTGACAGCGAACGAAATGTCCGGGCGTGTAGTTGTCGACAGATATGTCAGCGCGCCTACCAATTCGCGGTAAGGCAACTTCAACTCGTCAGTACTGGGATTATCATTTTAGCTCAATTTCGTTCCAGGGTCGAGTGGTGTGACTACAGGGTTGCAGTCGGCCATCTCGTAGCGTTGGAGAAGCTCTTCAATGTAACCTTGCTGAAGCATGGCTATGCATCCGGTCTCCTGGATTAGTTCGATGCCTAGGAAGTGTTTGGCCAATCCTAAGTCCTTGACCTTGAAATTTTCACTCAGGATTCTGGAAATCTCGGCGATCGTCTTTTTGCATTTTGACAGCACCATCATGTTGTCAACGTAAATGGCAATCCAAGTTATGTTATTTCCGGAACCAATTTGGAATAGACACGGATCAGATGCGGTTGGTTTGGCACCGCACTTCCTCAAGACCTCACGCAGCTTGGCATACCAGTTTCTACCGGCCTGTTTCAATCCGTACAGTGATTTTTGTAGTAAGCAGACCTTGTCGCCTCCCTGCAACTGGCGAAGCATGTTCTTGGCCTTCTCCTTGGTTTCGTCGTCAGTTCCAGACATCGCAATGCTCTCTAACATCTCCCTGAAGTTCTTCGGTTGTTTCATGAATATTTCCTCGTCTAGGTCACCATACAGATAAGCCGTTGTGATATCGTACTATCTGATTTTTACACCGAGCTTGGCAGCGAGACAAACCATCAATCGAATTGATTCCATTCGTGCCACCGGTGCGAACGTGTCAAAATAGTTGATTCCATACTCCTGGTTGAAACCTTGAGCCACCAGCCTGGCCTTTCTCTTCTCAAGTGTTCCATCAGGTTTTAGTTTGTCGCGCAGCACCATCCGGCATCCGATGACTTTGGCATCACGGGGAGGATCCACCAGCACCCATGTATCGTTTCTCAGGATAGATTCCATTTCCATGACCATGGCACCATGCCACTCGTTAGAGTTTGGCCCTGTTATTGCCTCCTTGAATGGAATCTCTGCTAGAAAAATCTCCTTGTCTTCTTTTTGCTCCTCCACATCTTGGAGATTTGTTTGAAAAAGTTTCTTCGGTCTTCCCCTTTTTCCAGTTCACAGAATCTTGGGTCGTCCATGTCCTTGCATCAATTGAGGCGTGGTATCGGATGTTTCGACAGTCGTTCTATCATGAACATCCACTGGGGTCACATCGAAACCGAGGAAAGGTTCATCATCTTCTCCGATTTCGGGTTGAGAGACTGGTTCCTCCACGACAGCTGGTTGATCTTTTTCTATTGGTGATTGCGGCGGTGGTTCTGCAAAGAACAGCTCCCAACAAATATCTTGCTTCGAGGATTCCGGGCGCTCCATCCTAGTCTCTTCCAGTGGCTTTTCATTCTCGAAGAATTTTACATCTCGGCTGATCAAAACTTTGTCTTTGTCAGGGGAGTATATGCGAAAGCCCTTGGTTTCTTCGGAGTAACCCATGAACACGCCTTCTCTGCCTCGTAGATCCAGTTTCCCTCTTCCGGGATCCCTGTCCAGGAAGTAAACCTTGCTTCCAAACGTTCTGAATTGCGAGATGTCAGGAATCTCTCCTGTCCACAATTCGTACGGTGTTTTGCCTCCGATACTTTTTGATGGCAGGCGATTACGGATGTATTTGCAGTATTCACTGCTTCCGCCCAGAAGCGGTGAGGTAATCCGACGTCGAACAACATGCACCAGGCAGTCTCCATCGAAGTCCTATTCATCCTCTCCGACTTCCCGTTTTGTTCGGGGTTGTGAGGGACTGTGAGGCGGTGTTTTGCCTCCGATACTTTTTGATGGCAGGCGATTACGGATGTATTTGCAGTATTCACTGCTTCCGCCCAGAAGCGGTGAGGTAATCCGGCATCGAACAACATGCACCAGGCAGTCTCCATCAAAGTCCTATTCATCCTCTCCGACTTCCCGTTTTGTTCGGGGTTGTGAGGGACTGTGAGGCTTCTTGTGATTCCGCGCTTCTTCAGGCAGTTGTCGAACTCTCGATTCAGGTATTCCCTGCCGTTGTCAGACTGGATCACCTTTACTAGTTTTCCTTTCTGATTCTCCATCCTGGTAACGTACTCGACGGTAGCTTCGTAGACCTCTGATTTTGCCTTCAGAAATCTCACTTCACACCAATGAGAGTGATCGTCAATGAATTCCAAGAGGTACCTTGAACCTCCCATAGATGGAGTCGGCATCGGTCCACACACGTCCATGTGGATCAAATCGAGTAGCTCCGTCCGTCGATCGGATTTCTTTGGAAACTGCGTCCTAGACATCTTCCCCTCGAGGCAGACTCTACAGTCCAGAGTCATCGATGGATTCCTCAGCTCAACGCCAGAAACCCTCCCTTTTCTCACAGCTACCAAGATGTCGCCCACGTTGACATGTCCGAGCCGATGGTGTAGCAATTTTAGATCAATTATTTTGGGTGATGCAGCCATATTTGCACGTTCTTGACTCTCACTGACGTAATATAGGTTATTCTTCCTCTCAGCTCGCATCAAGACTTCTCCTTTTTCGTTCATGACGACTGCACCTTCCTTGTCAAAAATCACCTCGTGGCCGCGGTCGGTGATCTTTCCCACCGACAGCAAGTTTGTCCTGAGGTCTGGAACGTGACAAACATCTGAGAGAGAAACATCTATCTCTTCGTTCGCAATGCGGGTAGATAAGCGAACACTGCCTTTTCCCACGATCTCTGCCATTGAATCATCAGCCAATTTCACCACACCCCTTCGTGACTCATCGATCTTCGAAAAAATCGCAGGGTCGCCACTGTCGAGACACCATATTCTGCGTACGTCACTGCTCTGAGTTGTCGTCGCCTGTAAGCATAGTTCTCTAGTGAAATTTGCCGATTGAGTATTAGAACTCTCTTTACCTTTGTTCTTCGATGGATCTCTTTATTTAAATCTGCACTGGCTGGCTCGATGTCCTTGCTTTTTGCACACGTAGCACCGGAACTCAGATCTGCCTCCTTCTGTTTCACTGTTGTAGTTTAGTTTAGGTGTTTGTTTCTTATAGTTCTTGTTACCTGGACCAGTCTTCTTCTTGACGAACATGGCTCCCGCTATTTCACCTTGTGTGCTCGATTTTCGTGCGTCATCCTCTTCGATGATTTTGGTCCGAAGAGCCTCGGGAGTCGGTAGGTTGTCACGTGACTCTATTGCGCACCTAAAGTTCTCGAATCGTGCTGGCAGACTGTATAAACACATAACTGTTAACAATTCCCGATTGATCGTGATGTTCATATCTCCAAATTTGTCCACGGTGTCGAAGAAATAGTTCAGATGGTCACGCACGTCGCCATCGTCCGCCAATTTTTGTAAGGTTAGCCTTTTCAGTAAGGTCGCCTTCCGAGCCGGTCCCTGGGATTGGTAGATCTGTTTCAGTCGTTGCCATGTATCACGTGCCGTGGCACAATTCTTGACTTGCTTTATTTCACTTGGAGACATCGACAAAATGATCAGCGACCGAGCCTTTTGATCCTTCTTGTCCCACTCTTGAATTGCCGCCGCTGGTTCTGGTTTCGTAGAATTCCCGCCGCCAAATTCACACAAATCGCCCGTAATGAGGATAGCGTGCATCTGCACTGCCCACGTGTCGAAATTATCCTTACCGAGGGGTTCAATTCTCCCAATACTTCCGGCGTTCATTTTTGAGGTTAACTTCTGGCACGTTTTTACGAATAATTACGATTTGTTATTTACGCACTTGGTGACGCGCATCTGGGTCCATAACCTGTAAGAGGATATAAGGAAACCAGAGATATATAAGCAAACCGAAATGATGTGAGTTTAATAATAATAACGAACTGAAGTACTGCCCCGTAAATTGAATTATTTAGGGACAAAATGAGAGTATTTTCCGTCCCCATGATAAAATTTAACTAGCAAATATAATTTCTGGAAGTGTGACACAAGAGGGTCGTGTTACAAGCTCGACGCTGTGGGAGAGCCCGATCACGTGATAGATTGCACAATGGACGCTTCTAGAAGGCTATTCTTAGCATAGCAATAGCGAGTTTGGAAATTAATATTATAAATATTGTTATAAATTATGCTATTGGATCCCAGTCCACAGCCAATGAGGAGAGGTCTTATTGAAGACGGGATCAACTTTAATTACACAACATGAGGAAATTATGCACTTAGGCCCTTAGAAGAAGATTTTCTTATTTGGTAATGAAGAGAATATTAAGAGAAATTATGTCTGATACTTTAAAAACCACAGATCAGTTAATCTACGCAGTAATAAGCATCAGAAATCTACGCGCTAAAATTATGGTGGGAGATTGATATGGCCGCCAAAAATACGACTTGGAGGGGGAGATCCAAGGGTCAAGGTTCTTATTCCAGCAGACTTTGAAGAGTGAGGAAGTGATTTTACTGGGTTAACGGAGATCCCAAAGCTTAGCCCGAGTGCGACGACAGTCGACTTGTGGAGACGCGAGGATAGCTAGGTGGAGCATTAGAGATCACCGCACTTCTATTCTGTGTGAAGTTGCGAGGAACATAGTAGTGATTATATCTCTTATAATATTGAGATTGGAAGTTAAATAAGTGAACATTTATCAAGAACAGGTCGCCTACTATATAGTGTGGAAAGTCGAGCGCTTAAATATTCACCGTTTCGACAATATCAGCCTGTCTAGTTACATTTCCAAATGTGTTGGAAACAGAGCTGAAAATCATTATAAATTGCAACGTGAAGTTGGCAAACGCAGTTCAAGTGAACAGTGGCGGAGGACTTGTAATATTGGCGCAACACATAAACATTAACAGTATGACTATAATTATTCTTCAAACATTATCATTCAACTTAATTAATATTGTTGATATGATGGACTAAACAGTCATGCACCAGGGACATATTCAATAGCAGAAGTGAAGATACAACAATAAAGCTTCGTTAGACAACGTATTCTTGAATACAGACGTAGTGTACAGTCCATCTTGTGCATTTTCGTCAGTCTACGAACACTAATGTAACATCAATTAGCAATGGAAACATTTCATTCACCATTTATATGAATATTTCCTTAATTATATTCCAATGATGAAGCCGATACATATTTACGACGGAGAATGGAGACTTTACAGAAGAGATTTGTCAAGATGCTAGGGAAATGTAGCCCAGCAACCCAGAAGAATTTGCCAGAAGGATGTCGTTCGAGCCCAAGCAAATGTTGGTGAATTCCAGAGAGAGACGTTTCTTATCTCTGAGGTCGCAGATCCAAGGTTCGAATGCAGATCCATATCAGTGTCTTGTACTGAGGAAACATCTAAAGTATTGTGGCAATACTTACAATGATCTTCAAGTTTTCGTCTAAATAAGGTATTAGTGTATCTCAATTGTTATATAGAGCTTGATTAGTGACATTCTGAGCAGCAATCTTATTCCATATGTTCAGCGATTTTATTACATATTTCTATGTTTCCACATTTCATGTATTCCAGTGCTTTTATGTATTTTACACTTCAGATGTGTGTTGAGATTTTTATACTGCAAGATTATTTAGAAGATGATTGCATTTCATCTATTTTTCAATTTTATTCTACGGATTAGTTGTGGAACTGACATTAAAATTTTGTTTGAGGAACCATATTGCCTCATAGGAAACTAGTCGTTTCGACTCTCAAATTTTAATAATTTCATTTAACCAAGTATTCTGACATTGTGTCATATCTTCAAATTAAATTCTTATTAAATTTAATTTGAGCACTTTAATGTAACAACATATAACTTCAAGAACAGAAGAAACATCGAATGATATTGTTATATCATTATTGTACATAAACTATCGACAATAAGAAATACTAGTCGTTTGATAAGACCGAAGTCTTTATCCCTATGAACATTCTTTGTGTAGAGTGGAAAAACATTACGACATTGACAAACCTTTCTTATTATTATTTGTAAAGCTAAGAGCGTTGTTCATTTAATATGTTAGAGGAAATACTTTTTGATAGAAGATTATTCAAATCTTTGGCTAGGAATTCAAAGCTAGTTTCTCCCGGTCAGGATTGAATTCTGTCTGACACTATAAATAACATGTGTGTTATTTTATCCTATTTGTGTAACATCAAGTCATTTTGTCGACATGATATTACAACGATAAACAATTTATAGATAGACAAGTGAGATGAAACAGGAGTATTATTTTTATTACATGTATTCAAATATCAAGGGAACAGAATTCCGCCTGATCAGGCGGAATTCTGTTCCCTTTATATTTGACTTTTAATCAATACGGAACCATGAATGATTGTACGAATATTACATGTATTTGCGACAGACGAGTTAACAGTTAATTATCTTGTTGTGGAGTAAACTTTAGGAGGTTAATCACGACTGTCTAATATCGTTCATTACAATTGGAAGTTTCGTTTGAAGATCTTAAGTATGTATAATTGTAGTCCACGAATCATGTGCAATGATACTGAGGGTCATGCCATTATTTGAGAGAAATTCCTACATAAGATATGTTAATAACAATTAATCCCTTTTGATTATTGTTTAACATAGTAGATGATAATTGTTTATGCCATATATACTGTTATATGAGGTTTTGTAGAGCTATGGAGTGCTCAGGCGAGGGAATTCCGCATTTTAAGGAAGTCAAAGTATTGTTGTTCTTTGTATCATGTATCATTATAAGAGTCATTGTATACAAGTAGTTCAGTTCTTGTTAATTAACGATTTAGCTGTGTTAACAGGAGGGTTTCAGCGGAAAGGCAACTTGAGAAAGATTGTCTACTCACGTCTATAATACTATTATTAAATTTTATTAAACCCGAATTCATGTAATTAAGTACAGTTCACCTTAATCAGTCGACTGTATTATACTGATAATGTAATGAAACCTATATAAGACGAGGTGTACGCAGTATATTAAAACTACAGAACGTTAAAGAAAGAGTGGTTATGTGAAAAACCAGTGTATATATTTAGTGAAGATTTTTGTTGTAACCGAGAAGTTAGAATCTCGAAAGTGTCGCGTTAGCAACACTAGATAATGGATATTATGATAAACATATTACATGTAAATAATTTTGTGGAAATGATTTAATTAGTTAAACAATTTAATAGGATTTATCAATCAATTGTTTTGGAATAGAGTGTGTTTATGAGCGGATGTTTTGGGAATGAATGATTGTTTATTGTTAAGAGCATATGTGGAAACGTATTGGTCTAGAACAATCCGGAGTGCGAATGAAAGAGTGTATAAAAATTTTTAGAATGATTGGTTAAGAAACAGGGCAGTTATATGAACTTTTGTAAGATCTAAATGTTAATTTTTTATTTGTTTTATAAATGCACACATGCAGTCTCTGTGGGCTGGCAAGAATGGTTCACCGTTAGCTCTGGGGAGCGATGACATAATATTTAAGCAGGTGTAGACTCACAGCCTTCAGTTTATTGTATAAACCAGTTTTGAGTTTGGTGTGGTGCCAATATTTCATTGACGAAACAAAACCACGGCACGTGCATTCTACAACGCAGGTTTGTGAATGAAACCATGTATATGGAATGCCATTCAGAGGCTTTACTAAACATTTTTATTTCTACGCAGTGCAGGCCTATATCAAGCCAAGATTTATACACATAATTTTTAATACAGCATTGTAGTAAGATGTAGAATTGAAAGGAGGTGTGAATGAGTGCGTGTTTTTAATTTTAATGTTAATTGTTAAATTCATTTGCTGTTATTTTGTTTATAGTAGATTAGTTTACCTTTTTGTTAATAAATTTGTTCAGATTGTTTTCCATTGTTGTTGGAGTGATTCATTTTAAATATAAGGAGCAGAGTATTGTGGATATAGTGTAGGCGAAGCTGAAGTCCCAGTCCCCGAGGTAAGTAAAGGTGAGTGCCCCGTGTAGTTGGTTGTTGATCCACAATATTCTTGTAACTGCTGTCTGTAAATCCCTAAAGACCTTGTTGGAAGCAATTTCTAATGTTGTATATGCTGAAGCAATGAGAAATAGGCAATCCAGCGGGGGCAATGGATATTCCAACAGGATCCTTTCCGGATTATCGGGTACAGTACATGGATGGCAATAGCGGAACCGCACAAACTAAACATGTGCGAACATGGCGAGTTTTAGACAAACTGAAAGCATAAAGGGCAGGTGGCAGCACCTTACATATATAGAACCGCATACTTGATAAATAAGATTAAAACTACCAAAGTTACAACAGCAAGTACTAAAAACCACAAATTCTAATCATCCTTGTACAACTATAATAGCAGGTTAACAGTAGGTTGATTACTCAATTGGAAAATACAAGTACCTAGCAGGTTTTTGGAAAGGCCATTCAACAGCAGAGCAAATTCACAGTCTTAAAAACTATAATGAGATATATATGTCGAACATACATGCGTATCTTAGTAGACTTCAGAAAGGCATACAGGAGTTTACGTAAAAGAACCAAAATGGCCTACAGAACATGACATGCAAAAATGAAGTTTTGAAACAGAAATGAAGTTCAAAACCTTACAGAAAATTGTAAAATTCACAGAGAACACACACGATTCAAAAAATTAAATAAAGAATCATAATAAATCGTTTTCGATTGAAATTACTTTAATTTAAAAAAAAAAACACAATGACGAACCGACAATTATTGCCAACATTAAGGCAACATTCTGAAGACCCAGTATAACAGTTACCAAAATGGAATTTTTTTCATATCAACAAAGAGCACTCCAGAACGACTTGACAGTGAAGGTAAAATCCGGGAAGAAAATTTACCAAAACAAAAAATTCATTTAGATACGCAAAAAGAAAATGGCAAACGGATGATTGAAAATATGAAAGGAAAAACAAATAGTATAAAATAATATAAAAGATAAGGTACTAAAGACTGCAGGCCCAACTTGTACAATATTAAAATATAAAAACTTGTTCTTACAATTTAATTTCCTCCTCCTTCACTGGATCCTTCGTGTGCAGCACACACTTTCCACTGTTGATGAACACTTTAACATCGAGCTCGAAATCGATGTTTGGCTCCTGAGGCTTTTGCTGAGCTGCTGGACTGCTCCCTCCTTGATCCTTCCCGCAGCTGGAGTCCAAAAGTGGTGCACTATAAAACATTAGACCATTACTACCAATGTGCAAAGTTTTGACAAATCTGCTTTTGCATACCATCAAGACTACCAGTATAAAAACAAGAGCTACACTATACAAAGAATTGCTAATTTGGTAAATTCATACCAAATGTGTATACAACTCAAGAGCTGAAAGAAACATTACTTCACAAACAATACTATAATGAATAGAACTGCAGTACAATTACCTGCCATCGAGGTGTTCATAGTACTGTGATGATTTGCGACGCAACTCCACACGTTCACCACCAACATCAATATGATCACCACCAGTCCATTCAATGTCAGCTTCAGGCAAACTAAGGTCTGAACCAGCACTGGGCAAAGATGATTGCCTGCATTATAATAAGCCAACTATAAAACTATGGTAAACCCTTTAAAGTAAAAATACATTACCATCAATCACATTCCTGCCAATCCTGCATAGATAAGAGAAAAACTGAACACACTGTGTTATTGTGGATCATACTTATTTTAAAAAGAATGTTTTACACCAGATTGAATTGTACATTTTTTAGTATTTCTTGTTTAATATGAAGAAAAGGTTAAAAAAGAAAACAAAAACAAATAAATCCTTCCTCTCCCGACTAAATCTTGCAAGGGAATGGCCTGGTATAAAATATTCAGAATGAGGTAATTATTTTAATTCAACAAGACATGAATAATAGCTAGATATAGCAGAAATCTATCCAAATTTAAAGTACAGTTACGGTATTCTTTTTTCCATAACACTACATTAATGGGAATACTAGTTGCCATTTCTGGTCCGTATTGACGTGTATAAATAGTTTAATCAGTTGAAACTTTCCGTCAAATCAATACAAAATATTTTGCGCTATTATTGCGCTAAGTTAGGTACATGTTTCGAACCTTGCAAGCCGGTTCTTCATCAGCCTCTCACACAAATGGCAATACATCAAAAAACACTGAACAAACTCCAAAAAATGCATGCACACTAATAATACATATTAAAAACATTACATTAAAACTTTGTACGAAACATATTAAAAACACATGTTAAAAGTTCTGAGAGTCCATTTAACTTGTTCATGAGCACACGTCTTTCTGATAGGAGATCTTATCCTATTCTGTTATCTGCTTCTTGTCATGTGGGGAACGAAATAGAGTACTATTCCCATTTGAATGGTCCAAATGCAAAAAACTTTTAGGTACTCCCTTCTGATAGGAGATCTTGTCCTGTTCTGCTTCTTGTCTTGTGGGGAACGAAAATAGAATAGTATTCCCATTTGAATGGTCCAAATGCAAAAGACTTTTAGGTACTCCCAGACTAAACAAGTAGTCCTCTGTTGAAAGAAAATTAAATTAATTTAGTAAATGGACTGAAATAATGAGAATCTAATTATGATCAACCAGAAAACGATTGCTGTAAAATCCTTACCTCCCAGTGTATGCAGTGACCCTGTGCGCTTGAAACAGCTGTTGCAACTCAAGTGCTGAGTCTAGGCGAGGCGAGGTGAGGCCACGTGAGACATGTAGGGGGTGGAGCATACCATTGGTGGAAGCAATGAGCGGAGGGGCGGGGAGGCAACTTGGAGCGGGAGGGGAAAGGAAGTTTGGGTGGTACTACGAACCAGATCTAATTTATGGAGGTATTTTTATGTTTGTTACTGGTGACAAAGTTTGTCAATGTTTCGTATAAAACATTGCTATCGAAATTGATTTCATTTAGATTGTGTGACGGGTTGTTTCTCAAGGCCTGGTCTATCTCTAGCTGTTCTAAAATATTAAGCATAATGCCTTTGCTGCAATAATGTAAAATTTCTAAGTCTTCCTCAATTTTCGAAAAGTTGTGGTTGCGTTCCTGCATATGATTATTAATGGCTGAGAATTTTTTGTGCCTCGCAGCGTTGAAATGCTCATTATATCTTATTTTAAAACTACGCCCCGTTTGACCTATGTAATCCGCATCACAATCCTTGCATTTTATTCTGTAAATACCGGATTTCTGGAATTTGTCTTGTTTGTTGATCGATTTGGAGTTAAATAAGTGTTTCATAGTGGTGTTGTCTGTTCTGTATGCTATTCTAAGCTCTTGTTTCTTGAAAACGTTCGTGATGTTGTGCGTTAGTTGATTTGCGTATGTAAAAACTGCAACAGATTTCTTATTTTCTATTGGTTGCAAACTTGTGACTGGTTTATTTTTAATTTTGCTTAAAATGGAATCGACGTACATTTTGCTAAAACCATTAGCTATGGCTATCTGATATATGGTGGAAAGCTCTTTGTTCCAATCTTGTTCTGAGAGGGGTACGTTAATAGCTCTGTTAATATATGCCCTGAAACGCACACCACCATTAGGAAGGATTCAAACCACCCGGCCAGCCATAAAAAAGCTGCTTTCGATTCCATTTTAAGCAAAATTAAAAATAAACCAGTCACAAGTTTGCAACCAATAGAAAATAAGAAATCTGTTGCAGTTTTTACATACGCAAATCAACTAACGCACAACATCACGAACGTTTTCAAGAAACAAGAGCTTAGAATAGCATACAGAACAGACAACACCACTATGAAACACTTATTTAACTCCAAATCGATCAACAAACAAGACAAATTCCAGAAATCCGGTATTTACAGAATAAAATGCAAGGATTGTGATGCGGATTACATAGGTCAAACGGGGCGTAGTTTTAAAATAAGATATAATGAGCATTTCAACGCTGCGAGGCACAAAAAATTCTCAGCCATTAATAATCATATGCAGGAACGCAACCACAACTTTTCGAAAATTGAGGAAGACTTAGAAATTTTACATTATTGCAGCAAAGGCATTATGCTTAATATTTTAGAACAGCTAGAGATAGACCAGGCCTTGAGAAACAACCCGTCACACAATCTAAATGAAATCAATTTCGATAGCAATGTTTTATACGAAACATTGACAAACTTTGTCACCAGTAACAAACATAAAAATACCTCCATAAATTAGATCTGGTTCGTAGTACCACCCAAACTTCCTTTCCCCTCCCGCTCCAAGTTGCCTCCCCGCCCCTCCGCTCATTGCTTCCACCAATGGTATGCTCCACCCCCTACATGTCTCACGTGGCCTCACCTCGCCTCGCCTAGACTCAGCACTTGAGTTGCAACAGCTGTTTCAAGCGCACAGGGTCACTGCATACACTGGGAGGTAAGGATTTTACAGCAATCGTTTTCTGGTTGATCATAATTAGATTCTCATTATTTCAGTCCATTTACTAAATTAATTTAATTTTCTTTCAACAGAGGACTACTTGTTTAGTCTGGGAGTACCTAAAAGTCTTTTGCATTTGGACCATTCAAATGGGAATACTATTCTATTTTCGTTCCCCACAAGACAAGAAGCAGAACAGGACAAGATCTCCTATCAGAAGGGAGTACCTAAAAGTTTTTTGCATTTGGACCATTCAAATGGGAATAGTACTCTATTTCGTTCCCCACATGACAAGAAGCAGATAACAGAATAGGATAAGATCTCCTATCAGAAAGACGTGTGCTCATGAACAAGTTAAATGGACTCTCAGAACTTTTAACATGTGTTTTTAATATGTTTCGTACAAAGTTTTAATGTAATGTTTTTAATATGTATTATTAGTGTGCATGCATTTTTTGGAGTTTGTTCAGTGTTTTTTGATGTATTGCCATTTGTGTGAGAGGCTGATGAAGAACCGGCTTGCAAGGTTCGAAACATGTACCTAACTTAGCGCAATAATAGCGCAAAATATTTTGTATTGATTTGACGGAAAGTTTCAACTGATTAAACTATTTAACACTACATTATAATCCAAAAATTATTATGGTGGCGATTGATGTTATAAGGAGTAAAATATCTATGTCGTTTACCCCTCTTTCCAAAAAAGATCGCGGGTTCAAAAACGGCCAAAGTCGCGGGATTTTTTAAGAGCGTTAAAAATTCCTCAGTATGCTTTCCTTTATAGGGGAAGTAAAGGCGGCAGTTCCATGTCATAGATTTATGGCATGTTAAAGAACCTTCCACTAATTACACCTGTGCAAAGCTAAATTATAGTTAAACATTTAACAAATGCTCTTAGGTTCCTACGTTCGTTGCCAGAAGCCGACTGCAGTGGCATCTGGTAACCAAGTTCTGAACTAGTAGTCGTTGACGGTGGCGTTTGGCGGAAAAAGTAGGAACTACTTGAAAGAAAAAAAAAATGTCTGCAGTCCTTACTTGAATTGAAAACAGAAACACACACTAATACAGCCACCACAATTAACACTGGTTATCAGACAAATTCTACACACACCCAAAGTACACGGGGCTACATGACCGCGTTGTCATAGCCCCTAAACTAAGGAATCAACCAACCAAACATGATATGAAATAAAAATACTTTTGAAATCTGGCCACCAAAGTATAACAATAATGTGACGAGTTTAACACCCTTATGTTGTTAATGGTCAACACCATAGATTATAGTTGGCCCAAGTTTTGATCCTGTAATAATTTTTTCCTTGATATGACTGCTCGGTGTGGAAATAAAACAACCTTGTGAAGAACATTAAGGAGCTGCCTGCCCCAAGCGGTAGTGACTCCAATGGTGTTGGCCAATCAGTAATTTTTTTAGCTTTTGTGTCCACCACCACTGGAAACCACTGAATATATTTTCACCAAGCATCATATTTTAAAAAGATGGTATATTGGCTTTCACGGCCGGTGAATAAAAACTCGGCAATTCTTCTAGGTTTGTGCCGTGTCTTGTGTGGGGTTTCGCCTAGGACACCAAGCTAGGCTCATCGGCGGGCTCTTGGTGTCCCCGCCCGGACCCCCACAGGAGTGACGAACTGCGCGCCACCTCCCTTTATATAAGGTGCAACTGCACCACTTGACTACGAGAACTAAAAGCTCAAGCAGCCTTACCTCCCTATGAAGGCTTCCAAAAAGATGGTATATTGGCTTTCACGGCCGGTGAATTAAAACTCAGCAATTCTTCTAGGTTTGTGCCGTGTCTTGTGTGGGGTTTCGCCTAGGACACCAAGCTAGGCTCATCGGCGGGCTCTTGGTGTCCTTGCACCTTATATAAAGGGAGGTGGCGCGCAGTTCGTCACTCCTGTGGGTGTCCGGGCGGGGACACCAAGAGCCCGCCGATGAGCCTGGCTTGGTGTCCTAGGCGAAACCCCACACAAGACACGGCACAAACCTAGAAGAATTGCTGAGTTTTAATCATATTTTAAGTTTACCCATCTAAGAAAAGGTGTTAAGATGCATGGAATTTCAAAATCACTACTCAAGCTAGGGGCTTACAGGAAGGTAAAAACAAATATGATAATATCTCAATTAATATTAGTTCAATCAAAAGACTTTATGCTGTAAATGTTACAGAAAAAGTATTCTCAGCCTTTAATAAATTAATAAAGAACTTTTATCCACTTTTCAATACAACTTACTTTGTCGAGGAATTATATCCTCATATGGCACATGTTTTGGACCTATTAAAGTGCTTTATCAGCCACCTGCAAACTCCTAGTCAAAGGCACCATTGGGTGTAAGTCAAAAGATTTTAAAAAATACATAAAACTATGAGGATGATGGAATTAGCTCAGTCGACAGGTAGTTTCAGATAGAAAAAGGTCGGAATTTAATGAAACTTTGGGATGTTGTTGAGGGATGGCTAATTAACATTTTCTCAATTTTTGGACCTAGAGGACCCTGTGCTAAAAGAGGAGGGTGTAAAAACTGCAAAATTTTCGACCTTCCTCCGGTTTTTCCTCAATAACTGTTTTTCCTTATCTCCTACCGCAAAATCATCCTTACGCGTTTTTGTAGAACGTTAAATTTCCTACAATTTTGACTATTCAAACATGTTTGTGTGTTAATTTGTTTCCGTGATATGTCGCTTCGTACAAAATGTCATTTTTCAAAATTCACAAAAAAATGCTCAAAACGGCAGAATTCCGCCTTATTTCTTCTGTAAAACCCAAATTATGATGAAATGTTGTTGTAATTATCGTTCCTGGTTACAATCACCAACGTTGGAAACCCCCAACCCCACCCCACCCCCACCCACCTGCACCCCACACCTGCTCTCCCCTTCTCCCACTCAACCCCAATTCACAAAAGCTAATTTTCTTCTCTGAGGAAAGCCAACCATATTCGCATCATGTTGTTATTGATATTAGTTACTTTTCGGATCAACCTCCCCCCCCCCCAAACCCCTCCCACTACATAATTACCCCAGTGCAAGTTAAAAAAAAGGCTTAGTCCTTTCGTGGAAAGAATTAATGTAATTAATAACATTAAGGTATTCATAAGGCATAGATTATATGGTATAGAGATATTATTATTGAAAGGTACTCATATATAGAAGTACATATCATAGTAGGTACTCATTTGTACTCATCACAGTTCCTGTCGGGATTGCTTAGCCATTGGTTCTGCTTCTAAGTGCTCGTCGACCTCCTGAGTGATCAGGCTATTCGTCGACTATGTCTGGTGAGTCCTCCTCGTTCAAATCAGTTGCGGGAGCATTTTTGCAGGAATGGCCTGTGCAGTGCTTGCACATTGCTGAGCACCTAAGACCTGCTTTGTTGCAGCTGCAAGCTCCGGTGCTACAGCCTTTGCTGCACTTGCAGGAAACAATCTGGAGTATGTTATCCGGCACAGCATTTCACTTTGTGGGGATTGGTAGTACCCTTGGCGGGGTTAGGCTCCAGCCTCAAACTAATGGGAGAAGTTCATTACCTAACCACGCCTGCACTTGCTGGTAAGTGCATAGGGAGTGGTACTTGGCAGCGTCCCTTGTTGGTGGTAGGCGGGCTAATTGCAATTTAGCCTTCGTCACTGATCGTGTGAATAATCTGTACCGCAGGTCGTCGAGGTTGTCATTGTCAATGTCGCCTCCATAAACTGCTACCAGGAACTTTTCTCCAGCGTCGCTGATCTGCTGAGGACTAGCGTTTGGTGTGAGAAACGGAGCCACTGCTGCAGAGAGGGAGGTATTCTTCATGTAGGTGCTGCAAATTTTGTTCTTCCCCAATCCATGCGGTGCTGACGTGGTATCACAACCACTCACTGCGTGGTGGAAAAGTATGTCCTTGGAGGGGGGGGGAATGGAGCAGGAACTTGGCGAGTAGAGGACACTGGGACCACTGCCTTTTCCACTTTTCTATAGATGTTCTTTGTGGACATACCTAATGCTGTCAACAGAATAAGTATGTCCACATCTTCAGCAGCAATGATGACGCTGTCGAATTCGCTGGCCTTGGATATGTCGGTGTTGACGATCATCACGTCGGCGTCCTCATATGCCTGCTTCACTTCGATGCTTGCATCTGCCTTTCGTGTCAGCAACATCGAAATGAATGCGCCACTGATTAATCACACGATCAGTGACGAAGGCTAAATTGCAATTAGCCCGCCTACCACCAACAAGGGACGCTGCCAAGTACCACTCCCTACGCACTTACCAACAAGTACAGGCGTGGTTAGGTAATGAACTTCTCCCATCAATTTGAGGCTAGAGCCTAACCCCGCGAAGGGTACTACCAATCCCCACAACCAGAAATGCTGTGCCGGATAACATCCTCCAGATTGTTTCCTGCAAGTGCAGCAAAGGCTGTAGCACCGGAGCTTGCAGCTGCAAGAAAGCAGGCCTTAGGTGCTCAGCAATGTGCAAGCACTGCACAGGCCACTCCTGCGAAAAAGCCCCCGCAACTGATTTGAACGAGGAGGACTCACCAGACAGTCGACGAATACGACGATGGCGAGGACGTCATTAATAACCTGATCACTCAGGAGGTCGACGAGCACTTAAAAGCAGAACCAATGGCTAAGAAATCCCGACAGAAACTGTAATGAGTACAAATGAGTACCTACTATGATATGTACATGTATATATGAGTACCTTTTGAATAATAATACCTTAATATTATTAATTACATTAATTCTTTCCACGAAAGGACTAGGCTACGTCTTTTTTTACCTGCCCTGGGATAATTATGTAGTGGGACGGTGGGGAGGGGGGAGAGGGGAGGTCGATCGGAAAAGTAAATAACATCAATAACAACATGATGTGAATATGGTTGGCTTTCATCAGAGAAGAAAATTAGCTTTTGTGAATTGGGGTTGAGTGGGGGAAGGGGGAGCAGGGTGGGGGTGGGGGTGGGGGTTTACAAAGTTGGTGATTGTAACCAGGAACCATAATTACAACAACATTTCATCATAATTTGTGTATAACAGAAGAAATAAGGTGAAATTCTGCATTTTTGGGATTTTTTAAAGCGATTTTTGAAAAATGACATTATTTTGAAGCGCCATATCCCGGTAAAGAATCGACATACAAACATGTTTGAATAGTCATAATTGTAGTAAATTTAACGCTCTACAATAATGCATAAGAATGATTTTGCGGTAGGACGTAAAGGAAAAACGTTATTGAGGAGAAACCGGAGGAAGGTCGAAACTTTTACAGTTTCTTCCCCCCTCCTCTTTTAGCACAGGGTCCTCGAGGTCCAAAACTTAAGAAAATGTTAATTAACCATCCCTGAACAATATCCCAAAGTTTCATTAAATTCCGACCTTTTTCCACCTAACCCCACTTTTTCCAACCTGTCGACTGGACTAAATTAAATGTTTAAAATATTAAAAGAGTTTTTTTTTTTTAATTATTGCGTGTTCTTTCCTGCATTTGACGTTATCTGGGAGTAACTAGGTCTTCAGCTTAGTCATTTTCAAGTAGTTCCCAATTCTTCTAATTGTTCATCAAAAGACTCTATTCTTGCTACATAAGTTATGCCGTGGTGTAATCTGTAAAATTAAATGGATGTGAGAAAGTAAAGTTAAACTCGTGTGTGGATCGGGCGAAATGTAGAGACTTGCATCAAGTGCAGAGAGACCACTATTGTACGCCTACCACCGGGCGACTGAACGATACATCGGCCTACCTACTGCTAGCTTACGTTGAGCGGAGAGGAAGGGGGCAGGGGGTATGGAGGGAGGGGAGTGTGACGTGAAGTGTTGCGCTGCTATAGGTGTGATTTTTCTTTGTTTTTTAATTTTGGCTATTGGGTTAATAACATATTATTCAACATATTATTCAGCAGCTCATCACAGTCGCAATGCACGATTTAACGCACATATCTACCTAGCTGGGTCTCATATTTTCAAATTTTTAACTGCATTTTCCTCCAAGTATTTATCTAATGATGCTGTTATATTCCCAGTTAATGTTAGAAACGAGGCCTTTGAAAAATAATTGCCTTGTAAAATGGCCCATTCCTTACACATCAGTTCCAATGTACCGAGTGAAGGTTGTGATGAGCAAGTTTCGTGGTTTGCTTGCTGTGATAGAAAGACATTTGAAATGGAACCCCCCTCTCTCTCCTCAAACAGCCACTGGTGGGAGATGATGTAGGTGGGAATGGAATCTTTAATCAACTTCCTCTCATCAGAGGTTAACAAATGCAAAGTTTGATGTCATACCACATATTTAATACATGCAGAAATGATAATGATTGTTATTTTTAAAGGGTGGAACAACATGCAGATAATTACAACAATTGAATTAAATATATAAGTTACATGCACCAAGACATGATCACAAATGGTGGTACAAATGATTCATCATTATAGGCACTGAACCTTTCAGTGTCATGGTAATTATATCAGGCAGTAAATTGAGATTGACTTTGCACAATTTAAATGTGTTCATTAATAATTTTTGAATTGTGCCTATTGCACCTATCATTAGGCCTACAACCTTGATGTTGGAAAAGGATCTTCAAACTATCTGAGTTAATTCAATAGCTGCCTGCTCATTCTCAGTTACTTATAACATTATCTTCCACAGAGCCCAGAACTATATCGTTATTTATCAAGATTATCAACAAGTCCAAGCAAAACTCTTCAACTTTCGACCGTTTCTGAAAGATTATCAAGTATGTAGTCTATTGATATGTTGAAAAGAGGGGCACAACTATACAACTAGTGACAAGTACGATGGCTAGTATAAAATATTTTCACAGCAAATCAGCAATCTAGATTTTGTTCCAAGTATATGTCATATGTTCAGTCAGACCATTCCCTAAGAACCAGTTCACCAGCTACACATCTGAGATTGTGAACCTGAAATTATTTGATGGTAATTTCTATGCATTGCTTAGTATTAATATTTAATATTGATACAAGGGCCATTCAAAATAGCAGCAATATGGGTGCAATGCAGTGAACCTAGCAAGCATGTGCATCTCTGTGTTAAGAGTGGCACTTCTTATGTGTACTGGCCTAGTTGTGTAAATCTAATATTGTAACATGAACGTGCTCAGACCTTTTATTAGCATACAAATGCCATTTCTTCAAATTCCAAGTCACATGTGGCAATGGATATCACGATTACTGATAGTTAAAGCTCTGCCATATTGCACCGTTGCCAGATAAATGCATGCAGATCAAGGCAGAACAAGTAAATTGTGAACAGAACTCAAGAAGTAAAGTGTCTGACAGGAGTGGCAGAGGGCAACATTTTGAATTATGCACAAAATTACACACAAATTTAACTGATAGGTTGATTTGGCATCATCCTCTACAAAAAGAATTTCACTGGAAACACAAACCTTTGTACCTAAAACAATCAAGTGATTATCATTGATACAAACCCCTGATAACATGAAAATGTATAGCTAAACGTGAGCCAACATAAATTCTTTGCATGTCCGGCTATTGAACCTAACGTAGAGGTGCATCTTGCCACTAAAATTATTCTCCTCACCAATCGATCAGAGACACAGGACATAGTAATTAAGATTTATGAATATACACACTATCATTCCTGGTACCAAAGTAGGCAATGCTTACCGTAAATGCATCTGATAACATAATTTTCACTTCACAGTGGTTGTACGTTAAAGAGAAAGAAAGATGAAAGAACATCAGTAATGATCAATTTGTTCAGAAGACAAAATTGAGAAGTTCCCGTCTTCACCTATACTCACAAGAACCGAGTTCCACATTCCAAACTTCTCTACATAACAAATGAAATGTTGTGTGGTACATGTTTCAGGACAACATAATTATACCACCTTCAACTGTAACTACTACACCAACACATTTTGTTAGTTTTACATAAAAATAAGTGTGTAAACAGCTATTAAAGAAATTGTTAGTGAAGATATTAGGCTACTGTTGAAAAAAGTAATAAGAAAACTATCTTGGGTTAGCAGTTGGAATGGTTTCAGACACCTTGTTTTCCTTGATGAGTAGTTAAGATTTGAATGACCCTTGCACATGACAGAAAAAACTCTCATTGCATAGAAATAATAAATGTATAAACAAACAAAATTGAAAATGATCCATTGGGATAAAGAAATCAAACATTGATTACTAAAAAGAAAAAAGCTTAATAAACACCCTTGATGTCAGTTTTGACCAAAAAAAAGTTTTTATTAAAATTTCCTTGAAAGAACATCAGTAATGATCAATTTGTTCCAACATAAATTCTTTGCATGTCCGGCTATTGAACCTAACGTAGAGGTGCATCTTGCCACTAAAATTATTCTCCTCTAGTGATGTAAAACAAACTATGGATAATCAATACTAAACCATCCTAGAGAAACTCAATATGTAATTAACTTACTCCAAGCCTTAGCTTATAAAATCCACAGTTTGAATGATAGAATTCAATAACCAATAATAAGAAATCACAGACAGTTACAAAATATCACTTCATAAGTGCCATCTGCTCCTTATTCTTGTCATCACAGTGAAAGAACTAGTGATGTAAAACAAACTATGGATAATCAATGGTTATGGAAAAGATGGTAAAGTATTAGGTAGTGAAAAAATTTTGGAGTTGTTATAAGCTCCATCATTATAGGTATGAAGACAGAAAAGATCAAGGGAACAATAGAAGAAAATAAGGCGAAGCATACTAGGGCCAGTGATAGGAATGAAAAGTAGCTTTAACAAGCCAGTAAACCTACTGACATGGGAGCAGAGAATACAAGTGAATAAAAAGAAATAAAATACAGGGAATTTTATGAAGTTATTTCATGTCAACATACATTAGTGATGTAGATATAGCCCGACCCAGCGGTTTCTGCCGCGACATGACCGGACAGGCGTGGCTTCAGAACAGTGGGAGGCTGACGGCTCGTGTCACGCGTCACCGAAACGAAATATCACGCACACCGAGCGGTCAAGTTTGACCGGATACGGTTTCTACATAAAATTAGGATCAAAGGCAGCATTTTATTGAGTATATAGAAACTTGAATCACAATTCTACCCCCAGTAGTTTACTTTTTATGTTATTTTAAAAATAAAGAGCAAACTGCTTCGATACTAGCCGCTGCTGATTAGGGGAACCACTGTAATGTTGCCAAGTCGTTGCACAATGACGAGCGGGTGAGCGAAGCTCTCGTCTACATTGCGTAGCATTATGTTATCACGGCCAAGTCCAAGCAGAGAATGAATGATGTTTATACATCGGGACTCGGGGAGTCAGGACGTGTCACGTGTGCCAGAGGAGGTGTGAACGAATTGAAGTGCGTAACTGCGTCACGGCAGACATTCCTGGGTCGGGCTTTAAAACTAAAGAACTTGGTCAACTACCACTGTTCCACATAGTAATCTATCAAAAACAATTCTCCAGCTCTCTTTGCAAGGTAAAAAGAAAAATCCTTTTAGCCATTTTTATTCAGCCTGTACCAAACATTTTTCATGTTTCATTCATTCCTTTAAGACTTCAATCACAAATTCATATGACAAAAAGCTTTTTTTTTATTACTGTCAACAGAAAACAATTTTCCTTTATATTACATTTTGTAGGCTATTGTACTTAAGTGAAAACTTTTAGACCCTAGGCATCAAGATTGTCAAATAAGAACACCAAAACCAATCTGAGATATTAGCTCCTCTAAAAATACACATATTTAGTTGATAAATCATGCAGCTTCATACTGCAAATAGACTGAATCATAATAAGAGGCATTTAGTTGAAAAATATGTGAATACTAGTTCTTTCAATCATACATCAAGAAAACATGCTAAAATGATTTCTTCCAACATTAACAATCATTTTGAATGTAATTGATGCTCTACAAGACTAATCTATCCTCTATCCAAGTGCTACATGTACTGATACTGAGGACATGCATTCAGAGCCTCATATCTCTGCAGAAATAATACCACATAACTAGAATTTGTTAAATAGAACTAAGAAATGCATTAAGGAGGTGTTTCTGCAGCAACAATATATTGATACCTGAACTAGTTCTTTATGTTTCAAATGTCTAGAACAACCAATGCCTGAATTTTCAAGTTATGCAACCAAAAAACTCACAATTTTACTCCAAAATATAATTTAACTACAGAGAAAAATGTAACATCTATTCTACTTTCCCGAAAGCTATTTTTTTCTTCAAATCAATATTAGTCTATTTCCTGAGAGTAAAAATATTGAAATAAGTGTCACACAAAGAACTCATACAAAATTGGATGGAAGCACTGAGAAAAAATATTCCCACAGCATAAAGAATTTTGAAAGTAATTTTCATACAATATTGTTTTTTTTTTTTTTAACATTTTGTAAAGATGTCCATTTCCATAAATTTTTCTCAATTTCGAAAAATCTTATTATTATATTAGATTCTGGGTAAAACATAAAACCTATGATTAGTGCTTCAATATTACTTCGATTTCTACGAGTATCTCAATAATTTGAATGTAGGTATACAGTATATACACTCGTGTTCAGAAGTTAAGGAATACCGTATTTCCTCGCATAGTCATCGCACTCTTTTAGCCTAAAATTCGTGGAAGAAAGCAGGGTGCGACGATAGCGCGAAGAATATTTAAATTCAAGGAATACCGGCAATCATTATTTGCTGCACAGTCCAGTCATTCGCGTAGAGCGAGTCCGGCGTGAGTCATAGCCTGCAGTCAGAGACAGGCTTCTTCCTTCTAACAAGGTCACGACAGGTTAAAGCTCGTGGGATGTGCTGACGAAACAAGCCGTTCGCGTCGCGGTTCATAGCCTGCAGGCATAAATACGAGATTACTTTCTCCTGACAAGATCACGCCAGATTAGGCCTATAAGCTCACGGAATGTGCTAAGTGACGAAACTGGCCGCTCGCGTCACAGTTCATAGCCCGCAGGCATAAAGACGAGATATTTTTCTTCTGACAAAGTCGCGCCAGGTTATAAAGTCGCGGCAGCATGTGCAAATGACTGGCGCACAAATACGAATATGCTATGCGACGATTATGTGATGAAATTTTATAAACCTATTTTAATGTTTGAAAAGTGGGGTGCGACGATTACGCGGTGGCGACGATTATGCGAGGAAATACGGGTCTATATTCACAAGAAAACATGGAGTCACGGCAAAAATGTCTATAATAACTGTGGAGTGGTCAATGTGGAACCATGAGACATGCCAGGCTCCCTCTGTACAATATTGATTAGTGTGGCCGGAATAGTTTGTGTGGGAAGAGGCATTTAGTTGTTCTGACTGTGTGTTGTGTGCATTTGGACAACAGTATTAGAGTCATAGGGAAGCAGGGTGATATAGTAAACCCATTTGGATGGCATCATCGTCAGCAGAATATAAGCCAGTCAGTGTAAGGTTTGTCAGGAGTTGAATGTCACCTGTAGCACCATGTCAAGCTAATGGAGAAGATTTCAGGACGGGGGAAACATTCAAAAGCAGTAAGGGCAAAGTCACCCTTGGACTACAACCTAGTGCCAGGATCGTCATCTGGCTTTAAGTGCCCAAAGATTCCCAAACAGTACAGCAGCAGCACTGGCTCGAGACAGTCAGATTGTGTATAGTTGGTTTTGAGAGGCTGCTATGTATACACGGTGGCCCTCTAAATGCATTTTCCTCACACTAAGACGCCACATGACTTGAAGATGGTATATTGACCACTATGATTAGACCCAGGAACAATGAGGTGTTCTTTCACATATACTGTAAGGCACTGTTTAGCCTGGGAGTGATTCTCGCAGTCTGATCATCTAGTGTGGTCCAGGAACATGTTACAACTCAACCATTATTGTGGAAAGGGACTGATGGTAGTGTTCTTGTCTGGAAAAAGCATCATGTTAAGTGCATGTATGCCCCTGTATATGTTTCCACAGGGTAGTAAGATGGGTGTGGCCTATAGGAATGGTATCCTGCAACAGTATGAGACTTTTCCATGGTGCATTTGGACCTAGATTCTATCTGATGCATGGTATTGCCTGACCACAAAGTGCTGCCCTGAGCACCTGCAGAGTAAGGGCAACACATGTCTAGAGTATCCAACTCACTCCCTGGACCTCAATCTAATTGAACATGCATGGAACATCCTAGATTGACAGACTGCCACCACGGACCATTGTTGACCTACAAAGGGTGCTTGTTTAATAATGGGCAGTGTTACTGCAGGCCATGCTAAACAGCATGGTCCACAGTATGGGAAGCTATTGTGCTACCTGTATTGTCGATCAGGGTCGCCATACCCCATATTGGCATTCTGTACACCTTGAGATGCCACACACAGTACCACTGACTATCCCCAGTTTTCCTGTATAAATTCTATCAGTATTACATCAGTCTCAATGTTCCCAGGGCACCTTTTATTGAAGAATTATTGCAGTGTTCCATGCTTTCTCATTGATGCCAAATATTCCTTAGCTTATGAACATGAGTGATACATTAGCTTTTCAATATGGTGTTCTAATTATTAAAAAATGTTTGCTTAACCCCAGGTTAACACGGAAGTCCTTGGGAAATTTACATGCATGAAGTATGACATAAAGCAAAGCATTTAGCTTTGAATTCGAAGCACAAAAGCAGTACAAAGAATTCAGCTACATGAAAGAGAACACAATACTGTCCACAGCACATATGGTTTATTTCTCTCCTGAATCCACTGTAAAAACTCTACATTTTAAATGCTTTTAATATTGTGATGTCCTGTATTGCTATAGGTTGGGATACATGGACAGTAGCTCTAATCCCAAAATAATTATATTGGTATATTGAAAGACAATGCTGTGGCATAGTTCATACTTCCTCCATAAATATGACACACACTTCACTGAACTACAGTAAAATAAGAGTCACATTAATATTTAGTAAATTTGTTCCAAGTTTGCAAGGCAATAAGGTACAGTATATCTATGTACAGTAGAATATCAACCAGCCAAATTCATTCAGATAGAGGGTAGTTTAGGTAATCTTTCGGCTTGCCAATCATACAATTTAAGAGGATAAAAACTTCCAAATATTTGTTAGCATTTCAAATGATTTATAGAATCAGACAAACGGAAACATAATTGTAAGAGTCAGTGAAGTGAACAAGTGATCCATTAAAGCAATGACAGGAATGTGCAGTACACCAATGCAAGCTGACCAAACTCCTACATGCTAGCAACCCATCACGTGCTCTAGCACAGTGGTGTGAGTACCACTAGCCGTAGATTAGCTTGTCCCAAAGGTGTACAATAAATAGTGTTCTTTCTTTGTAGGCCCAAAGTGTTCTGTGATAAATATAATTTATCAGGTGATTTTAATGACACAACAGACATTTTAAGCAATGGCCAGTCGATTATTCGTTTCCTCAATACTAATGCTATGTAAGGCATATGCAACATACTTGAGTTTGAGACATAACGATTATACACCACCAGTCAGTAAAATTGTTATTATTGTTCTAACGAACTACACTGACCGGCAAAAAAAGTGGAACACTTTAATTTTTTATGTAATTTCTTAATTTATTCCACTAAAATGTATCGGTTTTCCAATATTTGCATTATTCATGTAAATTTTAGATGGTTGGCTACAGAAAATACCGAAACATGTGTTACAACACGCTTTAACTCACAAATTTCTTCACATTTTGCCATTCTTACAATTTTCTATTTCTTAGTTATGTTCTTTTGAGCTGGTTTTTATCAAACGTATTGCTAAGCAAAACAGTATTAATGTTTGCACTGCACTGCACGAGAACACTGGTCACTAAAAACGAGTGTTTCCACCCTTAGCATCTATGACAGCTTGTAAACGCTCAGGCATACTGTTCACAACTCGTCGAATGGCATCTGCCGGGATGCGATCCCATTCCTCCAGCAGCGATGTTCTCAGTTGTGCCAAGGTGGTGTGGTCACGCTGTCTGACGTTCCTCCCAAACATATCCCATACATCTTTGATGGGGTTCAAGTCAGGACTATGAGCTGCCCAGTCCAGGGTTTGAATCCCCACTTCCTGCAGATATTGTACAACACAGCGAGCAGTATGAGGGCGGGCATTATCCTGCATCAGCATGAAATTCTGACCTATGAAAGGCGCAAAGGGCATCACATGGTTCATCAGGATCTCTTCGATGTAGCTTTGGGAACTGAGCGTCGCGTGATCGATGCACATCAACTCAGTGCGGGCCATAACGTCGATGCCACCCCACACCATAACCGAGCCACCTTCAATGGAGTCCTGGAGGAGAAAGCAACAGGGCTGTACCCCTCACCGCGCCTTCTTCACACTCTCTCTCTTCCATCAGGAGATCTAAGATTAAAGCGACTCTCGTCAATGAAGAGAACAGAGGCCCACTGCTCGTGGGTCCATCCCAGATGCTGCCTTGCGAAGCGAAGACACGCCTCTCTGTGATGTCGTTCGAGTGCGGGTCCACGTGCAGGTCTCCTGGACGAAAGATGAGCTTCTTCAAACCTTCTTCTTACTGTTCGCTCACTCACTCTCACATTTCTGACATTTTCCAGTTGCTTTCGTGCCTGGACTGCTGTGGTATGGCGATCAGGCAGAACTTGCAGGGTGCGAAATCTGTCATCCCTGGCACTTGTGCATCTTCTACGGCCTTACCCTCGTCTCCTGTCGTAAGTTTGGAGTTCTCTGTAACGTTGCACTGCACGGTGAATGCTACCGAGAGATGATCCAATGACCTCGGCAACATAACGGAAGCTGCAGCCATCCTCCACCAATGCAATTGCCTGTGTAGCTCCTTCACGGCTAAGAGGCACGTTTTAGTGTGAACTGCACATGGATAACTTGCTAAAATGTATGACAATGGTTCACACGTGTCCAACAAATGCCAGTTGTTATCCCTAGAACAACAATAAGCGAGCGGCAATACTCATAAATCGTAAACGCTTATAGTGCGCTTCCCGCCATAAAACCATTAAGACAGGCTCATCGAAGATCAAGGGTAATTGGTGGTAATAAACCACCCTAAGAAATGTCATATTATCAATTTCTATTCACGGATGTTTCAGATGTTTGTTCTAATGCGTGAAAAGCTTTTAAAATGTGATTAAATCTTTTTCAGGGCTAATTTTATGCTATTTATATTACTTTTTTTTAACTGTTCCACTTTTTTTGCCGGTCAGTGTATATATTGGATCACTTAGCAACACCAAGAACAAGTAACATCTTTTCACATCTTCCATCATCAAATATTAATCACTAATACCATAATTTTTAATAAGCAATTCCCCAGCATTGGGAATATACAAAGTGATATTTCCAAGTCAAAAGCATATACACAATAAAATATTATGTTCTTCCATCCTTCCAATGATAAATTAACAAAGTACATTGGTTCCACAACAATGGCATTCCTACATTGAGCTGCTTATGGAGAAACATTTTCATATTAATTAATCAAAATTTGTAACAGATCTTATTTTATTATTTTTAATTATTTTAGACAGAAAATATTTTGGAAATATTGTTGAATCTCACCTATTTTATAAATTTAATTTTTACTTGTACTATTTCTCTCGAAGGCACAAAGAAAATTGTTGTTTTGCCTCTATCATATAATTTTACGAACTTGCAACTTCATATTTGTTTCTGACTACATTGTTATGTTGCTGATGAAGGTTGTTTAGTGACCGGAACCAGTTCTTTAGAACAATAATAATAATTTTATTGACTGAAGGTATATTATCGTTGTCTCTCAAACTTTGTCAATAAGGGTCATTTTCAGGACATGGTTATTTTTTTATTTGGTTCTATGTACACTTGAGTTTTAAAAAATACGGATACGTAATAGATGAAAATATCTTATTATCTGAAAAGTTTCATATTACCTGAATTTCAGTCTAGCAATAGTGATTTATCAACATACATCCAGACATGGAACTTCTTGACTCAATGAATTGATTGGGTATGAAAAAATGTTGAGATATTTATCATTATAGTTGTAAATCATTATGATTTTTCAAAATTAGAAAATCCAGATATGGAGTACCCTCTAACATGGATGGAAGATAGAACATGAAAAAGGCTAGGGCAACAGGCATAGATGATGTAAGCACTGACATGATCAAGGCAGCTGGAGTACAAGGATTGCAGTGGTTGTTTAGAGTCCTAAACACTATTTGGAAAGAAGAAAGACAAGGAGGGACAAAATAAAAAATGATAAGCTACGCCATCTTGTCCAAGTAAAATAATCTCTTAATGAGATCTGTGTTGAAGCCAGGCTGAAATGGTTCGGTCATCTCAAAAGAATGGACACACAAAGAACAGCCAGAGTGTGGTTTGAGAAAGAACTGAAAGGCAATGACCGATGCCGGAAATGTGTGGATGTAGGAGGAGAACATTTCCAACATCTCCTGTCATAAGGTACGACCTTAGTTTATTAATTCTTCCTTTATTCATTTTAATTGTTATCTCATGTCATGCACGGATAAAGTGAGCCAAGTGCTGTTCTGTTCTTATTGCTATGCATGCCGAGCGGGCAGTGCTGAGTCAGCGGGAGATAAGCTCGGTGCGCTGGCCGGACGAGTAATGAGAGGAACTCACTGTATTACATTGTTACTTGATTCATTCAATCTTCAACTAAACAAGAAAGAAAGAAAAACAATAAGTAGAAAGAAAAAATTGTGTAGTTACCAAGCGTGTGCTCATTCCTAGTTTGAACGATTCCACATGAATTGGTGTACATTTTCCAACAATAACTAAGTACTTTGTTACCTCTGGTATTATGTCAATATCCTTTAGAGGTATGAAAGTCAGAAAAATCTATTGTATATATTAAGGTCAGGGATTAAGTGGCTTGCCCAGGACTATCCTTAATCCAGAATTTCCGTGGGGAAAAAATGTGGAAAAATTCAGGAAACAAACTACACTCAGGATGGCCAAATATTAGCGCTGGGATTTAAATCTCGGATTTTCAAAACACCAGCTACCTGATGCAGGTATGAATCTTACCTTAGAGTGCCCGACTTTGCTGGTGGGTTTGATGCTTTAATACACATTCTATAAGGTATAATATCAGCCATCGTTGGCTATAACTCATTCCCGAGTATAGCCTAATATTCTTCCCATTTGTACTTTCCAATATTATCTCAATTTGTGATCATGTTTCAGATGACTAAATAGGCCAATCCTGCATGAAACATGCATTCATCGACGTTGCATTGAATGGATAGGGGAGGGCGGGGTCGAGTTTGACAAAGCGTGCATAATTATTGAAGATTGGATTCTTCTTGTCTGCAGCACTCTTCTTCTCAAAAAGGGCTACAGAAACACAGGTGAGGTGGTGGCACCATGTACAATCTTCTGCAAGTGCCTCCCAGTTTTCCAGTTAATACCAGTTGCCTCCATGGTTTGTTTCAATTGGTCTTGATAATACCTCAAGATACATCTATAGTATTAACACCAATCCCAAACATCAATTCACAATACCATAAAGTGTTATGTAAATCTAAAAGAAACACACTCATTATAAACTTGAAAATAAAATGTAAGAAATAGAATATTCAAAATGTTTGAATTCAATTTCAAAATATGCTGGTTTTGTAGTAATTTAAGTTCTTAAGACTGCACATTAATGAACAAAGTATCTTAAATCTCATTTAATACTTTACCTGCAAATATTGTGGGTGTCGCTGAAGGTGACACGTGGACCGCCTAAACCTCGCACGCGCAGGGAAGCTGATCGTGACGGGCCAGAGCGGGGTGAACTCTCGAAGCTTGCCGAGTTACCATTGGAGTTAATGCTGGCACCACCAACATCATCAGGGCTGTGTAAAATTATGTTAGTGGGATTCACACTCAGCCCATGCACACACTGCACTCAATCTCACACTTCCTGAGCAATTTAAAAACAGCTCAGGAGAACGTAAGGCACACTCATAAGACTCTCTTACAAATATATATATATATATATATATATATATATCATAACCATACAGTGTTCACATTTTGCTATGTCCTCATCCTGATCCATTTAGAGGCTGAAGTATAGATGTGTCAATAACAACACTCTATTCCTTGTCCTCAAATTCTAGATTCCAAGTAGTCTACTTATTTATCATTTGTAAGAGTTGCAAGTTTTTAAGTAGTAAATTCTCTCTCCTTACTTTGTGACCTACTGCTTCTTTAAGCCAATCCCTTTCCTTGTCTTATCTCTTTGTTTCTTTTTTATATACTTTCATTCATGAAAGCAGTGTAGGATCAAATTCAACATCCAACTGCCATTCTCATTAGCACTTCCTACTAACAAAACCTTGCTCCTGAATGTCCATTTTCTTCCATGTTTCTGGTTTATGACCTACAAAAAGTGGAGGGTCGTCTTGTGTGTTTATCTTCCTTATTTATCTGAAACTTCACCACCCTGACAGAATTTCTGCCACTTAACTTGAGAGAATTACAAGACAAACCTAGAAATATTTGTAACACAGTAGACCTAATGAGGTGAGCATGGCTATTAGAATTTTAAGTGATGATCATGATTTTCAGTCTATCCATTCAACCAGGAAGTTCTATGAAAAAGGATTGTGTTATGAAGACGTGATTGAAGGTGAATATCCATTATGACGAGAAAAGTGGTCCCATGAAACAGATATTCCTAAAACTGCACTGGACGCTATGTCTAAATGAAACAAACACCATTTCCCCAATATAGAAGTTCATCTCAAGATATTAGCTATTTTGCCAGTTTCTGCTGCTTCTGCAGAAATAAGTTTTTCCACGAAAAGACAATTAAAGACATACTTGCGGAGTACAACATCTGAATGACGATTAAATGGTCTTGCCTTGCTGACAATTCACCAACATATTCCTGTGTCTGATGGTGAAGTTTATGATAAGTTTGCTAGTGTTCCAAGAAGACTTGATTTTGTGTTATTATCACCATCATCATCATCATCATCATCATCATCATCATCATCATCATGATTTGTGTTATTGTACATTCAAAATTTTCAAAAGGTTTTTAAACGAAAGTTTAATGCATTTCAGTCAGTCAATACTATTTTTCCCAAAAGAGATGGGTTATTCCCTAACCCTGAAAAAAATTACATGAGATAAACAAATATACTTGGATGACCAGTTTCGATCGTCAAGCGATCATCATTAGATCTATTACACTTAGGCCTTAAAATTTAAGTCAGAAAGTATGGGTGAAAATATTTGCAATATGTTAACTTATTTAGTTGCAGTATGAGTTGAGAGAATTCAACTCGCAAGTGTACATATTGTAAATATCTTCACCCATACTTTCTGACATAAATTTTAGGGCCTAAGAGTAATGGATCTGATGATCAACACTTGATGATCGAAACTGGTCATCCAAGTGTATTTGTTAATCACTTTAATTTCTTTCAGGAGTAGGGAATAACCCATCTCTTTTGGGAATAATCTTGTTGACGGATTGAAAAGCATCAAACTTTTGTTTACTATGGCAACACTGAAAATGGCTTCAAACACCATAATAACAGTTTTTAATTTGAAATAAGTTAACACTTGTGAAAATGTTTGTAAAATCCTTTTTGTGGAAATCAGTATATTTTTAAGACATGCCACACAGATTTTATGTCAAGCAGGGAAGTTACTTCTGCCCCCCTCCCAAAAATTAAAATCTCTATATGACTATGACTATGAGTTAGGAGTTATAACTGTTTAGGAATAATATAATTAAAGCCCTGCGCGGATGCGGTTATCCGCGGATATCCGCAACATTTTTTGCCCCACGGATGTAGTTTGCATGGCTGTGCGGATAGCGTATAAGCTGCGGATAATGTTTGGAGTAAATTTGCGGATAGTTTTTAGAATACAATCCGAACTTGTTGAATATCATGGGGAAAGTTATGTAATTGTGCGCAGCTGGTAACCGTGCGCACCTATGTTTTTCGAGTTGGTAGTACAATTAGCAACTCAGTTCACTGCTACTCTTAAGCTGTGATCGTACCTATCAGATAGGGACAGTCAGCATGATGGCAGTTGCTATGTGATAGCCATGAGGCATGGATGAAGAAACTTTACACGTTACATGTTATTTTCTGTAGCCAGCAACTAAGAAGTTAAGCCTACAGTTGTGATTCAATTATTTAAAATTAAATGTAGTTTTAAATGCCAGTTTTTAAAGTGTTTTTTTTTTTTTTTTTGCATGTATTTATTTTTCAATATAATAGATAAGTTTATCAGGATTCAGTGAGTTATGTTTTAAAAGCAGAGTGGTGTAATGGTGTGCAGAACATTATGATACAAGTAAATACAACGCGAAATTAATGGCAAAATATGTCATGTTTGTTCTCCAGATGGCAAGAAATTATACGCAGAAAACTAAGAAAAACTCCTACCCAGCAGAAAATATGCAGAAAGTTCTACGTGCAATTAGGGATGATGGGAGGAAAATAAGGGAAGTGGAAAGAAGTTTCAACATTCCCGAGTCAATCCTACGAAAGCAGTTGCTGCGAAATAGGCTTGCTCCACCTCATTTAGTCCGTAAAGCTGTTCTTACCAACGAAATGGAGTCATAATTATCCAAATATAGTAGCCTCACTTTCCTGGTTAACGACCGGCTCGTCTTTGAAACCTAGCTGGTCGGATGTTTACATTCCATAGCTGTGGGGTACCAAGGTATTCACGGCTTAAGGCCGGTGAGCAGGTAGACAGGACTGTCATCAACACCTTGACCGCATTCATCGTGGACAGATGGAGGAAGCAACTTATTGGTCAAGAACCGTCAGGTATTTGTCAGCCATAAATAATGGCTATTGTCGGCCCGTGCTAATGCTTAACGTTTGAGTCGCCGGTCGTTAACCAGGAAAGTGAGGCTACTATACCTTTTGACATTGGCAAAATTATTTTCTGGCTTAACGCCCACCGAGCTCAGACAGTTAGCGTACAAGTTTGCAGAGGAGAATAAGATTCCCCATAATTTCAATCAAGTTACAAGTGTAGCTGGCAAAGATTGGGTGTATGAGTTCTTGAAGAGATATCCTGCGTTACCGTTGAGACAACCGGAAGGAACAAGCCAAAATAGTATTGCCTCCTTTAATGCTGACGAAACGGAAGATATTTTATTCTAATATCCAAAAATGCAGAATGTTAGTATCATTGCATTGTTATGCTATTGAAAAATGCATTGGCATATTCTAATATTAATGCACAATGCAAGTTTCATCCAATTCACATAGTATTATTATGGCTTTCCTACATTCATCCCATGCGCACAATTTACCAACCCATGCGCATGACTACCCTGCAGGGTAGGTAATCGTGCTCAAAGACATATTTGCGAGGTTTTGAATTATAGTCCAACAAATTTATTTCTGAATTAACTTTGTTTCTGCACATCGAATATAGAGTTACTAAGGCTCCCTTATTCATAACTGCTGTTGTGTTATCTATTATGAGATCATCACAAGACCGATTCTTGCTTAAGTGTGCATAATTCCCCCACTCTCCCTTACTAGGGCCCGGATGTTTATGACATATAATTTTTTATCGTTATGTTTTTTCTTGACAAATGTAAGATGATGATTTATGCTAATTCAATTTAAATTATGTCATTAAGCATAATCAACACTCCAAACTGAAAAGGGTTGCAATTCTGTCTGTATAATATTCATTTTAAACATACCACATGGCACACCTAGCCTAAGGGAACAACTTTCTTCTCAAATGTCTAAAAGATGAAATATAAAGCAACACATTGAAATTATTACTGTTATGCCAGTAGATTCGAATAACAAACGAGTGGATAAAAGTCGTGTGGATGCGGGGCGGATAAAAGTCATGCGGGGCGGATAACAGTAGTGCGGATGCGGATAACGTTTTGTTTATCCGCACAAGGCTGTAACTATAATTTAGTTGATAATAATAACGTTATTGGTTTTACATCTCTTTTAACAACTGCGGCCTTTAGAGACGCGGGGATGCCGGAATTTTGCCCCTAAGGGGATCTTTAACGTGCCAGTGAATCGACAGACACGGCTCCCTCGCATTTGCACACCCTCAAATGCCAACTGGCAGCGCCAGGATTTGATCCTGCAACCTTGGGAACAGCAGGTGAGAACGTTACTGTTGAGCCACGCAGCCTGGCTAATAATTTAGTTGAGCTGCTATCAAACTAAAGCAGAGTTTTAAAATGCTACTCGTTTTTCATTACGTACAGGTAATTAAAGTGAAGGCTTACAGAATTGCAAAATATTTCCCCATGCATGTTAACTGTACTAAAATTACTCAAAAATCCCAAATCGTATTGTGCAATTAGCAAAATATATTTCATTAAATGCTAAAATGTCTTCTCTGAAATATGTTTGGTATGTTTGGTCCTTTTTATAGTTATGACTGTGCATGAGATGCTTTTCTCAAATTAACATTGTCTTTCCAGAAATTCTAGTAGAGGACAGCAATAATTTTAAGTATTTCTAGAGGCGGGGGCGAGAAAAACATTGTATAGGGGCCCTTAAATCCTCTCGGCAGCCCTGATTGTAGAGGACAATGATATGATAATGGTACAAATAAGGTTGGAAAGGAAAAAAGAAAACAAAATACCATATTTGCTCGCATATAACTCGAACTTTTCTGACCGATAATGAGTATGAAAATCTTTGGTGCGAGATATATGTGCGGATTTGTGAGGAAAATACCTTATTCCTGAAAAAATGTAAAATTTGAGTTATTGAAACAAGACGACTGGAATTGTCAACTGCCGTCGCTGTTGCCAAGCTCCGACCTAATCTCGCGTGCATCATCCTAACTTCCGTCCATTGCATTTGCGATGCCAGTCTCCAAGAAGTTCTTAATAACATCTGTCAACACCATAACCTATACCCCTACATCCAATCATGCAAGAGTTCAACTCATGGCCTTCTTTATTTTGTCTTCTCTCGTCAGCTTATCGTGACTAACAATACCAGATCTCGACATGTTCTAACCTCACAATTTCTTATTTAGCATGTGGAGCGCCAAATCACTCAAGAGTTCAACAGACAGCCTTCTTTACTTTGTCTTCTGTCGTCAGCTTATCGTGGCTAACAATACCAGATCTCGACATGTTCTAATTAAACAATTACTTATTTTTAGCGTGTGGAACGCCAACAAAACAGCTGACGATCACACCCCGTATGGCTGTTTTACTGCGTCGTCACATCTGAAAACACCAGATGTGTTGGGTAATTGGTTTCTAGGGTGTCCTTCTGTTGATGCCAGTAGCGAATATCAAATTCATTCACAATGAATTCTCGACCGGCAGCTCTAATCGTCGTCTGCATATTTGATCACTTTGAGTTTAAATCCAGCCGTATAACTTCCGCGTTTTTACATAACTAAAAGATTGATTTCCTCAAGAAAACAATCACACTTAACAAACAAAAATGGAACATGAAGACTTTGCTGCTAGGCTTACTTATCGACAATGCAACAGACGGACAACAAACACCGTGAAAGAAAGGAGAGCACCGCCACAAAAACGAACAATAACATCACGGGCAAGACGTATTTTAAAATTACTACGATCATCTTTATGACGGTGTCAGAAATTAATGCGAGATATATGCGAGGAATTTTTTTCCTGCAATTTCCAATTTTAAAATGGGGTGCGAGATATGCGCGGGGGCAAGATATATGCGAGTAAATGCGGCAGAAATCTAGAGAAGTATCCCAGGACATTCAATCTTTGTAGGTGTCATTCAGTTAATTTAGTTATTTGTGAAGCCATCTCATCATCAGTGAAGAGCATTTCTCTGTTTGGTGTATTGCAAGGTTTGTTTATGTGTTCTCTTTTGTGGTTCATCAATTAGATGAGAACATTCTTAAGGGTAGTGGGATACATCTAACTTTTAATCAGATTTGTAAAACAAAGTGGTTATGTAAGATAGTTTAAAATCGGTTCATTACCATCTGCCAGAAATATGTGATGCACTACTTTCTTTTCAAGAAAAACTGAATGACCAAAAACCAAAGTCTGAAGCGAAATCTCTGGAATTATGTATCATATATTTTGATTTTATAGTTACTCCGGTGATTTGATATGACATATTGTCCACATAAATCTTGTGAGTAAGAATATGCAAAGAATGAACATGGATTTACCTGCTGTCACTTCTTTAATTAAGAAATGTGAAGAATTTCTGAAAGATTACCGTATTACATTGTTTAAATGGCTCATGGTGGTTCCATATTGATATGCTAGAATAGTTATTAACAAGAAAAGTACATCCGCCTGAATCAATACGGATTCAGGCAGATGTACTTTTCTTATTAATAACTATTTTAGATTACCGTATGCCATAAAGTGCCATCCAGGAAAGAGAAGAGGCAATTTCTATACGAATCAAAAGACTTAGTCCCTCTTGAATCTGAAATCCGCTTCAAAACAACGTTATTTTATCCCATTAACCTGACCTGCGTGCAACAAAGATGCAAGCAGCTGGACATGCACAGCAAAATTACCCTAGACCTTGAAAAAGCTGGGTAGGGGCCATCAATATCATAGGTGATTAATGTGTGTTTGCCTTGGTAATTTGCTGCTCCTATCTATTATTTTTTTAGGAACTTGATCAAATCTGGGATGCTCTACAACGTGCAGAAATTACTAGATTCTTTGTCACTGAAATCAAAGTGCCTTAACTTCCAAAAAAATAATTTCGATTATACTTTAGTAGAAGTGATGTTGACAGCCAGGAGTTCTTCGATGAACTTAGATATTTTCAGGTAGCCATGAATAATGGTAGCATAGAAATCCCCATTAATTATTTTCAAACACAACCTAGGGAACTGCTTTCCGAACATTTAAATATGTCCTAAAATTTTGTGGACTATACCTACCTCAGCGGCAAGTGAAGAGTGTAGTTTTTGTAAATTAAAATTAATTAAAATATGTACAGTACCTGCATTAGAAATCTGCAATGGGCCAAGTTCGTATGTCTGCCTTAGTAAGCATCGATTGAGAATGAGATTGTAAGAAACTTGGATCTCTCCCTGAACACTTTCGCAGGAAGCAAAACTGGGCACGAAAATTTCGTGTTAATGATATAGGGCAAGGCATTGTATCTTTTTGTTCTATAGTTGAAATGTTTATTCAAAGAAAACCTTGACACTTTAGTGTGAATTCAAAGTTATCATGAGGATTTGAAAATAACATGACATAAGTGCTTAAAGATAGCTTTGAAGCCATATTATTAACAATATTGTAGCTTTCAGTCGGTCAACACAAAAATCATTCTAATTTCTGGAATATGTGAAAAACCTGAAAGAAATTACATATGATTATGAAAGCTACAATATTAATAAGTGTTTATAAAACGTATGCGATGCGTTAAGATGGACCGACTTAGATTAATAACATAACTAAAATCATGGATGTCGCTGGATGGAGTCTTCAAATATGGTGAGTCACTCACAAATGAATGATTTAAACATTACACACTAAAAACAACTGTCTCCTGGAAGTATAATAACACCTAGTATGACAACTTAAAAATGTATAAATACATATGTAACAATTTATTCACAAATGGGGAACTGAATTTGACCAAATATCACAGCTCACAGTAAACCTGAAACACATGAACTTTGTGAATTGCACACCTGTGTGTGCCTGCAACTCTAAGAAAGTTGAGCTACTTCCAGTATTGTGTTTAGCAAGTTATATAGTGAAGCCCAATGTTGGCACATGCCAAACAGAAGCACAAGCAAGTGCCACTACATCACAAGATAAAAGCTGTGGGCTAAGCAGCAAATATAAATACACAGCAAGGCAGGATGCTGTATTCTGAGTATAAGGCACTTTACATTACAAAATGAGAAAACTTCTTTAAAAAAATGTACAATTCTTTATCTAAATGAAATGTTCCTTATGGTACATAAAAATGGTACAGAATTGTTGTAGAACTATTGTGTACCATTCTAATAAGTTATAATTAGAGATGTTTGAATTTCTTTTTTTAATTTGTTGATTTAAAATACAAAAGTGGTGTTTTGTGTTTTTATTCACAGGCAAATATCTGTAAGTGTTAGTATTTGGTATTACTGTATATAATTACCAGGCTTTAAAAAAGGAAGGAAGCTTTTAGTTTTATGTGACCGTTAATCATGCAATCATGAGCCACAGGACCTCCTTTTTACGTGGAATCCGAACCACAGGACATGGTATTTCACTTCGAAAATCTCACGTATATTGACCGGGAATCGAACCCGGTCCACCTTGGTGATAGGCCAACAGCTTGACCGCTGCGTCACCATGCCCCCACCATGGCCTTAAATGCTAGGAAATATTATAATACAACACACAGTAAAATTATTATATTACACTATTTACCTGCAATATAACATGTAAACAAAAGCACCAGGTGTTATTTTTAAGAAGTTATTTCTTGAATTAAAATTAAAAATGTGGGATTATGAATTTTTATTTTTATGTGAAAATCCTTCTACAAATATCACGTTTAATATGCACAGACCGGTAGCGAGTAGGTATCACTATGATTTGGCGACCACAAGCAACTGGCGGGAGTAGAAACCACGAGCTTTGGTGACCACAAGTAATCACAAGATTAAGTATCGCAATGTTTTGGCGAGTGTGAGTTATCGTTGAGAGAAGTAACTGCGGCACTATCATGTATTTGATGACAGAAGTACATAAATATTCATGCTGGATGAAAGTGTATTGTATTAATGAAACGAGAAATAGGAAAAATTGTGATATTTCATGAATACATCATGACCATACTCTTTCATTATGGCTATATGCAATTATTCAGTTTCCAGAACTTGCTGTTTGGGGTACACAAGTATGTTAATTTTAATTTAGCACTTATTGTAGTAATGTAATACTTCAGATGCAACTGAGCTGAAAAATATTATCATCTGTGGGGCTAAAGTTTCTTCAGGTAACTGTTATCTTAATTAACAGATGCCGAGGAGAAAAATAAAATTAACACCATACTTAAAACTCACAAATTTTCTGCAGAAATGACACACAGAAAGCCTATGGAGATTTCAGATGAGTTGAGAAAATCCCGATCTGAAAGAATGAAAAAGTACTGGAAAGAGCGCAAGAACCAAGCAGTACTACCTTCAAAGAAGAAGTGATTGTGGAACGACTCAAGTGGTCCAATGTGACCAATCAAGATTAATAATAATAATAATAATTAAATGTGTTCTCAACTATATTTTACTATTCCTGGGTGTGTAATGCTGTTATCAGACAGGACTTACATTGTCTAGTTTTATTTAAGGTCAGATAAGAAGGAAGACAAGGAAGAGAGGAGATTTTGGGACCATATGGTTATGGCAGTAAAAATCCAGAAGGGGATTTCTTAATGGACTTTTGTCAGCGGAACCAATTAATTAAGTATAGGGAATACGTGGTTCAGAAAGAAAAATTTTGGTTTAATTTGTGATTTTAATAGTTGTAATTGTGTCAATCGTCTGCATTAAATAGCATTAACATTAAATAGCCTAAAAGTAATATGTGCTTTTATTGTGTATCAACAGAAACTAACACCTCTAATTATAACTGAAGATACGGTAATCCATACAATCACATGGAGGTACATCAGAAGTATGCAAAAAATGCTTTATACAATACAAGAAAAATATACAGGGATACAAAGAAGTCAACAGCTATGAATCAAGAAATAATGGAAAGTCATTGACTGATTAATGGTTACAAATTTAACATAAACTAAATTATAGGCCATAATAGGAGGGTTAAACTAAAACAAGGTTAATACCGGTATCTTGAAGCGTTTAATATTCTCAATAGTCGCAGTTTAAACCATTACCCAGTCACTTTGCAGTGATTTCGCTATCAGTAAATGTTAACCTTACATCCAATCTCTATTTTTAATGCCTGGAGATATATTTTTGGTACCCTCTTAAAACAAGAAAATTATTTTATTTTATTGAGAAGCTAACATTCATTTGAATTATTGTTGTTATACCTGCCTCGGATATTCTCCTATTTAATTTATACTGATGAAGCTAGTGGACTGTTAGAATAAATGTTCACCCATAAATGCCTGCATTCCTTCATTCACATACACTAATATAATTTTCTTCTGTGGATGCTGAATTACCTTCACACATTTATCAGTCAATGCATTCCTGAGAACAAGAGTTCCTGCCTTTCTGTGTCTGCAATTTTTTTGTCTTCTAAATTGAAGGTAAGACTACAATGACTACAATAAAATCTTACTGAAGTTCTTCCCTAACTACAAGCATATGATAAGTCACACCTTCCTTCTTACCTCTCCATCTCCAGATGGTGTTCTGGTGTGGGAGATGGCACAATAAAAGATCGCGATCTGTAAGTATTTGTTTTGGAACCAAGACCAAACTTTCCCTTGATAGATGATGCTTTAACACTTTGGCGGCGCAGTTTTTGAATCATATCCCTGCAATCAAACAGACAGTAACTCCATTATTAGTGTTCAAATTCAATCATTAAAAAAAAAACCAAGTAGTTCCCTGAAGAACTATACAGCCTATTTTCATATATCCTACTTATGTTAACTGCCACTATCAACATACACAATTTCAGTTTGAGTGCTGTAATAGACTCGTAGATATTGAGAACCGACTAAATATTTCGGATGGTCGCCATGTTGGATTTTACATATGAAGGTCCTAGAGTTATGTACTGTTACATGCAGATTATTGTGTACGTGTAGTATTCAAACTTCAATCGCATAATTAGGACACAAGAAGTAACAAGGAGATTTTAAAATTTCGCACAGCTGCCATCTTGAGGTTATGGAAAGAATTGAAATAAATTAGATGTCAGTGGATTACCATTCGTATGAGGATTTACTGTACCAAGTTTCACTGCACTCGGATGGTTAAATTGCGAGAAACGTCCATGTGAATATTTATACTTCGCGTCGCCGCCATGTTGGATTTGTGATCACTAGGTTATTTAAAGTCCTATAGGTGAACTTAACTTCATAGCCCCTATGAACATTATAAAATTCAGTTTGATTGCTATAATAGATTCGTAGATATTCAGAGCCATCTAAATATTTCGGATGGTCGCCATGTTGGATTGTTAAATGTATAGGCCATAGAGTCATGTACCATTAAAGGAAAATTATTACGTAGGTTCATTATTCAAATTTTCACTTCGATCGCATGACTACATCACAAGAAATAAAAACTTAATTTTAAAATTCGCACAGCCGCCATCTTGAGATTATGTAAACAATTGAACTAAATTAGATACCAGTGCATTATAATGTGTATAAATATTTCCTGTCCCAGATTTCAGTACGTTTGGAACATTAAATCGCGAGAAAGGACTATTTAAAATTTTCAAATTTGCTTGGCCGCCATGTTCGTTTTGTAGTTAACCGGTTTTTGAAAGACTTATAGATGGACTTCCAGTAGTGCCCTTTATCTCCGTACAAAATTTCAGGGAGATACCAGTAATAGTTTCAGTAATATTTCGCACATCCGCCATCTTGTGGTTATGTAAACAACTGAACGAAGTTAGATGTCGGTGCATTACAATGTATATGAACATATACTCTACCAAGTTTCATTGCGTTTGGTTGGTTAAATCGCGAGAAACGTCTATTTAAAAGTCGCAACTTCGCTTGGCCGCCATGTTGGTTTTGTAGTTACCAGGTTTTCAAAGGTCACATAAGTGAACTTATAGTAAGTTCCCTTTATCACCATACAAAATGTCAGGGTAATGTCGCTAATAGTTTCGGAGATATTGAATGCTGGTGAAATATTTCGCACAGCCGCCATGTTAGATTGGTGAGTCGTAACAAAATTTGAAGGGCACGGTCGGGGTCACCCGGAATAGTGCTATGAACTTACCGAGTTTCATTGAAATTGCTCTAGCCGTTTAGATTTTATTAGGGGGGGGGACACACACACGAATCACACACACACGCACACACACACACGGACAAAAGGTATTCTCATAAGCCTATTTTTTCAAAATTGAAAATAGGCTAAAAATGGACAAAATGTTACACTTGCCTTGGATACTTCAGGAGATATTTACCATACAGTGAATCAAAGGCAAATTCACACCTGCCAATCCAAATGCTATCATTTCTTCCTAAGAACTAAGTACAGTGTGTGAGAATTTGGTCAATGATGCCATCGACTTACAATAGGGTAAACATGGTTTGCTTCCTACTAACACAGTAAGTTAGAGAACATGTTCTTTAGAAGATAAGCCTTTAGTATCTATCCCTACAGCACATTTTCTTGCAAACCTGTTCTCTAACAGAGTTTTTCATTTGTAAATCAACAATGTATCACTCCACGTAACAACATGCCAATGTAGAACAGCGTTATCTGCAAAAAGTGTGTTTTGGAGAGTGAGCTTTCAAGTTATTTTGTTGGTTGATTCCAGACTTGTATGCCTTCAAATTACATATATTAATATAAAATAAATTCCAGAACTAGGTAGAACTGATAGCGAATGAAGTGGCACATTTTGTGGACTTGCAATGTGAACTTCAAAATAATACTCTCTGACTCATGCACTTATAGGTTGTAAAAATTACCCTTTATGGCCACAATATTTTAAATTTGGGTTTCTTCACGAAAGTTACCGCAGAATCTCTGATAAAAAAAACTTTAAAAGTCATAATTTATTCTGAGAAAAACAAGGCGCAGAAGGCTTAGGCATACATAGAAAACATGGGGAAAACATGACATTGAAGTCAAACTGAGATTGAATAGGTTACAGCATTACAGAATCCAAATCATGCAGTGCATACCTGCGGAAATCCTTGAACACCATTGCCTCCAGCTCCTGTAGTCGTTTCATTTCCTGCTCAATGGTACCATGAGAAGCACCCAAGGAACGCAAGTCATTGATAATCTTCGCCTGTTCATTCATCTCTTTCTCAATAAGTTTCGAGCGTTTCTTTGAATCCAATGAAGGATCAAATACAAAAGCTGGCAGACTATCCATAAAGTTGCGCGATCGCCGCAGGCTGATGCTCTCCTATACAAATTGAAAAATAATAATCTATCATTAGATAGGAACAAACAGAAAGGACAACACAATTAACGGCAAGTGTGGGCGAAAAGAGAGATAACCTTAAATTGAAAATAAGATACAATAACACTTGCATGAAAACTTGCATTATCCTATATTCATTCACACATTTGCCCCTCTTTTTGCTACAAATTTGGGATAAAAGAATTATTTGCGACAGTATTTATGCCAATCATTGGCTTCATACCTACTTTATTCCAGTCCTCACCTATGGACTTGAAACACCCTACTCAACAAGGCTAATAGTAAAATCCAGGCAACAGAAATGAAATTCATTAGAACAATGAACCAGAGGACCAGGAAAGATAAGACCAGGAATGAAATTAACAGGCAGGAAGTTAGTATCAAAATACCTGTCACTAAACTCCTAGGAAGACGCAGATTATAGTGGTTTGGACACGTCATGAGAATGGACAGAAATACTGGCTAAGAGATCCAAACGCACAGGTTCAGTCAACGATAAAAATAGACTTAAATGTCGTTATTTCCTTAGTGAAACTAAATTAACCGGAATAACCGGAAACTTCATAAGTAGATGCCCCTTATGTTTGGCAGCGGATGGGAAACATTTTCAGCATCTACTGTAAGCATGGTGAGTAAAAATGCGTGATACTGATTTTAAGCACCGTATTTTGTCGTACATGCGCGTACGCAGCAGCCGGCAACTGAGGCGTCACTGGCGGAGCGCGTGAACGAGAATGTCCTAGCCAAGCAAATATAAAGTCCCTGTAGAACACCAAGAAATTATTTCCACAGAGAAGTGAGAGGGAGGAAACCGGTAGGAAGGCCAGGAAATCGATGGATAGACACAGTGAAGTCTGAGGTCTTTCAGTTCTTTCTCAAACCACACTCTAGCTGTTCTCTGTGTGTGTCCATTCTTTTGAGATGACCGAAACATTTCAGCCTGGCTTCAACACTGATCTCATTAAGAGATTGTTCTACTTGAACAAGATGGCGTATCTCATCATTTTTTATTTTGTCCCTCCTTGTCTTCTGAATCATAGTTCTTAAAAACTTCATCTCCACCGCCTGTAGTTTGCTGGTATTTCTTTTGGATTGGGTACAGGTTTCTAAGCTATATGTAGTAACAGGTACAAAGAAACTCTTGTAGAGTATTAGGTTTGATCTTAAAGGAAATTGCTTATCCTAAAGAAGCCCTCTCAAGAGATGATAAAATTGTGCTCCATGATGAACTCCACTAGTGATTTCTGCAGATGGTTGGTTATCTGTGGACACTACACTGCCAAGGTAACAGAACTGATGTACTTGTTCTAACTTTGTACCATTCAGAGTGATGTTGGTACAGATGATTTGTCGGCTAACGAGCATCACTACCGTTCTGGACTTGCTTATATTCAGACCAAATTGCTTGAATATAGCATTCCAATCATTCAGCTTCTGTTGTATTTCAGCCTCATTTTCACCCCATATTACAGCATCATCTGCAAATGCTAAAGCTTTAAATTCAGAGGTCTTATTGAGTCTCTTAACTCTCTTCATTATTTCATCCATTACAGTAATGAAAAAAAGTGGTGATAGAGCGCTGCCTTGCTGTACACACTGCTTAGTCTCGAACCACTCTGAATAGCCATCACCTATTTGGACACAACTCTGGCAGTGTTCATATAGCATCTTGACTTAATTTATTAAAGCGCATGGTATTGATCTATTTTGAAGGCATTCCCAGATTGTATTTCTCCATACACTGTCGTAAGCCTTCTCAATATCTAGAAAAATGAAGATTATGCTTCTCCATAATCATCCTGACAGAAAATATTAGATCTGTTGTTGCCCTGTTCTGTCTGAAACCGTACTGCTCTTCTTCAAGCTGTGGTTCAATGATAACCACCGCAGTCGACCGCACAGTGAGTTCCAGTGAGCACGAAAACTGCGAGTAGCTGTAGTACGGAAGACAATCAGATAAGTAGTTAGCCTAAAATTTTATAGTTTAACCATAGTTTACAACCATATAATCTCTCTAAAGTACAATCTCCGGATAGCTATCACCATTTAGCATTTCACCTAACATATATACTGCATTTAGCATACACTGACAGTTGCAGTACCAATACTGCAACTAAATAATTGTACATATTGTAAATATTTTCACCTGTATTTCAAACATGGATTTTGTAGCCTAAGTGTAATGGATCTGATGATGATCGCTTGACGATCGAAACTGGTCATCCTAGTGTTTTATTAATCTCATGTAATTTATTTCAGGATTAGGGTATAACCCATCTCTTTTGGGTACATTCGTGTTGACCGACTGAAAAGCACTAAACTCTTGTTTACTAAGGCAACACTGAAAATATGGCTTCAAACACCACAAAATTCTTAATCTATGATTCGTTCCATTATCTTCAGGCCATGAGATAGAAGAGTAATTCCCCTGTAGTTGCTAGGTTTCCGTCTGTCTCTTTTCTTAAATAAAGGGACAATAACACCTTTAGTCCAGTCTGTTGGTATTTTTTCATCTTTCCAAATAGTGTTTAGGACTCTAAACAACCACTGCAATCCTTGTATTTCAGCTGCCTTGATCACGTCAGCGCATACATCATCTATGCCTGTTGCCCTAGCTTTTTTCATGTTCTTTAGGGCTCCACTTCCATCCATGTTAGAGGGTACTCCATATCTGGGTTATTTTCTTCTTTTTTAGTCTCCTCTTGTTTGGTATTTGAATTTTGATCATTATATAATTTTTCGAAATACTATCCCATCTCATCTCGAATCTCCTTCTCATTCCATGTGATGTTTCCATCTTCTTTCTCCACAGCCTTTACAGGTTCATAGCTGTTTTTCTAACTCCTCAACACTTGATATAATAGCTTCCTGTTAATAAAATACAGAAAGAAAAAAGAGTACTGACTATGTCTCCTGAACAGGCCAAGAACAGAGCAATTTCTTCGTATCATACTTAAAGCAAGTATGATAACTAGAGATACGCAAAAATCGCAATTGCGATAAATGCGAATTTTACTTTTTTCTCGTTTTTTCAACTACCTGTTAACTAATATGACTATGTATACCCAAAATTTGCGAAACTGAATGTGCAACAAAGTGCGATAACTAAGGGTTCTTGCGAATTATTCCCATAAATGCGATAAATGCGAAAAGTGCCGAATTTACCGATTAATGTTGAATATTATGTTTTATTACATTTTCGCGCTGCAACTTTGAAATTTGCGAGTTCTCAGCAATGAAAACATCGCCTAAATAATCGATATTTACCAGTAATAATCGATACGTACGAACATCAATTGTTGTCGTGAAAACAATCGATTACGGTAAAAAATCAATTTAAAAATTGCTGTTGTTATTGCCGCATAATATCCACTGTTTATCGCCAATAAAACGATGTTTTGGGAGAAATTATTTCGTAGTTTCATTTGGTTGTGCTAATAAAAGGAATATTCCAATCGTTTGTACAGATTCTTCTTAAAAATTAGAGCAATAAGGTTATGCTTATATAGGTTTATATCGCGCCGGCCCTCATTTCTTGTATTTGACCATTATAATTAAAACTGTAAAATACGTATCGTGATATGAATAGACAATGTTTGTTAGGCATTCTCTTTGCTTTGGGGAATGTTGTATAATATGATGAAAGTATTCTCTACAATGTGTGAGTTATAGGTTATGTTACATGCTGTCCGGTGATTTCTCCCTGAATTCGGATACTGTTTTACAGATTGTCAGTCAAGAGTCGCAAAAAGGTATATCAGTAATTGCATGTTTGCATATTCTGTTTAACTTAAGAAAAACTTTGAGACTGACAAGATGTGATCATTTAAATCTTTGGAGTAGATATGGAAGGTGCACAATCAAGTTCACACGATTGTCAGCATTTGTCTATACAAGTTACATTGGCAGCAGTGTTAAGTCTCCTGTTGTGTGTGTGGTTTTTATTTTTACTAAGGGAGTGTTAGAAGTATTAAAATCCTAATATCAGTATTAAAGAAATGTAGAAACTTGACACCATACATTTTTCAGAAATGTGAGATCTCTGAAAATAAAGGCATCAGCCTAGCTAATTGGCAAGATTGAGCTCAAGTACTGTCGGTTGGTTGTATGACGTGAGACGAGGGTACCTGAGCTATGCTCAAAAGATCCAAAGGTCATGTTCTCATTATGCAATCAACAATATCAGGTGTTGTGCAGCAACTCAAATATTGAGGGCCGGCAGCGAGTTGTATTAGTTCACTGTTACAATGGTGCCAATTGTTAGAATAAAACGAGCTGTGGCCAGGCGACAATGCTTGTCTTATGAAGTTTACTGTGTGGCAGGTGGAATGACGACAATACAGGGCTCAACTGGACTCGGTGGACGAATTGGTTAAAATTCTGTGAGATGTCTATGAAATCCTTTTGTGTGGTTTCGCTACTAACTCCTTGCCAAGTTCCATTCATTTCTTTTAATAACTTATCTTATGAGGTTGGATTCCAGAAGTGCCATTTGACCATTAAACCACCGGCAAATAGAAATTCAACGCCCCTCATCCATGGCCCTCATTGAAAAGGAAATAATGAGGGAGTAAACGTACATTTTAATATTTAGTTAATTATCCATTGTATGTTATTTACCTAAAGTTAAGTAAATGTATGATTCACATTATTATATTAAATGCTTATGCCGTTTATCAGAAACACCCATATTTCCAATCCTGCACATGTTTGAATTAGTTTCCGTGCATATTATTTTAAACCTGTTAAAGTTTTATTGTACCTGGTGACAAACTTTTAAATGCTACAAAATGCCAATTTCTAAATTTCAAAATGCTCCAAAATGCTGTTTTTCAAAATGAAAGTGCTACAAAATCAATTTCAAAATGCTATTTTCTCGTATCTTTAATGATGACCGTAACTGCCAGAAGAAACTAAATAACAAACGTTGAGAGTTCACGTACATCATACACCATATTGACTCGCATAATACTTGCACTTTTTGAACTAAAATAAGTGTGAACATTTTCGGTATGTGATATATGCAGGAATTTGCCTGGGGAAGACCATATTTCCAGAAAGACGCTTCAGTGGCATTATAGAAACAAGACAACTGGCATACTTCCTATTCATTGTTACTGTCGCCAATCTCCGAGCTACTCTCGCGTGCATCATTCTGGTCATTATCCCTAACTGCATCATCCTGAATTCAGTCGAGCGCATCCGCGATGCCCATCTTCAAGAAGCTCTTCACAACAACGTCCGTCAACACCATAACCCATGCCTCTAAAATCCAATCACACACGAGTTCAACTGACGGCCTTTTTATGTTGCCTTCTGGCATCAGCATATCATAGCTAACAATACCAGATCTCAACTTGTTCAAACCTAGCAACTACTTATTTAGTGTGCAGAGCACCAACAAAACAGCTGACGATCACGCCCGTACGGTTGTTTTACTGCATTGCCACATTTGAAAACACTTATGTGTTTGGCTAGTGGTTTCTAGAGCATCATTCTGTATATGCTAGTAGCGAATATTAAATTCAGTCACGATGAATTCACGACCATGTTCTTCTGCATATTTTATCACTTTGAGTTTAAACGCAGCTGTATAAAATCTCCGTTTCTCCATAACTTACAGATCGGCCTACACAAGAAAACAATCACTAACTAGGAAACAACAATGAAATATGAAGACAATACTGGTACTTGTCAACAATGTAACAGAGGGACAACAAGTACTGCTATCCCCTTCAACCGATGAGAATGTGGACTGGATACCTTTGAGGTGATCGGAGCAAGACGAACAATGCCGCCTAAGATTCAACCTGGCAATCATTTGTGAAAAATGCGAACCTGTCAGCATTGAAAGGTTCCTTATCTATAGTAAAGCCATCATTACTTCCGACTGGACGTTTCAGTGCTAGGCTAGAGTTTCGTTCGCTAAATTGCATCATTGTGAACGAAACTCAATTTGTCATGAAATACAGAATTGAATGGCTGCCTGTGATTGTCTAGTTAAAGTGATTTTCCTTCTGACCGCTAGATAACTCTAGGGTAACACTAAAACGTCAAGTCGGAAGTAATGATGGCTTTACTATATACAACTAACAATTTTATTGGTATACTTTGTCCTCATAGGCAATCTCCTCAAAATGAGGGAAGTGTTTTGAATAAATTGATGATAAAAATATACAGATTTCTACAAAGAATTATTACGTCACAATCCTTCAACAAATGAATGGGTCCCCACCAGAATGTTGCAAGCACCATAAACCAAATTTTACAGGAACTGAAAAAAAAAAAAAAAAAAAAAAAAAAAAAAAAAAAAAAAAAAACTTTTATTTCTCAAACATATTGATTAATATTACTTCTTTAGGTAATACGAGGCACGTCCAGAAAGTAAGTTCCGTTTGGTAATAAAATTAAATTGTGTACAGATACAGAAAAATTATTTATTGCACAACATTCTACACCTCTTAAACTACTTTTCCACATAACTGCCGAACTTTTGCAGGCATTTGTCATAGCGTGGCACAAGTTTTTGGATATCTTCTTCATAGAAGTTTGCCGCCTGTGTCTTCAACCAGTTGGAAACATCTTCTTTCAGCTCGTCGTCATTGTTGAAGTGTTGACCGCCAAGGAAAGACTTGAGATGTGTGAACAGATGAAAGTCGCTAGGAGCGAGGTCAGGGCTGTACGGAGGGTTGTCAAACACGTCCCAGCCAAATCCCTGTAGGAGGTTTTTCATCACATTTGCAGTGTGTGGTCGTGCGTTGTCGTGAAGAAAAAAAACAACACCTTTTGACAGCAACCCTCGGCGCTTATTCTGTATTGCGCGGTGCAATTTCCTAGGTGTCTCTCAGTAAGCATCTGCGTTGATTGCTTGACCACGCGGTAAGAAATCAATGAGTAAGATGCCTTTCCAGTCCCAGAACACTGTGCACATCATTTTCCGAGGTGTCAAGATTTGTTTCGGCTTTACCTCTGCTGGGGATGAAGTGTGCCTCAATTCCATTGATTGCCGCTTACTTTCAGGGGTGTCGTAAGAAACCCAAGTTTCATCTCCTGTGACTATCTGTGTCAGAAATTCTTCGCCGCCTTCATTGCAACGGGTCAAAAACTGAAGTGCACTACCCATCCGTTTTGTGTTGCTCCATAAGAATCTTTGGTACCCAACGTCGGCAAAGTTTACGAAAGTTCAGTTTTTCGGTAACAATTTCATGAATTAGTGATCTTGAGATTTGGGGAAGCGAGAGCATTAATTGTAAACCTGCGGTTTTCCTGGATCTTGTCATCAATCGCATGAACCAGTTCTTCTGTAACCAAAGATGGACGCCCACTTCGTTCTTCATCGTGCACTTCACTACGTCCTTCATTGAACTGTCGGACCCATCTTCTCACCATTGAATCACTCATCGCATTTTGTCCATACACTTCACAAATTTGCCGATAAATTTCAATTGGTTTCACTTTCCTAGCATTCAGAAAACGAATCACAGATCTGATTTCACAAGCGGCGGGATTTTCAATCAACACCGGCATTGTACGAGTAAACATGCACAACAACGCGTACGTGGCTGACAGCGCTCTCCAAATGGCGCACGTTTCTTCTCCTTGATACAAAGCGTCTACCGCGCATATGCGGAACTGCGCTACAGCGGAACGTACATCTAGTTAAAGACACAGGCGGCACACGTCTATGAAGAAGGTATACAAAAACTCGTGCCACGCTACGACAAATGCCTGCAACATTTCGGCAGTTATGTGGAAAAGTAGTTTAAGGGTTGTAGAATTTTGTGCAATAAATAATTTTTCTGTATCTGTACACAATTTAATGTTATTACCAAACGGAACTTAATTTCTGGACGTACTTCGTATAACCTAAATTGGGGTTTTTAACTACTCCCCTTTCAATTTCAAAATTATAAGCTTATTATCTATCAAGTAATGAATGAACAAAACATTTTTCTTTCAGAATTAGAATGTTCTCACATTGTACAGTATACTTCACTACTCCTGTTTTAGTACTTGCAAAGTTTTGCACAGAAATGACTTGCTTTCTCATTATTAATTGCACCAGAGGAGTGTTCCACAGGAGTCCTTTTGTGTGACAGTAAATCTACTGGCACGGGGCTGTGGTATTTGAGCACCTTTAAATACTGTCCGACTAAGCTGGGATTAATCTACCACCATGGGTTCACAAATCCAGCATACTACCATCAGATCCATCCAGGTCGACTGTCTTGAAATCTATGCAGTGAGTTTTGGGTTCCTTTTATTTTCTCGATCCTAATCACCTGACTATGGTTCACCAGTTATATGCAGTAAGGATCACCAGTAATGTATTTACTTAGAGAGTAAATTTAAGGTAACGGAAACTTTTCGCTTTCAATAATAATCGTTCAACGTTGATACAATTTAAATGGTCGTAAATTAATCCAAGGAAGTTAATTTTGAAGTATAGAAACTCTCCACTGTAAATTCAAAAGACTAACAAAAGGGATGTGCAATGTTTTAATACCATATTAGGAGACTTCTTAGCACCGACCTGCTTTACACGTGTTGACTAATAAGCACACCCACAGTTCCCTAATCGTTTTCTTGTAACTCATTCCCAGTGTTTGAAGTTAATACAATGATCCTTGCCTTCATTTGTTGATTGAACATGGAACCCACTGGTGACATGTGCGTTGGCGAGACCATGTTTTGCTCACCTGCCATGTTCTGACCACCAATTTCGACACTTTATAACTCTCTGGAAAGTTAACAGTTTCCCCAGAAGATGCCACTAGATTGACGGAGAAGTGGATAAGAAACGCTTTGAGAGTGACACCTTATTTTCGATAAATTTGTAGCTTGCAACATTCTGGTGAGGAGCCATTCAAATGCTGCTTCAAAACCATTACATTTTCCTTAGACATCTGGGCTGCCCACTCCACAAGACCCCTACAGAAATGCAGGGGCTCATATGAGTCGAGGTCTGATATAACTCACCAACGATGCTGTGTTTCCATCAACCTGATCTGCATCATCACTGTCATAATCCACAGGAACAGCCTCATCCTCCTCCTGGCTGCCAGTCAACATGGTCAGAGTATGTCCCAGAGCTGATAGCTGTTTTCCAACATTCGTATCCAAATGAATATCCACACCCTCCATCTGCCACTGGACATTTAGGAACCACTTGGCATTGTCTGGAAACACCATCCCAAACACGAGTGGAATTAGGAAAGGAACGGTATGTGAGTATGATGTTGCACTGTGTGTGGTTAAGTGTAAGAGAGGGCCTAGAGTCCTAACTGTGCCACAATAAAGGCACCAATAAATAAATAAATAAATAAATAACCCATGGCAAGCTATCCTAACCATTATGTTTCTCTGGGAATCCTTGTTAAAGCCTCCCCCGGTGTATTCTGAAGATGTACGAACGTCAGTGTTTGACTTTGGAACTTTAACAAAATGAGTTTGTGTGCAAGGAAAATAAGTTAGGGATAAGGAAAATTGCAGCCTAAGTGCCCACATGATCGCAGCATCCATGTTCTTGAATTTTAAGAGGATTAATTCAGTTGATTAGGTTTTGGTAATTTTTTAAGGATGGGAATTTGTTGGGTTGATTGTTTATGTAATGGGGTTGCGTGTCTTAAGTTTTGGTATATTTTGTGTTGCAGGGATTAGCTTGGCTTTGCTAGTTGATCTCAAGGGTCTTGAACCATGATTTTATTGAGATCACGAATGCAAATTATGGAGGCACCGTGTTCTGTTTTGTTAGATTTAGTTATTTGTTTATTTATTAAGTATTTAAGATTCCAGTTCAGATGACTGGTCATGAAGGGGAAAATAAAAGGGGGGGAGGGGGGTGTTTTGTTAGGATTATCTCCTGGTGATAGGCCATTTTAAGGAGTTTGTTCTCTGATGGCATCATTAATATTATTCTTATTGCTGTTATGGTTAATGGTGCCAGGGATTTGGTGTTGGCCGTTATTGGTTTTTATTCAAAAATTTAAGTATCTATATTAAGAGTGGGGAGGTTGCGATGGATGTTGCATCCTGTTGTGTACATGATTGCATGAAGCAAATCTCTACGTGGAAATTTGCTCAAGCCATTACTGGGCTAAACAAATTTGTGGAGTTGATTTATTCTGGTTCATTTTCCACCTAGTTGAGACAGTGTTTATTTGTGTTTGATTTTGGTAGGGTCTAACTGAATCGGTGGGTGGAGAAAGGAACGAAGTCCATTTTATAGCTTTTTCATTTTTTAACGTAGGTGAAAGAAACTTTGTGTTACCATGGCTGAAATGAACCTTGAATGTTATGTTGGATTTACATTCATCTTTCAGTATCTCAGTTTGATTAGTGTAGGGTTATTAATATGCTGAAAGAAGGTGTTATTTTGTTCTCTTGCCCGAAATAGTTACTAAGACATTTTCAGTGATAAGTCTTACAATGGTGACGTGCGAAAAGGAACTCTTAGTGTTCTTACGCTGTTTATTTTGTGCCATATATATAGGAATTAGTTAATAAGACTCATGTTGAAACTAATAGTCACTTACTCACATATTTTTGTAGTATTGAAACATAAATAATCTGGATTCTTGCTTGAAAACTGCCAGTAAATGGAGAAAGGAATTAAGTCCATTTTTTCAAAACTTTTTCAAATGTGTTGCACTATATTTTAATTCAAAACTGTTTATAATATTACAAAACTACAGTAGTTGCCATAAACAAAATTAGGAGAACACAACTGTTGTAGTTTGGTGAGGAAAAGTTCTCTGATATAAGTTACTGTATAATATGTATCACATTTAGTCATAACTTAATCAGAAATTATCTTGTAAAAGAGAAGAAAGTGGTTGATATCATCGGAAAAATGCAAATATTGAATTATGCAGTCACTGCACAAAATTAGCTCCAGGGTGTTGAGTACATTTCATCCACACACTTGTTTATACCAGAGGGCATTTGGGAAGCCAATGATTGGCATAAATACTGTCTCAAATAATTATTTTGTCCCAAACTTTTAGTTCTCCTGAAAAATGCAAAAATGTGACTTAGTTCTTTTCTCCACCGACTGATTCAATTAAGTTTGGGCATTTGATCATCACTAGCAAATCAGGGGGCTTTGTTTCATGTGTTGGTGAGGCGAGAATGTTTACCTTTATATTTTGAGGTTAGTGTTAGTGTATTTTAGGGGCACCCTTGTATTTCTTGTGAAATGTGTCTTGCAGTGGCCAAAATGGGTTTTAATGATGTATGGGTGGGAACTTGACTCCTCCACTTGAGATATGTTTGTTGTGACCATGCAATGTATGAACACCATCTGTTGTTAGGATTTGAATTTATATTTTGGGTCTGTGTTCATGCTATTGGTAATGTATAGTTGCTGATCACCTTTTGATTTAGTTTTAACATGTGGTTTCATTCTGTAGAATTAAAATTGGTCCCCTGATGATAACTGCGTATGTAGCAAAAATGGGAGGGGGGTTTCTGCCGGTAGTTTTATTTTGTACAAGCTAATCCCGGCATGCATTGCAATATCAAATAATATGATAAAATGGTCCGGTTAGCTCAAATTATAATTACTAGTGTTTCACCCCAGTGTACCACTGGGCTCATCACTGGCAATTATAATTTGAGCTAACAGGACCATTTTACCATATTATTTGATATTACATCTGCTTAGTGATGTGGGCCGGGCAAATGCCAAGTGGGCAGGACATCTATAAATGGACATTTGCCCAAAGCAGTTTTAAGCGCCCAAAATCTGGGCATTAAAAAAAATTGTTTTTACTTTTTACTACTTGTGATTGTTACTAGAGCTTCTAAAACATAATAAAGACCATTAATCAAAGGTACATTTCATGGATAAACTAGTAATGCCTGAATATTGCTAATAATAATTTAATTAACCTGTGTCAATGTTGTCAATAACATCTAAATGGGAATTATGTATACCTGGTTTGAATAAAACATTGTATTACTGAGTTAGGCCTGCCAGCCTACTCATTTATATTTATTATTATTATATTTATATTATATTTATAGTGGTGATGAATGAAATCATACAAAAATTGGTAAATAGCATTGGGGAAAGGAAAATGAACGCAATGTTGCTTGCTGATGACCTTCTGGTATGGGGAGAGGATGAAGGAAGGAAGCTTGTAGTTTAACGTGACCGTTAATCTTTGGGAGAGGATGAGGAAGATGTACAAGAGCAATTGGATGAGTGGGAGAAGGTAGTGTTATCATATGGGATGAAGTTCTCAGCTCAAAAGAGTGAAGTCATCACAACGAGGAGGAAGAACAGACTGGATATGGGCATAACACCTGGAGGACAGCAGTTGCAGAAAGTAGAATGCTTCAAGTACAGAAAGTAGAATGCTTCAAGTACAGTGGAATCTCTTAGCACGTTCTCGGTTACGACGTTTCCCCGTTTAGCACAATGATTTTCTCAAGTCCCAGTCCCAATTCTACAAAATACATGTTGATATATCCCCTTAATACGTTCTCTATTCCCGCTTACGACGATCAAATTTCCGTTGTACTATTTGTAAGTGATCCGGATTTTATTCTTATTTCATTATAAAATTCGGCTTCTGGAAAACACGACGCGATATTGCTTCATTTCTCTGGTAGTTATTGACAGTGTAGATGATTTCATTGTGTTTGACGGCGTAGAAGTGGCTATAGCTATGACGCAACACAGGTGACGTGTCTCTCTCCCGCTGCCCTTCTCTCCTTTCTCAAGTCCCTATCCTACTAAATTGATGTTGATATATCCCCTTAATACGTTCTCTATTCCCGCTTACAACGATCAAACTTCCATAGAACTATTTGTTAGTGAACCGTATTTTATTCTTATTTCATTATAAAATTCGGCTTCTGGAAAACACGACGCGATATTGCCTCATATTCTGATAGTTATTGACAGTGTAGATGATTTTATTGTGTTTGACGGCGTAAACGTGGATATAGCTGTGATGCAACACAGGTGACGTGTCTCTCTCCCGCTGCCCTTCACCCCCTTCCCTTTGTTTATTTCTCACGTTGGCGCATTATTGTCTTCATGTTCCGCACTATTGTCTTCTAGTTCTTAGTGTTCACGTCCAGTTATGACCTATTTTATTGCGTGTTTCATAATGGATAAGAAGAAGAAAGTACGGCAAATAACTAATGATGAGAAGATGAAATACATTCGAGACGTGGACTGCAATCCTCACGTGAAGCGTGTGGATATAGCGCGAAAGTGGAACATTCCTCCGTCTACACTGAACACGATTCTCGGCAAAAGGAAGGAAATCGAACGTGCATTTGAAGAAGGGGTGAGCAGCAAAAGGAAACGTGTGCGAGAGGGACAGTTTCCTGAACTAGAAAGCGCTTTATTGAAGTGGTTCAAGCAAGCCCGTGCTTCAAACATATGCGTGCGCGGTCGCCGGCAACAGAGCCGTCACTGGCGGAGCGCGAGAGCGAGAATGTCCTTGCTGATCAAATATAAAGAAAGACCCTGTATTATATGTGTTTGGAAGCGGATGGGGAACATTTTCAGCATCTACTGTAAATCATGGCCAGTAAAACTGCATGGTAGGCTACTGATTTTAAGCACCGTATTCTGCCGTAGGCCTACATATGCATGCGCGGTCGCCGGCAACTGAGCCGTCACTGGCGGAGCGAGAATGTCCTTGCTAAGCAAAAATAAAGACCCTGTATTATACTGTAGTGTAGAGGTACAGTAATTCATTTTTATGTTATTTATTCCGTGTAAGTTACCGATAACCTATGTTTATGATGTGACTGTAGTAGTGCATACAATCACTTACTAAGGTCGGCGATTTAACGTCCATATATACGCTGCGTTCTTTCTTATACGTTGTAAATGCAGTATGGCGTTTTTCGTTAGTAAGTTTTCCCGCATATGACGTCCAAATTTTTCAGTCCCTTGAAAAACGTACTAACGAGATTCCACTGTACTTGGGAAGCATAATTGAAGAAAAGGGAGGCAATAGGATGGAAATAAATGAAAGGGGAAGGTGCGCAGATGGATTTTTCAAGAGTGTTAGGGGGATGATATGGAATAAGGATATACCACAAAAATGTAAAGGAATCATCTACAAGACTTACTTTGTGCCAATTTTGACGTATGGTTCAGAAACATGGGTGATGAAGGAAAGGGACAAGAGTAAAATACGAGCAGTGGAAATGAAGTTCCAGAGGAGTAGGGTAGGAGTAACAAAAATTGACAGAGTAAGAAATGAGAGAGTCAGAGAGATAGTAAGAGAGGAACCATTGCAAAATAGAATAGAGCGGTCTAGGCTACAATGGTATGGACATGTGAGGAGGATGCGAGAGGAGAGGATACCGAAGATGATGTTTGGAATGGAAATGAGGGGAAGGAGGCCAAGGGGAAGACCAAGGGACAGCTGGACAAAAGGAGTTAAGAAGATTGTGGAGGAAAGAGGAGTGTCCTGGGACACAGTGAAAGAAGAGAGATGGTGGATGGACAGGAAACGATGGAGAGGCTTATGTTCCAAGCAGACCCGACCAGCGGTCGGAAACTGCTCAAGATGATGATGATGATGAGGTAGGAGTTTGATTATGGTGTGAATAGTAGCTTTGGGAGGGGGGTGGATGGGCTAGGCCATGGGCAGCCATTGTGCTATGATCTTGCAGTGGGGACAGGGTGGTTGTGGCCTTGAGATTGGTGAGGAATTCTACCACCAGCAGCCCAGCCCAGTTAGTTGTGAAGTAGAACTGCCTGTTGAGTGCTTGAGTCTGAGATAACCTCACTTCTTTCTTAGGCTATTTATATTTTTAAGTGTTAGATTAAATCATTACAAAATACTTAGGAAAAAAGGACCTATTTGGAACTTTTTTAATTTGAAAGGGAAAGGAGTAGGCCTATCTTGTAAATATTGTAAAAGGACTATTAACAGTCACATTGTAACAAAATGGAAAAGCACATAAGTGCCCTCAGGATCTAAAAAAAAGTGTTTCAGTTAGGTACAGTTACAGTGGTTGAAAAACCTTTTTGAAAGAAAACCCCTTATGAACCTTTACTAATCGAAGTGGATGATTTCAATAACAAATCTGCAGTACCGAGCACAAGCTCAGCTTCAGAACCAAAATCAAGTTCTTTCAGTGAATTCCTACAACTTCCGCAGCCTATTTTGGCCTCAACTCCTGTATTTATGGATCAATATATAGAATACATATATGTAGATACATATATGGCTAAAACAATATTTATATAAGCGTTGCATTATGAATATGTTTTTAAAAGAGGTAAATGCCCAAAATGCATGGGCATTTATGGGTTTTGGGCTTTTGCCCGGGCATTTATCTTGGGCATCTGCCCCGACTTATAAATGCCTAGGCATTTTACATATTACTCAAATGGACATCAAGGTTATACCATCGGAGAACCTGGATAGCGACCATCGATTGCTGGTAATGAACCTGAGAGGGACTAAGGAGAAGAAAGGGACTGAGAACCAGGAAAGACGTATAAGGATATGGAAACTGAAAGAAGGAGATAGAAGGGTCGAGTACCTCAAAATTGTAAAGGAAGGAATTCCAACAGATGAAGAAAGAGGGGTGGAAGAGGAATGGGCTAGATTTAAGAAGATACTAGTAGGTGCAGCAGAAGCAGAATGTGGGAGGACAAGTAGTAAGAAGAGGTGGAAGGAAACACCATGGTGGAATGAGAAGACAAAAGAAATAGTAAGGGAAAATAATAGAGCCTTTAGGAGGTGGTATCAAAATAGGACGGTAGAGACATGGGAAGAGTACCAGGAAAGAAAGAAGGAGGCAAAGAGAGTAGTGGCTAAGGAGAGAAGGAAGTGGATGGAAGAGTGGACGAAGATGATGAAGGAGGATAGTGAAGGTACAAAAAAGGTCCTGTATGGGATGGTAAAGAATTAGAGGCGGAAGGATCCTACGGATTATGCTAGAATGGTGAACAAAAGGGGACAAGAGATAGAAAATAGGGAAGAACTGAAGAATATGTGGAAAGAATATTTTGAATAACTTCTGAACCCAAATGAGAAGCTTATTTCCAAAAGGTACCAAATCCAAAAAGTAATATTTTACAGGAGAGAGGAAAAACGCTCAGAGGGTAAAATTTCAACTGAAAATCCATTTGAGTACTTTTATTATGTTCAGATAGAATAAATGCATTGTTATACCAAGTATTTCTGTTTAGGCTTTTGCAGTTTAGGAAATATTCAAAGAAAATTATGGATTTGGTACTTTTTGGCACTGAAACTCTAAATACTTGCAACGGAAATACATAAATTTCACTGCAGACATAAGAATCTTCGAAAAAACTGATTGTATTTAGTTATGCAATAATTAAATTAAGGTATTCACAGTGAAGGCATAGATTATTTAAATAATATTAAATAAAATTGAACAAAACAATGAAAATTATGCAAAGTAACTTACCAGTGCTGAACTTTTGGAATTATGATTGTAGTTTGTGTCTAAAGAACATGAATATGGTAAATAACTTGTGAACTGCACAATGGAAAATATTATCCAGTACTAAAAGAAATGGCTCTCATTGGCTGCATGGATACGGTACGTATTGGCACATTCAGGCCACTGGATTTGGTACTTATTGGCATCAAATGAGATTTTCAATGCCCTGTTTGTTATGGATTTAGGTCGTTTTGGCAATTTCTTTTTCTTTCATTTGATGGAGCTTCCTACCAACGTACGTTTTCCATCATAATCTCAATTTTGATTTTTTTGGATTTGGTATCTTTTGGAAATAAGCTTCTCAAATGGAAACCACGGCGAGGAGGAAGAAATCGGGGAAGAGGGAGATGAACTGCAAACAGAAAAGGACTTAACATGGAAAGAAGTGGAAGATGCAGTGAGGAAGATGAAAGGAGGGAAGGCACCGGGTGTGGATGAGTTGAGTGTGGAGATGGTGAGAGCAGCAGGAGAGGTGGGGATACAATGGTTGTACCGAGTGATGAAGACAGCATGGAAGGAAAGGAGGACCCCAGAGGACTGGAAAAAGGGAATAATTGTCCCAATCTTCAAGAAGGGTAGTAGAACAGAATGCAGAAACTACCGGGGAATAACACTGATGAGTCATTGTGCAAAGATGTTTGAGAAAGTTTTGGAAAGGAGAATTAGGACAAGGATAGAAGGAGGGATGAGGGAACAACATGGCTTCAGAGCAGGAAGGTCCACAGTGGATTTGATTTTTGCTGTAAGGCAGTTACAAGAACAGCACTATGAGTATGGAACAGATCTATTGATGGCCTTCCTGGACATTGAGAAAGCATATGACAGTGTATGCAGAAACAAAGTATGGAAGTCCCTGGAGGATAGAGTAGAAAAATGGACTATAAAGAGGATAAAGGAGATGTACAAGGGAAGCATGAGCTGTGTGAAAGTGGGAGGAGAGAGATCGGACTGGTTGGAACAGAGAAACGGCCTGAAACAAGGAAGTGCACTGTCACCGTTACTTTTCATTGTGGTGATGGATGACATAATGATCCGAGTGGCACAAGTAATTGGGGAAGGAAAGATGAAAGCAATGGTGTTTGCAGATGATTTGATGATTTGGGGAAACAAGGAGGAGGTGGTACAGGAACAGTTGGACGTGTGGGAAGGAATAATACAAGGGTATGATATGAAATTTAGCATAAATAAGAGTGAGATGGTGATTACAACAAGGAAGAAGAAAGAACCACAACAGGAATAACAATTGGTGGGGAACAGCTGAAGAAAGTGGAGAGTTTCAAGTATCTGGGAAGCCTGATACAAGATAATGGAAGAATCGATAGAGAAATAAATGAGCGGGGAAGACAGGCAGAAGCATTCCGGAGGAGTGTGAGAAGCATGTTATGGAGCAAGGATGTCCCTCAGAACAGCAAAAAATCATATATCGGACGTACTATGTCCCTATCCTGACATATGCCTCGGAGACCTGGGTTATGAAAGGAAGGGAGAGGAGCAAAATACAGGCCAGTGAGATGAGGTTCTTGAGAAGCAGTATTGGAGCTACAAAGATGGACAGAATAAGAAATGAGAGGACCAGAAAATTAATGAAGGAGGAACCATTACAGGATGGTATAGAGAAATCTAGACTTGGATGGTATGGACATGTAAAACGAATGGAGGAGAAGAGGATACCCAGGAGGATACATGAGACGAAGTGGGAAGGAAAGAGACCAAGAGGGAGACGGAGAGACAGGTGGCTGAAGGGGGTGGAAGAAAGCGTGAAGAAGAGAGGAGAAGACTGGACAAGGGTGGAAGCTGAGAGATGGTGGGAAGACAGAAGACGTTGGAGAGGCTCGTGTTCCAAACAGACCCGGCCAGTGGCTGGAAACTGTGCAAGATGATGATGACTCAAATGGAAACTAACATCATATTTCCTTCGGGAATATTTGAAACCAAATTGGAATAGCAAGGTAAGGTTTATTGTTTTTGTAAAAGGGAGTTCGACTCCCGTAGCACATTGGCTTTACTCGTGACCTCAATACTACATCTATTTTGTGTCTTGTAATGGCCTTCTCAGTATGTGCTAGCCACGCGTCTTGGTGAGGTGTACCCACTCATCTGTATACATGGATCGCTGATGGCAGCTCTCCGCTGCACGAGAAAGTACGCCAGGTTGAGCGCGCGGTCCGCCATGTTGGTGTGCCCATCCTCGAGCCATCCTTATGGGGAAGCAATGATAATCTAGTCAATTTTAAATCGTAATTAATGGTGCTTTGGAACAAATAAAAATATAGAGATATGTTCACTCAGCATAAGGGCATTGGGATCACTGACACGTCATTCCGAGGTCAGTAAATCTCTGGAATAGCAATAAAAATGAATGTCTAATAACAGCTGACAAATATCACCTTAGGTGCTGAGTACATGCAATTAGCGATCAGTAACAGAGTAACGAGTGAAAAACAATTTCTGGAAACTTTCGTGTAAATTGTATAAATATATATGCCACGAAATTATGCTTTCTTCAAATGATGTACCTATAAACGTAGCTCGCTATACACTTGACATATCGTAATCGGTTCTTGTTAATGAATTTCTGTTTCCATAAATAACGCACAGTTTAATTTATAAAATGAAAATGTAATTTAAGCAAATTGTACGTATTTATGAAACCAGCAAATATTCAGACCTTGTCAATATATCACATAACCAGCAGCTTAATTGCCACAGTAAAAATTACACAAACATAAATGTACCGGTAGCCTATATAATTATCAGGGTGCGAAATCAGAAAGAAATGGGGGAGGGGGAGAAGGATTACAGGGCTTAATTACTAATCCCAGCACTCTATATCAAATACTACAGCTTTTAATCACGCTAGCAGCACAATAAACTTAATAATAAAGGGAAGTAGATCTAGGCCAAACTGCCCTTTAAGCCAAACCAATTTCACTCCTCAGCTCCACATAAAAGTTAACACAACTAAAAACCTACTCAAAATATACTCTCACCACAGATTTACAACTATTAAGCGAACTATTCGCACCCAGAACCGAAAAACCCTGAAATGGGATCAAATTTAAAAACGCTATGGCCTAGCTGATCACGTCTGCTTCAGCACTACCGCATATGTATACTTAACTTCACAATAACTTCAAAATTAGGGCTAAGTGACCTGTCTGCCTGAGAAGTAAAGGTATTACCGACTTGCCTGGGATGATGGGTCACCAAACCGGTACTTGAAACTAAGATTTTACGCTTTAAATAACCAAATTCAGCCCATTTTACAACTACAAGAAACACAAAATATTTAATGCCAGTGGCCTATATGTATAACATCAAACTACTACTGTTTATTTCAGGTAGTTCCCGGTGGGGAGTATATAATTTTCCTTTCTCCTGTAAGTGAATTTCCTTCTCCTCCAGAAAAAATGTAAATTATAAATATTTTTGTTTGGCATTCTGTTGTTAAAACAAGAATGATAAATATTAGAAAGTTATACCCTATCATTTCTATATTATTTGTATTATTGTTGATGTTTTTATCAAAATATGCACAGTAAAAAACATTAATTTCAGTAATATATACATTCTACATTTTTCTCATTATTTTATAATGATAGGATCCCTCTCTCTCTCTCTCTCTCTATCTCCCCCCCCCCCCCCTCCTCCCCCGCAATTTCACACCCTGATAATTATGAAACAACATAGAAATGAAACCTGTAAATATTCAAAACTTTTCAAGGCATCACCTAACGTGCAGAGTAATGTTTCACATAAAATAAATTCTCAATTGTGCATAATTCTATAACTAGTTCAAGGAAGAAGTCCACTCACTTTGTCCTCGGATGGTAAAAATAATCATAATGATTGGATTGTAAAATTCAGTCACATTGAGTGATACCAGTAACAGGTAAAAAACACAGTCCTATTTCCAATATTTATCCACATGAATAGTTCAGTTCATTATTGGTGCCTGTGTATCACTAACCTGCTAAGGTCTTTCCTTATCAAATCTCTATGGATTTTCTCTCTGAAAAATCCCTTCCCTCATTAAAAAAATCTTATTTTTGCATATGATTCACTAATAACCTTAATCAACCTGAAGACATGGTTACTTTCTGCAGAAGTACTCAGCATGTGATTTCTGAGCTGTGCAAATGAATCACTCCCTACTTCAGAAAGAACACATGAAACTAAAGTTAACATTGATCTACTATTTGCCTTTGCAAGAGGCTGTGAACCATTATTTGAGAGAAACATCCTGAAGTGCTTTTCTGTTGTCATGCATACTCTGATAGTGTCATGAGATGGCACAATCAAATGTCCCCTAGATTTAATTGTCAAAAGTTTGAGACTCGTGTCCACAGCAGCATCTGTAACTAAGACTGATGTGCATTCATCACAATGCACTCTTTTCTTCACCATCTTCACTACATATCCACTGATATATGCCACTGTATTTTCTAAATATTCACTGATGGTAACCTTAGGGATAGGGGCCCTGTCATAATTGTCAACAGTGCAGCCCAGATCAATGTCATTAACTATAGATAATGCAACATCTGTGACATCAATTTCCAAAGATGAGGAGGTATTAATGTAGTCCCTTGTTGTTGTAAGTACTCTTGTGTCATCTTGGGTGTTCAAATTACCTCCTTCTTCACAAACCTGATGGGGAAGCAACAGCTTCTTATAAGCTGAAATGAACTGGATCACATTGGGATTGTTATTCCACCCACCCCTTGCCCTAATTCCACAAAACAGAAGCTCAAGATGATCCAGCGAAAGTTTGTAGGTCAGCAAATATTTTAGTTGACTTGTTGGAGGAGCAACAAACACATCAAAAATCTTCATCACACTCATTACAGACACACAAAATCCAACAAATGGAACCTTCAGTGGTGTAGTATGCAAAGGTTTACCAGAGGGGTCTGTTAAATTCATGATATATGGTAGAGCTTTCATGAAATCATCATCATCTTCATTTCCCGTTTCCAGCTTCGTGGGTCGGGTTGTGAATTAAGGACCTCCAACGTTTCCTGTCTCTCCACCACTCCTCTCCTGTTTTTAGTACTTCTTCAGGTTTTCCTCCTCTCTTCTCTACACACTCCCACACTGTATCTGCCCATCTCTTTCGGGGCCTTCCTCGTGGTCTCTTCCCTTGTCATCTTTTCACAGAAAGTTTTCTTTGGTACTCTCTCCTCTCCCATTCTCATCATATGTCCATACCACTTTAACTTTGTTGTTTCTATCCTGTCCTGCAGCTTCAAGATTCCTGTCCTTTTTCTAATCTCTTCATTTCTAACTCTATCTCTTCTGGTCTTGCCCTCTATACCTCTTAGGAATTTCATCACCGCGGCTTGTATTCTACTCTCCTCTCTCTTTGTAGTAGTCCACGCTCCAGCTGCATATGTTAGTATGGGTCTGTAGTAGGTTGAATAGAATGCATTTTTACATTTCTTTGGGACATCTCGGTTCCACAGAATACCCCTTATGATCTGGTAAAAACTGTTCGCTTGTTGTATTCTCTTTCCAATTTCCTCAGTTATCCTTCCATCTTCTGTGATCACACTTCCCAAGTACTTGAAACTTTTAACCACTTCTAGAATTTTCCCATTCAATTCTATCTTTCCTCTTCCTTCCTTCCTTCCTCTTGACATTACCATTGTCTTGCTCTTCTCTGTGCTTACTTTCATCCCATATTTCTCTATTTCTTGATTCCATACATCTAGTTGTTTTTGTACTTCCTTTTCATCCTCGCCCCATATCACTATATCATCTGCAAACAGCATGGCCTTTGTTGCCTCTTGTCCCAATCTCTGTTTAACATTCTTGTGAATTTCATCCATGACTATGATGAATAGTAAGGGGGACAATACACTTCCCTGTCGGAGACCTGTTTCCACTTTAAGCCATTCTGTTTCTCCTATACTGGTCTTCACGCTACTCACACAATATTTGTACATAGCTTTTAACATTTGGACATCAGCTCTGTTAACTCTCCTTTTCCTTAATACATTCCAAACCACCTGTCGAGGCACACTGTCGTACGCTTTCTCAATATCAATAAATGTCATCACCATGTCTTTTCCAAATTCCCATCTTTTCTCCATCATTTGCCTTAATGCAAAGATTAGGTCAAATGTTGATCTGTCTTTCCTAAAACCATACTGTTCTTCTTCCATCTCTCCTTCTATCTTCCTCCTCAGTCTGCCTTCCAGAACTCTCTCAAAGATCTTAGCTACATGAGCGATAAGAGTGATCCCTCTGTAGTTATTGCATTCCTTTTTATCACCTTTCTTAAAAATCGGGATAATTAATCCCTTTCCCCATTCTTCTGGAATCTCTTTCTTCTTCCAAATTATTCTAAATAATCTATACAACCACTGTACACCTATTGGTCCCGCTGCTTTTATCATTTCCGCGGACACCTCATCCTCTCCTGCTGCTTTACCGCTCTTCATCTTCTGTATGGCTTCCTCTATTTCTAGCATAGTGATCTCCTTTTCTTGTTCTTCTTCCATTGTTTCTTCTTGTTCTTTTTCATCTTCCAGTTCGATGTATTTAACATTTAGTAGCTTTGAAAAGTATTCTTCCCATCTTTTTAATATATCATCTCTTTGATACAATATCTGTCCTGCTTCAGTTTTTACAAATTTTGTGTTTTCCCTACCTTTTACACTGTTTTTCACCAATCCATATAGAACCTTTTTACTTCCTTGGATATCCTCCTTCAAAGTTTCCGTGAAACCTTCCCAACTTTTCCTTTTTTCTTCTTGTACAATTTTTTGGCATGCCTTCTTTGCTTCTGTATATTTTTGCCATTTCTCTGCATTTTTACTGCCTATCCACTTCCTCCATGCCATTTGTTTTTCTTTAACAGCTTCCTTTACCCTGTTGTTCCACCAAGGGGTCTCCCTTTCCTTTTTCTTCCCTGATAGTCTTCCACAAGTGTTTACTGCACACTTCGCAAAACAATTTCTAAAACATGCCCATTCCTGTTCGACACTTTTTGCTTCGTCTTTGGGAATTTCCTTTTTCAAGTCTTCTTGGAACTTTTCCATTGCCTCTCTCTCTTTTAGCTTCCACACCTTTATTTTTCTTTCCCTTTTCTCCGCAAGCTTTGTGATTTTCCCAAGCCTTAATTTGGCTATCACCACTTTATGGTCTCCTTCAAAATCTCCTCTTGGCATAGCTGTCACATCTACCAGTTGCCTACGTTTATCCTTTTCCACTAGGATAAGATCGATCATTGTTTTTGTCTTTCTGTCTCCCCATCCATACCTAGTTATCTTTTGGGAGTTCTTTTTCCTAAACCATGTATTTCCAACAATTAATCCATTCCTTCTACAGAAATCTATTAACATTTCTCCTTCTTCATCCTGATTTCCATAGCTAAATGGGCCAATTATCTCTTCTTTTCCCTGCCTATCTGTTCCCACATGTGCATTCATATCCCCCATTATTATAACCTCTTTGTCTTCTATACACTTTTCCAGTTCTTCTAAGAAATCCTCTAAACATTCATCTACCTTCCCTGTCTGGGGTGCGTAAATCTGTATAAAATCCTTTGTTCCACTCTCAAGTCCTAGTCTAATTTTCATCATTCTGTCATTAATTTGGTCTACTTTCTCAACATACTGCACTAAGTCTTCTCTCAATATTATTGCAACACCATTCATTGCCATCTTTCCTCCACTCCAATATATTCTATATCCCTTCCCTTTCTTGACTTCTTTCTCACCTTTTCCCTTCCATTTTGCTTCACTGACTCCCATCATTGCTATTTCCTTCTTTTCCATTTAGTCCACCAATTCTTCTGTCTTGCCATTCAGGCTCATCACGTTTATGAAGGCGATGTTTGTGGTGTCTGGTAGCCTACTTCTCACAGTTCCCCCAGACCCCTGGGAACTGCGCGTCGCCTGCAGGGGACGCCCTAGCACTTTCCGAGGCCTCAATTCACACTCACTCATTTTATAGGCTATTAGTACGATGAGTTCGCCACACTCAAAGGCATTTTATGACCTACTGCCAGGTATTGTTCTAGGCCGATCCACTGGATAACAGACGCCTTTTGTAGCCGCTCCTCTGGAGTACAGACGCTACAGAATTCCCTCTTCCGCCATCGACGCCGTACCGAAGTCCATCCTCTCCGCCGCCGATACCGTTGGGGCTTCGCCCATAACCCTGGGCTTGGGCCCTCCATATTTATGACCCCTGGAGAGAGGGTGTCCCAGCATTTTAAAGCCCCCAGGAACTGGGCTGCCTGTTGGTCCGCGGGTTCATTTTCCGAGGTATTTGAACCAGCCCACATTTCTGTGAGCCCCCTATCCGCCACCTGGGGACGCGCCCTCTAGGGGTTAACAGGCTTCATGAAAAATGGCTCCCAATCAGCTCTGTTACTGACAGTCAGGGGAGCTTTAGAACCCTTTCCCAGAGGATTTCTGGAATTCAACAAATCAAACAGTTTGTTAATTAATTTAATGAACTCCACTGTGGCATGAACGTTCTTGAATTGTGGTAACTTCAGTACATCACAACAGAATATGAGTGCATCTGCTACACTGTCACTTAAAGTTTGAGCTGCAAGATTTACTTTCATTTTTTGCTGGTAGAACCTTATATGAGCTAACCTTAATTTATTCCCTGCCCGAAGACCTTCTTGTGCTTGCAGTTCGTGCAGGGCAGTGATGTATCTCCACTCAATCAATTCCCCATGCTCAGTTTTATATACTCCCAGTTTTGCCCATGTGTTCCTTATCAACTTTAGCATGTGGCAGATATCTAAAATTATATACACTTTCTCACAGGCATCACAAGGATGAGGAAACCAGTGCACTGCATTTGGAAGCTGCAAGTTACCTCCCAGATATTTAACCATTGAAAAATGACATCTCGGTCCATCAAATGTTATGGAAGTAACTGTAACACCCAGATCAAACAACTTTGTAATGACAGCAGTCACCAAATTTGCCCTTTCCTCTCCTGTTAAACTCCTAATAAAATAGTATGCAACAGGAATCTTCCATGATGAATCCAGACTGACTACCATAAAAACCAATGCATGACTTGCAAGAGGTAGGTCACATGCTTCAGAAAGAATGTCTGTTCCTAGATCAATATAACCTCTGTACTGATGACCATCCCACTCAAGATGTTCCTTTATGCTCATTTCATCAAGCATTAAGGAACATATCACTTTCCTTCCAACTTCAGCACACTGCCTAACTTTTACTTTGAGAGCCTGACCTGCTTCCTCAGAAAAACCAGGTTCTGCATTAACACTGCTAGACCAACTGCGAATGACAGAAGGATGAGGAAGAGCAAGGCCAAATGTGTTTCTAACATACAGTACTTATATGCTTTTGTCAAATAAAACTGAAGGGTAAGAGCAAATTTCTTCAACAATGGAGGATAACGTTCACGTGTAACAGAGTTACTGGATAAATTTTTCACCATGCGCTGGAGCATTTACAATGGTACACCTGTAAATGTCTGTTCTAAAATGTCTAGGGCATCACTTGACATCAAGGATGATTTCTTCAAATTTTCTACTACATCCTTGAGTTCTTTTCCTTGAAACCCTTTAATTGTTTTGCCACATGACTCTTCTTTTCCATAGCAATTTCCAACTTCACATTCATCTTTCTAGGACTCAGATAATAACGATGATCATGATCGATAATGTGTGAAGTACCGGTGTCATTTGCATCACCTCCTTCGAAATTAATTGGCCTGGTAATTGGAACTGGACGAGCCATGGGCAGTTTCCTATTTACCTAAAAGTAAGAAGTAATAGAATAGTATCTATAGTGAGTATCATCATCATCATCTTGAGCAGTTTCCAACCGCTGGTCGGGTCTGCTTGGAACATAAGCCTCTCCATCGTTTCCTGTCCATCCACCATCTCTCGTCATTTACTGTGTCCCAGCACACTCCTCTTTCCTCCACACTCTTCTTAACTCCTTTTGTCCATCTGTCCCTTGGTCTTCCCCTTGGCCTCCTTCCCGTCATTTCCATTCCAAACATCTTCTTCGGTATCCTCTCCTCTTGCATCCTCCTCACATGTCCATACCATTGTAGCCTAGATCGCTCTATTCTATTTTGCAATGGTTCCTCTCTTACCATCTCCCTGACTCTCTCATTCCTTACTCTGTCCATTCTTGTCACTCCTACCCTACTCCTCTGGAACTTCATCTCCACTGCTCGTATTTTATTCTTGTCCCTTTCCTTCATCGCCCATGTTTCTGAACCATATGTCAAAATTGGCACAAAGTAGGTCTTGTAGATGATTCCTTTACATTTTTGTGGTACATCTTTATTCCATATCATTCCCCTAACACTCTTGAAAAATCCATCTGCGCACCTTCCCCGCTCATTTATTTCCATCCTATTGCCTCCCTTTTCTTCAATTATGCTTCCCAAGTACTTGAAGCATTCTACTTTCTGCAACTGCTGTCCACCAAGTGTTATGCCCATATCCAGTCTGTTCTTCTTCCTCGTTGTGATGACCACTTCACTCTTTTGTGCTGAGAACTTCATCCCATATGATAACACTACCTTCTCCCACTCATCTAATTGCTCTTGTACTTCTTCCTCATCCTCTCCCCATACCAGAAGGTCATCAGCAAACAACATTGCCTTCATTTTCCTTTCCCCAATGCTATTTACCACTTTTCGTATGATTTCATCCATCACCACTATAAATAACAGGGGTGAGAGGGCACTTCCCTGTTTCAGACCACTCTCCAGTTGAAACCATTCCGTTCTCTCTCTTCCCACCTTTACACAGCTTTTGCTTCCCTCGTACATTGCTTTCACTCTTGCCACTGTCTCCTTGTTCACTGCTTTTGCTCTCATTGCTTCCCATACCTTGTTTCTATTAATACTATCATATGCTTTCTCAATATCCAAGAAGGTCATCACCAGATCTTTCCCATATTCATAATGGTGTTCTTGTAGCTGTCTTACTGCAAAGATGAGGTCAACTGTTGACCTTGCTGGCCTGAATCCATACTGTTCTTCCCTCAGCCCATACTCATAGTGAGTATAATTTATTTAAATTATTATGAACAAAATTATTTTATTTTGATTAATTTAAGTAGATTTTTACTACCGGTACCCAAAATAGGAGAATTAATCGGTTAAGTCAATGAAAATATTATCCACAGATTTTGTATAACTTAAATTAATTGAAATTAATTTACTACTGACTTAAAATGACGTGAAACTAGGGTGTGATAATGGAAAGGGTGTGGAAATGTGATAAAAGTCTATGATAGTGAATAGTGTAAATTATGGTTATGGTTTCATGATTTCTTAACAGTTCCTAAATTGTTACCCCAATTAACTATTAAAGACCTCTCTAATTAAAATAAGCTAATAAAGCAATATTGATGGTCATCATCAGAAATATGTAGTCTAACACCCCTTAAAAGAGCCCCAAATACCACAAATAGCATAGTGGGATAGCTTAAAACACACACCACACTTTCCCTTCTCCCACTCCAGTGTCTGAAACCCATAATAATTATTGCTGATGTAAATCATGCCTAGAATTCCTCCAGACTTCATTTTCTAAGATTGTTATAAGATCACACGCCAATTCTTTCCTCAAAACCGTCAGATAATGACAAATAAATAAAAATCTCTGAAGTAAATCCTTACTTGCATTACATGTTCAGGAAAATTGAAAACAGTTGGCTGTGCATCACTTTTAATGCATACATTTTGTCCAGTTCTATCAAAACAGTCTTCCTCAAAGTGATCCGAGCAGAGAACAGCTGTTTTCGAAGGCTCCGAATTCTCCCGCCTGATACTCCTATTCCATGATCTTAGAAGTTCGGGTCTCGAGAAAGGAAACCAACAAAAATGAATTGCCATTTTCCTCCCAGAATATGCGAAATATAAATAAATATAATAAAACTCATAACACTACCCTCGAAATATTAATTTTTATTATAGTATAAAACTCACCGATGAAACGATTTCTCTTTCTGCTTTTCGGTTCTGTTTGTACATCCATATGCTGAACACTGCGGCATGTTGAAACCTCATTCAGAATTCACATGAACACCTAGTACACATTGAAATTGAATCTTGTAATTTAAGGTACGTCCACACCAAGATGTTTTCGTTAACACTGTTCATGAACAAAATAGTGTGTTCGTTAACATTTCGAGCATGTTCATGAACAAAATCTCTTTAACTTTTGTGAATGAAACTTTTCATTAACATTTTGTGTTTTCGTTAACATTTTGGGTCGCGCATGCGCAAAGACGCAATTAAGGTTGTAAATTCGTAGTGCGGAATACGATGCTCTTTTATTTCTCTAAAAATCGACTATCGAGTCGCAAGAGACTCGTATATTGCGCGGAATTATGAAATACCATAAGGCGCATGAGAATATTAATTAACTTAATTTTAAACGCCTTTCCAATATTTTTCTTTGCCACACCTTGCGTCTGCGCTTTTCTCTAATTGTACTCACTAAAATAATGAAGGCTGCAACTATAAGTACTTTCTTCTTCTTGACCCTATCCATTATAACCTCACAAACAGTTTATTTAATGTTGAAGATGTTTGTTAACAAAAGTTTATTTGGTGTGGACATAATGTTGAAGAAGTTTGTTAACAAATGTTTAGTAAACATGTTGAGAAATGTTTTCATTAACATTGTTCATTAACATTGTTCATTAACTTTGGTGTGGACTAGCCTTTACAAGTATACTACTAGACATCGAACCTAAATTCGCAAAATACACTACTACTTCTTTTGCATTAACACAACACAGAACACTCGTGGAACTACAATCAAGAGGCCTGGCCACTGGGCATGGCGTCACTGAATAAGACAAGAGCGCTCTACGGACCACATGGTCTACGAGCAATATTGCACCATGCGCTCGCTGCCATCTTGCTATACCTCCTGTCATCGTCTATTCGGCTTACTGCTGCCCTAGCTACCAGCCATCCATGTATAGAGATCAGTGGGTGTACCATACCAACTGATGAGCCCAATGGTACACTGGGGCGAAAAGCTGGCAATTATAATTCGATCTAACCGGATCATTTTATCATATTTTTTGATACTACATCCGCTCAAATGGAAACTAACATCATATTTCCTTCGGGAATATTTGAAACCAAGGTGCATTGCAATGACAATCAATGACAGATAGATAGATAGATAGATAGATAGAAAGAAAGGAAGATAATAATAATGTTCTTGGTTTTACGTCTCTTTTAACAACTGCGGCTTTTAGAGACGCCGGGGTGACGGAATTTTGGCCCGAAGAGGATCTTTAACATGCCAGTAAATCTACTGACACGGCCCCCCTCGCAATTGCACACCCTCAAATGCCAACTGACTGCACCAGGATTCGATCCTGTAACCTTGGTCACAGCAGGTGATAACGTTACCGCTGAGCCATGCAGCAGGCCCAAGAAAGAAAGAAAGAAAGAAAGAATAAAAATAAGTGTAATTTTGTTTACTGAATTGCCTTTGGATAAAAAGTATTCTTCGTTTTTCTGTCTGATGCATATATAAATAAATCAGAAGGCTTTCTGACGCATGAGCACGCCACATGCAGCTGACCATGTGAGCATTTGGTGAAACTACCTGTGCACCATCTAATGTAAAATGGATTTACTTATTCAGAAACAATGGTGCGAGTGTGCACAACAACTCACCAAAGTTTCATATGAACGCATACGGGACTTTGTTGAAATTATTTGCGCACGGTCGCTCATTTGTTTAATCTACTCGTGCGCTACCTATTGTAAAAACCTTTCCTGGAGTGTGCACAACAATTCACTAAATTTTAATCGCAATCGGATTAATGGTATATGAAAACATAAGGGACTTGCAACGATTCGTGTGACATCACTCATTTGTTGAATCTACTCGTGTGATACCTATTGTAAAATAGATTTACTAAGCCAGAAACCTTCCCTGGAATGCACACAACAACTCACCCAAGTTTCATCACAATCGGTGATGGTATTTGAACGCATGAGTGACTTGAAACGATTCGTGCGCCATGACCGTATTCGAACCGGCAGCCAAGTTTAAGTTCAGTTTTAAGAACTGTACACCAGCTGGTAAAAAAAAAAAACATGATCGCTGTGAAGTGATTGATATACAATCTTACAGGCTTCATTGAGACACATGCATTAGAGCTGTGCTGAGACAACATGTCACCTCGCGATGAATCAGTAAGCCATTCTCTTGTGGTGTCATAAGTATACAGATTGTGCAATTGGGCTACTGTGGGATTTAAGGGTTCCTGGCAAGTCCCTCACCCTTTTATGTTACATAAATAATTTGTAGCTAGAAATCTTCCCTGGAGTGCACACAACAACTCACCTAAGTTTCATCGTAATAAGATGAATGGAATATGAACGCATAGGGGACATGCATACATACAGACAAACTATCACGCAACATTGATATTTTTATATATATATAGATAGATATGGACACATATATAGGATGGATGAGAACAGACTCACTAAGAAGATTTTCAATATCGTGAATGCAAGTAAATTAAAGACCAGTTGGATTAAAGAAGTACATGAAGACATGGAATTACTTAAAATCTCTGAAGACGACATTAAGGACAGAACAATTTAGAAATAAAATCTGAAACACGAAAATTGTACAAGTTTCAAGGAAAGATACATCAGGGAAAAAATGGACAGAGGAAAGGAAGAAAAAGCACAGTGAACTAATGAAGAGGTTTTGGGAAGAAAAGAAGAGAGGAAAAGGAAGTGAAGCTGTGATTGGCTCAAGTTCTCACGCTCTCCTGAAGGGGAATAATCGGAAATAATAATATAGATAGATAGGATTTTAGGTTCATGTATCTAGTTTAGGTTAGTGTCCTGACTGGAATTTATTTATTATTGTTATTGCAGTGAGGAAGATGAAAGGAGGGAAGGCACCGGGTGTGGATGAGTTGAGTGTGGAGATGGTGAGAGCAGCAGGAGAGGTGGGGATACAATGGTTGTACTGAGTGATGAAGACAGCATGGAAGGAAAGGAAGACCCCAAAGGACTGGAAAAAGGGAATAATTGTCTCGATCTTCAAGAAAGGTAGTAGAACAGAATGCAGAAACTATCGGGGAATAACACTGATGAGTCATTGTGCAAAGATGTTTGAGAAAGTTTTGGAAAGCAGAATTAGGACATGCTTAGAAGGAGGGATGAGGGAAGAACAACATAGCTTCAGAGCAGGAAGGTCCACAGTAGATTTGATTTTTGCTGTAAGGCAGTTACAAGAACAGCACTATGAGTATGGAAGAAATCTACTGATGGCCTTCCTGGACATTGAGAAAGCATATGACAGTGTATGCAGAAACAAAGTATGGAAGTCCCTGGAGGATAGAGGAGTAGAAAAATGGACTATAAGGATGATAAAGGAGATGTACAAGGGAAGCATGAGCTGTGTGAAAGTGGGAGGAGAGAGATCGGACTGGTTGGAACAGAGAAACGGCCTGAAACAAGGAAGTGCACTGTCACCGTTACTTTTCATTTTGGTGATGGATGACATAATGACCCGAGTGGCACAAATAATTGGGAAGGAAAGATGAAAGCAATGGTGTTTGCAAATGATTTGATGATTTGGGGAAACAAGGAGGAGGAGGTACAGGAACAGTTGGACGTGTGGGAAGGAATAATACAAGGATATGGGATGAAATTTAGCATAAATAAGAGTGAGATGGTGATCACAACAAGGAAGAAGGGAAGAACCACAACGGGAATAACAATTGGTGGGGAACAGCTGAAGAAAGTGGAGATTTCAAGTATCTGGGAAGCCTGATACAAGATAATGGAAGAAACGATAGAGAAATAAATGAGCGGGGGAGACAGGCAGAAGCATTTCGGAGGAGTGTGAGAAGCATGTTATGGAGCAAGGATGTCCCTCAGAACAGCAAAAGGATCATATATAGGACGTACTATGTCCCTATCCTGACGTATGCCGCGGATACCTGGGTTATGATAGGAAGGGAGAAGAGCAAAATACAGGCCAGTGAGATGAGGTTCTTGAGAAGCAGTATTGGAGCTACAAAGATGGACAGAATAAGAAATGAGAGGACCAGAGAATTAATGAAGGAGGAACCATTAGAGGATGTATAGAGAAATCAGGACTTACTGTCAGGGAAATAAGTATAGATACTCGAGTTTAGAGGCCAATAAAACCTTTACCCTTAGTCTTACATAAGAACAACCTACACCAAAACTTTCCTTGTTTTATTTGTCGTTTAACGATATAGAGTAAATATTTGCATTGTATCTCGTTAAAATTTTACAGCAGATTGAACAAAAAAAGTACCGGTTTTTCTTACCAAGTTTACGGAGCGCTCACTTAGAAAGATCATTACGTTAAAAGTATTGATCTGATCGTAACGAAACTTTAATACGCCTTAAAGGAACTTATTGTTAACGCGTATATGAAGTTTTAATCTGATGTGACGTTTCTTAAAATAGTTGTTGTGAATTTTGTAAAACAACTTTTTCTCGGGCCTGGGTGGTCATAGCAGTATGAAATATGGCTTGTTATGAGGCTCATAGCAATGCAAGGCTTAACATAAAACTACATTTTATCTACTTGTGATTATCGATTTTATATGGATTGATATTTAAGCGGACCATTGAGGGCAGCGATAGTACCGCAGCAGCCTGGCAATGTTGCCAGTTGCTGCGCGCTCGTTCCTACGCACACCAAACTCTGACCTCTGTTCTTCGTTGAGTCATTAGCAACAAGCAGCAACTATCACTGTCTGTATTATCTATTGTTTGCACATCGATCAAGATGCCAGCTAATCCGCAGTTAACGGAGGAAGAATTTGCCATGATTATAAGTGCAATATGTTTTTTTAGATGCGAGAGAGAAAGTAATAATGATAAGAGGGTTTAGCAAATAGTATCCAAGTGTATTGGAAGGTCGATAGCCACGGTGAAGGGATGTGCCGCTGCAATGAATGATATTCCTCTTCCTCCCAGAATCCAAAAGTATGAAAGTATGACGAAAGCAGAACTAATTGTTCACGCCAAACCTCACTTCAGGGCACCTAAAATGAAGCTGGAACAGATAATCAAGAATGTTCGTCCTGACGTCGAACTCGTCTGGTTGCCAGTTGCTCATTGTGAGCTCAACCCCATAGAGCTGGTTTGGTCCTACGTGAAAAATAAAATAGCTAAAGTGAATATGAGCAACCAGGCGGAGAGAGGAAGATCAATGGAGGTGATGCGAGATCTCTGTAAAGAAGTCTTGAGGTCTGTAACACCGGAGCTATGGAAAAAATGCATCGAACACACCAAAAAAATAGAGAAACATTACTGGGAAAAGGATTGGCTAACAGAAGACGTCCCCGTTGTTGAGCCACTTGTTATAAACTTAAATGACAGTTCATCTGATTCATCGGGCAGTTATTTTTCAGACAGTTAATAAGGGAGCAGTTTTATAATCTTATAATCTCAAAGTGTAAATTACTTCAAACAATTAATATTATAATAATAGCTTTTCAGCTGACACACCATTTTTAAACATGCCAATGGAGGTCCAAAGCCCTCATTAAAAAAGGTGTTGGGAAATGTTTAACTTCTTCCGAAAATGAAATATAAGACACGTTTCTCTAACTTGTAGGTAAAATTAGCAGAGGCTATTAGCGCTGTACATAAGGGATGCATATTTCAGGATATAAAGAAGAATTAAATAGTTAAGTTAAATAGACGTGAATGATAGTGTATTTTTTTTTTCTTAATCGTATTACCCTCCAGGGTTGGCTATTCCCTCGGACTAAGTGATGGATCCCACATTTACCGCCTCCATTTTGAAACTTCGGGATCGGGTATACAACTGGGGTGTGTAACCAGCACTTCGCCCAGGTTGCCTCACCTGCAAAGCGAACAGGGATCTTATGAGGGATGGGAAGATTGGGAGGGATAGGCAAGGAAGAGGGAATGAGGCGGCCGTGGCCTTACGTTAGGTATCATCCCGGCATTTGCCTGGAGACGAAGTGGGAAACCACGAAAACCACTTCAAGGATGGCTGAGGTGGGAATCGAACCCCCCTCTACTCATTTGGAGCACCCGAGGCTGAGTTGACCCCGTTCCAATCCTCATACCAATTTTGAAATTTCGTGGCAGAGCCGGGAATCGAACCACGGACCTCCTGGGTGGCAGCTAAGCACTCTGACCACTACACCACGGAGGCGAATATATATAATAATTTTTGTATTATAATTCGTCAATTTCACGTATGGTTTTTAATTTATTTTAATTAATGTCATTTTTCAAGTCCTCGTACTGCAGCTCCTTCACCAAGATTTTACTCGTATAAAAAATATCTTCCTTGTCACGTGAGCGACCCATGGCTTAACCCAAAGACATTCGCTTTATCTTTCCGTTTCTTTTATATACCGGTATTGCCACCACAGAATTTCAACTACCATAATATAGTTAAGTGAACACGGAACTGTCCTTCTTCCATTTTGCTGAATTATGATAAAATATTTGATGTAGTCTAATGGTGTGATAATTGCTTTGTATAACTTTGATAAAAGTTCAGTTTTATAAAATATTTGATAACATTTATTTGACACATTTCTTTAGCAGTGTAATACCGGCCTAACACAAATTCCAATACAACAACAGAAATTCACAGACCTTAAGGCTTGGAACGCGCGTGTATTGGGCAACGTCGCACGAGTTTCCTCGACCGAGCGCATCGTTCCCGTCGCATGCTACGATACATTCTTCTCACATAACCACCCGATTAAATATCAATCGATATAAAAGCAATTATCAAAAGTAGATAAAATGTAGTTTTACGTTAAGCCTTGCATTGCTATGAGCCTCATAACAAGCCATATTTCATACTGCTATGACCACCCAGGCCCGAGAAAAAGATGTTTTACAAAATTCACAACAACTACTTAAAGAAACGTCCGATCAGATTTAAACTTCATATACGCATTAACAATAAGTTCCTTTAAGACGTATTAGAGTTTCATTACGATACGATTAATACTTTTAACGTAATGATCCTTCTAAGTGACCGCTCCGTGAACTTGGTAAGAAAAACCGGTACTTTTTTTGTTCAATCTGCTATAAAATTTTAACGAGCTACAATGCAAATATTTACTCTATATCGTTAAACGACAAATAAAACAAGGAAAATTTTGGTGTAGGTTGTTCTTATGTAAGACTAAGGGTAAAGGTTTTATTGACCTCTAAACTCGAGTATCTATACTTATTTCCCCGACAGTAGATGGTATGGACATGTAAAACGAATGGAGGAGAAGAGGATACCCAGGAGGATACACGAGACGAAGTGAGAGGGAAAGAGACCGAGAGACAGGTGGCTGAAGGGGGTGGAAGAAAGCATGAAGAAGAGAGGAGAAGACTGGACAAGGGTGGGGGCTGAGAGATGGTGGGAAGACAGAAGACGTTGGAGAGGCTTGAGTTCCAAACAGACCCGGCCAGTGGCTGGAAACTGTGCAAGATGATGATGATTGCTGTGTTTAATTTTACTTATTGTTTGGATTTGTTCAATAGATGGTCAGAAAGATTTTTCCTTTTATTTATTGGTTATTTTTCTTAGGAACCACTTCCTATCATGACCATGGGATTAGACCTCCCTTCCATTGACGAACATGTTTTGTTAATCTCCTGATCCTGTCTTTAACCCTGGGGATAGTGTCCGTTTGGTTGAGGTGTTGCGTTTGAGGGGCGATTACACTAATCATGTGATTGAAGTGAACATTTGTATAATGAACCTATGCAATAATCTTAGTCTACTTGTACGTAACTCTATAGCCAACATTTAGAACAATCCAACATGGCAATCATCCAAAATAATTCACCAGTTTTCCATTTCTACGAATCTAATACAGCAAGCAAACTGAATTATTGTCTATTGATAGAGGCCATTGAAATAAGTTCACCTTTGGGACTTTCAATAACCTGATGAGCAGAAAACCAACATGACGGTAACACAAAATTAAAATATCTAAATAGATTTTTCTCACAACTTAATCATATGAGCAGAAACATGGCCGGGATATCTTCATATCATCATCATCTTGCACAGTTTCCAGCCACTGGCCGGGTCTGTTTGGAACACAACCCTCTCCAAAGTCTTCTGTCTTCCCACCATCTCTCAGCCTCCACCCTTGTCCAGTCTTCTCCTCTCTTCTTCACGCTTTCTTCCACCCCCTTCAGCCACCTGTCTCTCGGTCTCCCTCTTGGTCTCTTTCCTTCCCACTTCGTCTCATGTATCCTCCTGGGTATCCTCTTCTCCTCCATTCGTTTTACATGTCCATACCATCCAAGTCTAGATTTCTCTATACCATCCTGTAATGGTTCCTCCTTCATTAATTTTCTGGTCCTCTCATTTCTTATTCTGTCCATCTTTGTAGCTCCAATACTGCTTCTCAAGAACCTCATCTCACTGGCCTGTATTTTGCTCTTCTCCCTTCCTTTCATAACCCAGGTCTCCGAGGCATACGTCAGGATAGGGACATAGTATGTCCGATATATGATCTTTTTGCTGTTCTGAGGGACATCCTTGCTCCATAACATGCTTCTCACACTCCTCCGAAATGCTTCTGCCTGCCTCCCCCGCTCATTTATTTCTCTATCGTTTCTTCCATTATCTTGTATCAGGCTTCCCAGATACTTGAAACTCTCCACTTTCTTCAGCTGTTCCCCACCAATTGTTATTCACGTTGTGGTTCTTTCCTTCTTCCTTGTTGTGATCACCATCTCGCTCTTATTTATGCTAAATTTCATCCCATATCCTTTTATTATTCCTTCCCACACATCCAACTGTTCCTGTACCTCCTCCTCCTTGTTTCTCCAAATCATCAAATCATCTGCAAACTCCATTGCTTTCATCTTTCCTTCCCCAATTACTTGTGCCACTCGGGTCATGTCATCCATCACCAAAATGAAAAGTAAACGGTGACAGTGAACTTCCTTGTTTCAGGCCGTTTCTCTGTTCCAACCAGTCTGATCTCTCTCCTCCCACTTTCACACAGCTCACGCTTCCCTTGTACATCTCCTTTATCCTCTTTATAGTCCATTTCTCTACTCCTCTATCCTCCAGGGACTTCCATACTTTGTTTCTGCATACACTGTCATATGCTTTCTCAATGTCCAGGAAGGCCATCAGTAGATCTGTTCCATACTCATAGTGCTGTTCTTGTAACTGCCTTACTGCAAAAATCAAATCCACTGTGGACCTTCCTGCTCTGAAGCCATGTTGTTCTTCCCTCATCAATCCTTCTATCCTTGTCCTAATTCTCTTTTCCAAAACTTTCTCGAAGATCTTTGCACAATGACTCATCAGTGTTATTCCCCGATAGTTTCTGCAATCTGTTCTACTACCTTTCTTGAAGATCAGGACAATTATTCCCTTTTTCCAGTCCTCTGGGGTCTTCCTTTCCTTCCATGCTGTCCTCATCACTCGGTACAACCACTGTATCCCCACCTCTCCTGCTCTCACCATCTCCACACTCAACTCATCCACACCCGGTGCCTTCCCTCCTTTCATCTTGTTCACTGCATCTTCCACTTCTTTCCATGTTAAGTCCTTTTCTGTTTGCAGTTCATCTTCCTCTTCCCCGATTTCTTCCTCCTCACCATCTTTTCCATTTGGGTTCAGAAGTTCTTCAAAATATTCTTTCCACATTTTCTTCAGTTCTTCCCTATTTTCTATCTCTTGTCCCCTTTTGTTCACCATTCTAACATAATCCGTAGGATCCTTCCGCCTCTTATTTTTTACCATCCCATACAAGACCTTTTTTGTATCTTCACTATCCTCCTTCATCATCTTTGTCCACTCTTCCATCCACTTTCTTCTCTCCTCAGCCACTACTCTCTTCGCCTCCTCCTTTCTTTCCTGGTACTCTTCCCTTGTCTCTACCGTCCTATTTTGATACCACCTCCTAAAGGCTCTATTCTTTTCCCTTACTATATCTTTTGTCTTCTCATTCCACCATGGTGTTTCCTTCCACCTCTTCTTACTACTTGTCCTCCCACATACTGCTTCTGCTGCACCTACTAGTGTCTTCTTAAATCTAGCCCATTCCTCTTCCACCCCTCTTTCTTCATCTGTTGGAATTCCTTCCTTTACCATTTTGAAGTACTCGACCCTTCTATCCCCTTCTTTCAGTTTCCATATCCTTATACGTCTTTCCTGGTTCTCAGTCCCTTTCTTCTCCTTACTCCCTCTCAGGTTCATTACCAGCAATCGATGGTCGCTATCCAGGTTCTCCGATGGTATAACCTTGATGTCCGTGATGTTCTTATTTAGTTCTTTCTCATACAGTATATAGTCGACCACCGACTTCCTGGTCAAGTCATCACTGTACCATGTGATTGTGTGGCTCTCTCTTTTCTTAAACCAGGAGTTCCCAACTAGCCGGCTTAATAATAATGACATCTAATTTCCCAACTAGCAGGCTTAATAATAATGACATCTAATTTAACTCAATTTTTATGAGAATTTAAAAATGGCGGCAGTGCATAATTTTTAAAACGAAGTTTCTATTTCTCATGTGATAGAAGTGATAGAAATGTAGATAGGTATAAATAACCACTATTATAATATTTATCTGCAGGCATATAATTCCATAGCCTATATACAAAACAATCCAACGTGGCATCCATGTGATATATTTCACCGGTTCACGGTTCACAATATCTCCAAAACTATTTAAGCAATCTAAATAAAATTTTGTATGGTGATAGAGGACTATTAGGTAAGTACATATATATGTGACTTTCAAAACCTGAGAAACACAAGAAAACATGGCGGCCAAGTGATTTTCAAATATTTCATATGACTTTTCTGGCGATTTTATCACCCGAGAGCAATGAAATTTAGCACAATGGATCTTTATTCAGAACCTAGTATAGAGACATCTCATGTTCAATTGTTTTCAAAAATTCAAGATGGCACCAGTTCAAAATTTTAATGCCTTTTTTCCCCCCTCAAGCGATTGAAGAGAAAATTTGTATGATGAGCTATTATAATAACCATTATCTAATGGCACAAAAATCAAAACAACATACCAGTGCCCTGCTTCTGTGCTGTTGTGCGACTGCAGACTTCGTAAGTTCCCTCCGACACTACACACAGATTCATGATGGTGCTATCACTCATATCAGGTTTCCAATCATCTAAGCTGGTCTCGAAGTCATCTGCGAAACGTAGACACAGTCCCACAAACCGGCCTTTACTGACCAGCGAACCAGAGCTGCAGGCCGATATGCTAGTGCTCTCCAGTGTGACCACCACTGCACCTCGACTCTCATTATCATACAGCTGCCGGCTCAGACCCCAAGAAGCCTGAACATAGCAAAGTGTAGTAAATCTTTAGTAATGTTACCCAGTCGATCAACAACACTACTCAACACTTACAAAACATGGCCACAAATAAAGTAGAACTTTGTTGTAGCTTCTTCTACTGAGGTGGTGTTACAAGAGAATTATAAAGATGAGATAAGTAGACAGAGTAGCAATTTTTCTAGGTTTATGCCATGTATATTGCTTTCACAGCCGAATTAAAACTCAGCAATTTTTCTAGGGTGAGTTTGAGATGAGAGATAAGTTGATAAGGTAAATACAATACTAAGACTCCCAGAAATAGGTAAATTAGTTATGAAAGGAAAGGTGAAGGATAAGAACTGTAGGGAAGGTCAAGGTTAGAATATATTGAAGAGATTGTTTTGGATCTAGGGTGCTGTAGCTATGCAAAGATGAAACTATCACCTAAGGTTAGAAGTCTACTGACTGAAGACACAAACATCCTACGAACTGAAGATTCAAACACACATACCTTGAATATATTGACTACTGGTGATACAGCAAAGTTTTTATCTCCATGAAATTATCCACTTAGGAGCAAGTTTTCTTTTCAACCTCTGATCGTCCATTAAAAAAAGACCTTTGTAAATAACAAAATGTGTTTACTACCAAAAGTTATGTACAAACACAATTATGTTTTGACATAATCACTGTTAAGATTGGGGCATTTGTCCTATCTGTAGAAGAACTTTCTGGTCCACTCTTCATAGAATGTTGCCCCTAGAATTGTTTTGAAACTTGCCTGGAATCTTTGCTCTCCTAGCCCTTTACCCACTACAGGGAAAAAGTTTTTAAGTCTCTCGGCACTGAGTTGGGGCTAAACACTGGGTGTTCAAAAATTTCCCATTGAAATTGCAGAAAAAGCTGTTGGGTTACAGTAGCACGGTGAGGACGGGCAATGTCATCAATCAGAAGAACTCATTCTTCGATGAATTTCTGATGCACTGTTCCGTTCTTTGTAGAACCAAACTTACACCATGCAATATGCACTTGGCGGGAGAGTCTATTGTAGCAGCCATGTTTACGAGCCTGTAACTCTGCTCAAAATGGCGTATTGAAATTGGAAGTGGCAGTGATTATAGTGGGAGAGATGCGTAGTCGCCCTCCAAACATACCCGCCTTTCAGCACTCAATTCGCTGCTTACAGGCAAGATCGGAGGTTGAAAAAAAAAATGCCCCCATATTACAAAAAAATAATGAAAATCCAATTTCTTAAAAAAAGAATCTTTCTCATCAAACACCATGAACAGTCCACTCACCGGAGGTAGAGGATTAAGAGGCAAGCAGAGTCCCATGTCATCTACTGTCAGTTGTAGGAAAAGAGTTCCCAAATGAGGTGAACTTGTTAGCTGTCCAAATGGAACCTTCTCAAACACCTAAAACATATTCATAACTTTGTAACCCAACAGAAACAGCATAGGGTAATAAGGAACAGGACAGGGAAATAATGCAGCTGCTAAGTTCATAAAAGTGACAGTTTGGAGAGACAGTGAATGAATATCTTCACAATAAGAACATATCACTTTTAGAAAGCTAGAGCACATTTTTATGCAAAACTATTCTGTTAAGAATTAGTGGAGGTGGTCACACCAGATTCTATCCATAGTAATACTTAGTCATGACAACAAACATGTGTCACTACCGATATTTTACCTTTTCATGTAATGTTAGTATGAACACTGTCACCTACATAGTTGCTTACAGTACCCTGACCCAGAAGTTAAACTAAAATTTATTCAGAAACTAAATGCAATATTTAGTTCTATTCATATCTTTCTTCAATAATAAACATCACCGTTATCAATACAGTAGAACCTCGTTAACACATTCCTCATTAGTACGATTTATCGCATATCACGTCGTAATTTTCAAGTCCCGATTCTTATCTGATGACAATAATGTAAAAGTACCTCATTTATCACGTCGCACATTTTGCCGCGCATCGCTTAGTACGATCTCATTTTCGTCAGCCCTGAAAGCATTCTTTGTCCACCCCTAGTAGAATGTGAGACTGACCGCTCTGAGATAACATTCCTTGCTAAAAAAAACGGGCGAGAGTTGCGTCTTAACAGGTATAGGCGATTCTTAAAAGAAAGACAGTATCACGCACCCCGCCGCGCAGCGCATCGCATAGTACGATCGCATTTTCATCAGCTCTGAAAGCATTCTTTGTCCACCCCTAGTGGAATGTGAGACCGACCACTCTGAGATAACATTCCTTGCCAACAAGAGGGCGAGGTTAGCAACTTAACAGGTATAGGCGACTCTTAAAAGTAAGACAGCATGCGCTGCGCATCGCGTATTACGATCGCATTTTCGTCAGCCCTGAAAGCATTCTTTGTTCACCCCTAGTGGAATGTGAGACCGACCGCTCTGAGATAACATTCCTTGCCAACAAGCGGGCGAGAGTTGCAACTTAAGAGGTATAGGCGACTCTTAAAAGTAAGACAGCATCGCGCATTACGATCGCATTTTCGTCAGCCCTGAAAGCATTCTTTGTCCACCCCTAGTGGAATGTGAGACCGACCACTCTGAGATAACATTCCTTGCCAAACAAGCGGGCGAGGGTTGCGACTTAAAGAGGTATAGGCGACTCTTAAAAGTAAGACAGCACGCGCATCGCGTATTACGATCGCATTTTCGTCAGCCCTGAAAGCATTCTTTGTCCACCCCTAGTGGAATGTGAGACCGACCGCTCTGAGATCACACTCCTTGCCAACAAGTGTGCGAGGGTTGCGACTTAACAGGTATAGGCGACTCTTAAAAGTAAGACAGTCGCACGCACTGCGCCGCGGCACTTCTGATTAACGCGTGTTTTACATTTCCCTTACTGATACAAATTAATGAGGTTTAATTATTATTTTCCATTAGTACGTTTTCCCGCTTTTGACGTTCAAATTTTTCAGTCCATTGAAAAACGTACTAACGAGGTTTCACTGTAAAAGATATACACACGGCAAAATGGAAATTACAACACCTTCAAGATATCAGACTGGGAAGCCATTCATGAGAAGTACAGAGTGGGGTATGACATGCAAATGATTTTTAATGCAGCGTATGTGTGCGCGCACACTCTGAAGAGTCGTGCAGGACATAAAGAGGGCTCATCTGGAACCAAACATGTAGTTAATTGTCGTATGTGAGTTGCAAACAGTTGTCTTAAGAGTTACTCATTGATCGCTATCAAATGGCACCATACAAACAAACTATAGTACAGAGTTTGAACAGGAACACAAGGTTGACCTGTGGACGGAGGATTTTTGGATCCAGATATTGCTGCCCAAATAGGGCAATGAGCCACAAATTGTGGCAATGAACCTCAAAATGCCATGTAATGACAAGCACCTCATCTGCAGATGGACTGAACAGCTGCATCTCTAGTGTTAACACAGCAATGTAGCAGGGCAATGAATCACACCAATCAATCTAGTTCAAATAAGTTGGAAGTCGATGTAAGCAGTTTCAATCATGTGTGTGCAGAAATAGTACCCATGTCAAAACATCAAGTTTGCCAGCGTATGTTTGTTAGGATGTCACATGAAGTCTTAAAAAGTTGAGAAACTTGATATATATAGGCTAACGGAGCAAATATTTTGTTCTCTGTTTATAAAGGTAGCACATTTTAAACCATTAAGCTTTGTAGTGATAAAAATACAGTAACAGTATTAGGCTGTTGCCAACGGCCTGGCCATGTTGAAACACCGGATTCCAAGAGAACTCCGCAGTTAAGCAGCATTGGGCGTGGTCGGAACTTGGATGGCATGCTGGTTCTAGGTACTGCGCGCTGTTGGCAAACATAAGAAGGAGCGGAAAGGCCCTGGCCACCCTACCGCACGTTAACTCCGGCCGAGGATAGCTCTTCGGAGGTTCGGACCTGCCTTCGAGCAGAATACCAAATACATTGACATTAGGCTATAACCACTCCATTTCCTATAACATTTAAATTTCACCTTTGAAACCCTGCGAGTAACACTGTCCACTTAAAATTTCGGACGGACCATCCCATTCCCTGCATTTACGCCCTTTGGTCAAAATCTACACCGTTACACCGATCAGAACCAAAATTCGTATTCATACCATTTGGTACCCTGCAAGTAACACCATCTGCTTGAAATTGCGGACAGACCTCTCCATTCCCTGCATTCTGGCCCTTTGGCACAAATCTACACCGTTTCACCGATCTGAACCAAAATTTGTATACTCACCCTTTGGAACCCTGCGAGTACCACGGTCTGCTTGAAATTGCGGACAGACCGCTCCATTCCCTGCATTTAGGCCCTTTGGCACAAATCTACACCGCTTCACTGATCAGAACCAACATTTGTATACTTACCATTTGAAACCCTGCGAGTAACACTGTCTGCTTGAAATTGCGGACAGACCACTCCATTCCCTGCATTTAGGCCCTATGGCCCAAATCTACACCGCTTCACCGATCTCAACCAAAATTTCTATATTTACCCTTTGGAACACTGCGACTAACACTGTCTCCTTGAAATTGCGGAGAGGCTACTCCATCCCATGCATTTAGGCCCTTTGGCACAAATCTACACCGTTTCACCGATCTCAACCAAAATTTGTATATTTACCCTTTGGAACACTGCGACTAACACTGTCTGCTTGAAATTGCGGAGAGGCTACTCCATCCCCTGCATTTAGGCCCTTTGGCACAAATCTACACCGTTTCACCGATCTGAACCAAAATTTATAAAATTTCAGACAGAACACCCCATTCCCTGTATTTAGGCCCTTTGGCACAAATCTACACCGTTTCACCGATCTGAACCAAAATTTGTATACTTACCCTTTGAAACCTTGCAGGTAACCCTGTCCACTTGAAATTTTGGACAGACCACCCCATTCCCTGCATTTAGGCCATTTTGCACAAATCTACACCGTTTCACCGATCTCAACCAAAATTTGTATACTTACCCTTTGGAACCCTGCGAGTAACACTGTCCACAATTTCAGACAGATCACCCATTCCCTGCATTTAGGCCCTTTGATCCAAATCTACACCGCTTCAGCGATCAGAACCAAAATTCGTATTTTTACCCTTTGGTACCCTGCGAGTAACACTGTCTGCTTGAAATTGCGGACAGACCGCTCCATTCCCTGCATTTAGGCCCTTTGGCACAAATCTACACCGTTTCACCGATCCGAACCAACATTTGTATACTTACCATTTGGAACCCTGCGAGTAACACTGTCTGCTTGAAATTGTGGACAGACCACTCCATTCCCTGCATTTAGGCCCTTTGGCCCAAATCTACACCGCTTCATCGATCTCAACCAAAATTTCTATATTTACCCTTTGGAACACTGCGACTAACACTGTCTGCTTGAAATTGCGGAGAGGCTACTCCATCCCCTGCATTTAGGCTCTTTGGCACAAATCTACACCGTTTCACCGATCTCAACCAGATTTTACATAATTACCCTTTGGAACTCGACGAGTAACACTGTCCACTCGAAATTTCGGACAGACTACTCCATTCCCCGCATTTAGGCCCTTTGGCACAAATCTACATCGTTTACCGATCGAAAACAAAACATGTATACTTACCCTTTGGAACCCGATGAGTAACACTGTCCACTTGAAATTTCGGACAGACCACTCCATTCCCTACATTTAGGCCCTTTGGCACATATATACATCGTTTCACCGATCTGAACCTAAATTTGTGTACTTACCCTTTGGAACCCGACGAGTAACACTGTCCACTTAAAACTTTGGACAGACCACTCCGTTCCCTGCATTTAGACCCTTTGGCAAAAATCTACCCTGTTTCACCGATCTGAACCAAATTTTACATACTTACCCTTTGGAACCCGACGTGTAACACTGTCTGCTTGAACTTTTGGACAGAGCACCCCATTCCCTGTATTTAGACCCTTTGGCACAAATCTACATCGTTTCACCAATCTGGACCAAAATTTGTATACTTACTCTTTGGAACCCAACGAGTATCACTGTCTACTTTAAATTTCGGACAGGCCACCCCTTTACCTGCATTTAGGCCCTTTGGGACAAATCTACACCGTTTCACTGATCTGAACCAAATTGTTTATACTTACCCTTTGGAACCCGATGAGAAGCACTGTCGACATGAAATTTCGGACAGACCAATCTATTCCCTGCATTTAGGCCCTTTGGCACAAATCTACACGGTTTCTCCGATCTAAACCGAATTTTACATACTTACGCTTTGGAACACGATGAGTAACACTGTCCACTTGAAATTGCTGACATACCACTCCATTCCCTGCATTTAGCTCAGGAATCCCTCGGGGTTGCCAGCTTCCTAACTTACCAGCCATGAGCCCTTGAGGGTGTACCAGAAGTGGTGGGGATACACACACCCTGCCTCTTTGAGGGCCTTGAGCAGAAGACAGGAGATATTATGAAAAGGAAAAGAATGCAGACCCCTCGAAGAATGAGGGCATCGGGAAAGATGAGACATCGGCCAATTAAGGCGGGAAATTGAAAGACTTCCTAGCCCTCGGATACCCTAATACAGTCGGGGTCGGAAGAGAACGAGAGTTGACCAAGGCAGGCCGACAGGAAAGAGAACTGAAAGGAGCCCGGCACCAGGAAGTAGAAGCGATTCCAGACTCTTCTGGGGTCCCGTGGTTACCAACCCACGTCCAAGTTGTGAGACCCTGGGGGGCGTGGGCAGTTGTGAGAATAGCTTGCTGATTCATCGTGAGGTGACATGAGAGGACTTTCCAGAGCCCGCCGTGTTATCTGCCGTCTATGCTGAAGCCAGCACAGGGCCGTTGCTCAAGCCACTGTGGTGTTGCGAAAGAGTGAGTGAATCCCCGGCCAATCTAAATAGGACGGGGAACCCCGAACGTGTGTCATCATATTTTGTAATCATCAGCGATCATCTCAGGTTCGTGCAGCTTGGACCCATATTATTTGCCGAGCAGTACGCCATAAGCTCTTTCACTAGACGCATCGAGTACAGGCCTAAGCCAGAAAATAAGATTGAGACTTAGGAAGACATCGAAGCTAGACATCTGAATTACCTATATCAGTTTTAAAATTACACCATGTTCGTTTAGTAGTCATTTTTTCATTACCTTATTATTATCATCATCATCATAAGGGCAAATGACCTAGATGTACGCCCATTACACCTAATCACCTCACACAATAAGTCTTCCTCGCCTGTGAATTTTGAAATATGTATTTCTATTACGGTAGTTTGTAAGTTTGACGTGTCAATTCAACAGTAGTTTTCATTATCATCCTTATCAAAAGGGCAAATGACCTAGATATTACACCCTCATTGTCTTTGGGAGCAAATTACCAAGATTTTAAGTCCTTTATATTTCTAAGGAGACTTTGAGACATTATCATCATTCCACCGGGCGAAGCCGGGTATTACTGCTAGTTTAATATAAACCTCAGTTTTTCACTGTCATGGAAGAAACAACAGCAGCAGTAGTATTTCGAAGAGGGTAGCAATAACAGTGAGTACATAATATTCTAAGCATCGCTTATAAATGATATGTACCTGCTGGGTGGCAGTCAGCACTTCCTTGTTGAGATTTGAACGTTGCTCATTCCAGTACTCATACGCATTTTTGTAGTTGAGCCAAACCAAAATGGCCTTATCGACAGCCATAGGCTGTATGTACATGAGTGGACGGCGCAGAGTGATGAGCACCACCTCTTTATCTTCACCCTGCACCATCTCATCCTGGAAGGCATTACGCAGACCTGTAAACACACCACAAACTTTTAATATAAACTCATGATATACCTTTTAATCCGTAACTGAAATCCACAAGCATTTAAATAAAGCTTCACTCATTATTTCTCCCTCTAACTTCTGGGTCTTTGGTATAATGGAGATGAGTTACCGGTAGAGGTGTTAGGAAGTGTTCATATTTTTTTGAAGATTTGTTGATTTAAAATTCAAAAGGTGTGTTTTGTGTTTTTATTATTTTTTCAGGGAATGACATGTTAAAATTTGGAAAGCGATAAGGTTTGAACAATAAGTGCATTTAAAAATGTAAACAATTAATAAAACAAAGTAAAAAACAAAACAGCAGGGTAAACCGTTAAACATGGCTATGGAAGAATGAGATAATACTTATACGGAAGTCACATTTTTATTTTACATTCACCATCTCGAAACACATTTCAGTGAATACCTTTTTCAGTTTTATCCAAATACTGCAGTGAAATCATTACCGACAGTAGTGGCTACGCTGGCTAACGCGCAGCATTAGGTCATGGGGCCAAGCTCTCTGCTGACTCGGTAGACGCGTGGGTTCGATCCCCACCGTCGGCCGTCCTTGAAATGGATTTCCGTGGTTTCCCATTTTCAACACCAGGCAAATGCTGGGACGGTACCTTCTGACAGGCCATGGCCGCTTCCTTCCACATCCTTGCTCAGTTTCATTCACCATCATTCATTTCATCTCTCATTAACTCCTCTCATGAGGTTGGCGTCAGGAAGGGCATCCGGCCGTAAAAACCATCGCCACAAAGACTTCCATCGCATCTCATCCCCGACCCCGTTGGAAAACGGGAATAATAAGGGGTAGACATACATACTGCAGTGAAATCATTGGAAGTAGATCATAGTTAAAGTCTCAGCATTTGCAGCTGTCAATTTTCGCCTCCTATCACTTACTATGAGACTGTATTTCGAAAATGACCTTTCAGAATCCACATTTGAACAAGGATACCACACACATTTTAATGTAGCTGTTGAATAGTCTCAGTGAGCAGGCCTTAATCCCATGAGGATCTCTGGAACATTCACATTATCTTCATGACGCAGTTGGTTCTTGATTGCAGTCAGGAAAATGCTGTGAGCCTCTAAAAACTGTTGAGACTCCATCTTCTTAAGAAATGGGGCATTCTTCTTAAATTGGAGCAGTTCTGTGGGAGATACGTTCTTAGGTGCATGCCGAGGATCAAACAATGACCCGATGGCATCTACAGTCTTCCTGGCTGGATCCGTAGTCCTTAAAGTCCTGACTTTCACTAGAGCTGACCGGGCAACACACGTAAGCTTGGACTTAACCATTATCTGCATCTTTTGAGAAAGCTGTTCCAAGTTCTGGAGGATCGTATGATTGAACATTCCACCATCGCCTAATAGCTTGAGCTTTACCTCAAGGTCATCTAGCTTCCCAGCCAGTAAGTGAATTGTTGGGTACTTAGATCCCTCCAAGAAATTAAGCAAGTCCATAAGAGAGGCACCAACAACAGAAACATACAATGCTTGTAATTTTATCATTTGTATTGTTGAAGTCGATGCTTGTTGGAAAAATTTGACCCCAGAATTTGAATCTTCCAATGTTCTGAAAAATACTACCAGATCTTCCACATGCGTGGCCATATACATTGCAGCCTTAAACCATGAATTCCATCTTGTACATACGGGCATTGGGAAAGCTAGAATTTCATTCTCTTTTTCTGTGTTTTCATATCTCTCCCTTAGAAATGCAACGTAATTGCTTTTCCTTTTTCGCATATTTAAAAGGGCATTCATGTTCAATTCGTCCAGCTCGGTTTCAAATATGCAGCCAATAAGATTGACTTTATGAGCCCAGCACTGGACATGACATTCTTCAATCAATCCTTGAAGAGTAGTTACACATTTTGTCATGTAGCGTGCTGAGTCCGTAACTACTGCCACTACACGCTCGTGTTCAATTTCATAGGAATTCATGGTGTCTAATATCGCATTGGAGCAATTTACACTATTAGCAGAATCTAAACAACAGATGCAGGCAGATGGGTGTTCATTTCAGTTGATGGTACTGATGGACGAAAAAGAATGTTGAAAACACACCTAACATTCTCGTCAGTTGTTTCGTCACATAGCAAAAACACGTCTTAGTTTTTTATATCTTCCCTCCTTCTTTCGCCAATCAAGGGGATGTATTTCTGACGAATCTGATTTGCTGATGGTAAATCTCCGCGAACGTACTTATTAAACCAAGTACGGATAGTAAGATTGTCTAGTTTCTGTACTGGTATATTAGCTTTCACAAACGCAGTAGTAGTGTCCAAAATAAACCCTCCTTTCATATCCGTCACACGACTAGCATTTGATAATGTTTCTTTCAAGGTGGCCACTCTAGGAACACTAACTACAAGACGCGAATTTTCTCGGCGTTTTGAATGCTTCTCCGATTTGCAATGTTTGTGTAATGCATCTTTCCTGCGATAATCTAACCGACAATCACAATATTTGCACATAAGAATGCCACAAGAAATTATAAATCATTCATTCTTATATTCTTTAAGTCTGTCTGTGGCAGAAACTGCTACCTTCGGCATTTTTAAACTCAACTGAGCGATGCCCAGTAACAAACACTGTTATCACTCGGTTGACTGTAGTCACATGCCAGTATAAAGTCGTAACTGATACGTTTCTACCTTGCTCGAACTGTGGATTACTCTTCGGAAATATTAATATCTCTGACTTGCAGTGAAAAAAAAAACTCTCTTACGACATCTGTTGACTATATGTTGTACCAGTGTAAACTCAAATTAATACGTCGCGCCATCTTGGAAGTGGTGGACGTACTGACTGGTGTGGTTAGTGAGACAAGAGATAGCGCGCGTGTATCCTTGTGCTCGCAGGCTGGTTATCGACGACATTCGACACTTCTAAAAAAAAAAGCTGTAACCAATAGCGACGTCTGTTGTGTATTATTGTTTTTCTGCTTGGTACTAGCAAAGTCAGGATGTGATTTCACACGACCTAATACCGTATTTACGGGGCCCTAGATTGGCTTCGGCCTATCTAGAGGTATTTCCTCCAGTCTAAAACACCTTCAATTATGTACCTACGTGTAATAAGAACTTCTGATAATTCATACTTGGTTTAAATTTGTAGAAATGTACCTTGGCAACTGACCCTAAGGTAGGCCAACGGAAGAAATACTCGAAAGGTTTGTAAAATATATACATCATCGGATACTGGATTATTCTTATAGTTGTTCATTGATATATTGATACGAAGATGTGATTGTTTCCATTGTGTAACTTCTTAATATTTTATGATATATTGCAGTTTATTTCTGTGAAGTGCTAACCTCAAATGGTATCTGTAGGCTGCTTGGTATGTATGTTCAACTATTTAATTTATTTTCCAGTAACCGAATTGGTGTTTTCGAGTTTAAGACTCCTAGGGATTTTATTTTAACGTTTGTATCTGGTCTGCCTTGTCTGTATGGTCCAGAACGTCATATTTTTCTCCGAGCAAAGATATTTTATTTTTAACCTAATTTCCGTAATTTCTCTCCATATCTTTGGCTCTTAGTATAGTTCCTTATGAACTCCGTGTCAAGTATCACTTATTATGATACGTATTTTATTTCATGTAAAGTCTTGTTTGATAGGTCACGGCTCTATTTGTTGTTGTTCGTTTTTTTTTTTTCTGGTTAACAATTATCGAGTGAATTTGTTATAAAAAGGGTAGACATGTTTGGATTGGGATTAAGCTTGACGTGATAGCCTTCTGCTCTGACTAATATTGAAAGATTAAATACTCGAATGGATAATTAATATTTTATTGAACCTATGTCGTTGGTCCTTATGGACATATAAGGTAATTTATTGGAATTTCTTTAAGGGGTCTGTTATTTTCCTTCATTTAGGTAAACCTTGTTATATCACTAGACATTCGTGAATGTCATCATGTCCACGGTTCCTCGCTCATATTTACATTTTTGTATTTTATTATGTAATCTATTATTTTTTTAAATTATTTAATGTTGTCATAATCTATCTGCAATATTTCATTCTTAATATATTGTCATGAAATTTTTCTTGTGTGTTTTCTTGACACTAGATTTAACATGTGTAGTCTCTTGAAACTAATTAACCTAGGTTATGATAGCATTTGGTCTAGCCCTTTCCATCAAGTCAGGTAGCAGTAACCACACGCAAAATTTATTTCTGAATTCGTGTCATAATATTTAAATTACGTCGCGTCTCATCTTCCTGTACTGCTAAGTTCAGAACTACATCGACGAACACGTGGTCACCAACTGATTCACGCAAATAGCACACTAGCTTCGATGATAACGCACAATTTGCACACTTTTTATTAAATTATACTATGAATTACACTCGCTACCGATGTAACAGGAGGCAAACGTAGTTCACAATATGAACAACTATCACATAACCTTTTGGAGGTAGTCGGCCAAACTATTCATGCTGCGAGATAACAGCTGTTTACCACAGCGCTAAAATCCAACGAGTAACGAGAATATCGATAGTATATCGTAATATGACGTATAGCGTAGTATTACCCCTCGCGAAACTATACAATCGATCATTCTCGAATTGAACACCAACCAAATTCAATTATCGGCTTGTGGACAAGAATGTTCGGATTGGTGTGGGAAAAAATATGAAAAATGTTTTTTATTTCGCAGATTGCAGTATTTGTGGAGTTATTCACAAAATTCGCGTTATTTTGCGATTTAATTTTACTGCTGGGCAGCACGAAACATGTAAATACGTGAAAATAAAATATCCTAACCTCTAAATATGACATTTCGTTTTATCGCTAATTCACAAAAACTAACACCTCTAGTTACCGGGAATCGGTGCACATGCATTTGCTTTTGATAGTTCACAGTTAGTTTACTTGTACACAGTGCTTTATACCTGGGAGTGCACAATGCTATGCTATACTGACAACCTTTCTTCTCTAAGGCTCAAAAAAGGTTGGTTATGAGTAAATTAATGATAAATTCACTGATGCAAATAATTAAACATAATTATTATTAAATAATTAAACTTAAGAGTGAATACAAGTTTGTGGTGATTCACATAAACACAAAATAACTCTTACAGAGTTGTTTGGCAAACCAAAATTGTGTCTGAACTCGAGAAAATTATATTATAACCTGACATGTTCTTCACACCTTGAGAATACCATTGAACCCTACAGTGGTTATGTGGGGTGCTCACAACACCCCAATGTTTGAATTCGTTGAATTTGATTATTCCTAAGTTGGTCATATTGATGGCAGGCCTAACACTAACCTACCAGACAGTCATTTGAAAGTAGCTCATTGTTGATCTGAACAGACCATTTGTTTCACGGCCGACTGAATACGAGCTGCGCTCTATACCGGCCTTGACATTCCCAGTCAGAACCCATGTATAACATGTAATTGGAAAGTTTCTACTCGTTGCCGGTAGAGCGCACTCCCCTCCCATTATAGGCGCGATAAGGAATCAGCTGTACAGCACGTATATTAAATGTGTAATCTCAAGAACCACTGGATGGATTTTGATGCTGCTTTCACCATTCTGTAAAGGTGATCTCGAGGAAGATTTGTGTAGAAAATAATTTATTTATGACCAAAGGGAGCCAAGCAGTAACGATTTCAGTGAAAAGGTCGAAAAAATAGTCTGGCGTCCGTGCGATTTTTAAGCTTACGCTGGGCAAACCGTTAAAAATATCATTATGTTATGAGTGTAAGAATTGTTCAGCGTGAGAAATTCTACAAAAAAGTCCGCGAGAGCATATCTCTATCTTCGATACATCGCCCACTATAAGTGTTTTTAGTTTGGACGGGAGGGGGATTTGGCTTGCACCTCGCCATTCTTAAATTACGTCTGACAGGAATTCCTTGCACATTCATAACTGTTCCCGGGCGAAGCCGGGGCGGGTTGCTAGTGACACTATATAATTATTATCATTATAATTTCCGCATTGAAAAAATGAAAATTATATCACAAAATAAAATAGCGTGCTAATAAATCTAAGAGAAATTAGACATACCTTGCAACTTCTTCGGGTACAAGGACACAACTCCAGCACCGTCTCATCAAAAGGAAAGAGAGGATGATAATTACAGCCGGGAACAAGTAGCAGCCAATCGTGTGTTGTGTTTTGTGCTAAGAGATCTTTCGACAAATTATCAGATACCGTGTGCCTTCTTTTTCACGAAGCAGCTGTCAGGACGGGACTTACATAAACTCCTGCTGGAGGTTATTCTCGAGGTTGAACAATGCGGTTTCATAATTATAATAACTGTCTCTGATAATCACAAAACTAACACTACAATGATGTGGCATTTAGGGGGAGGGAATTTGCAACCAATGGTCAATCACCCATACGACGAGTCTAGGAATGTATTCCCTAGTTTTGATCATTGTCACCATTCTAAAAAAAAAAAAACACATTATAACGCAGTTTCTGTAACGAGAGATGACTGATGGTACTGGAATAATTTCAGGGAAATACTTGTCATTACTATACACAATGCAAAAGGGTGAGATCGTCAAACCGGTCAGACACCTCACTAAAAACACATCGAACCCACTAAATTTGAAAAAATGAATGTTCGGCGTGCCAAGGAAGTGTTCTCATCAGAAGTTATTGGTGCCATTAGTAAACTGAAAGAAAATATAGGCATGTACCCGGAAGCGTACACATTCATGGACGCAGAAGCAATCATTAAAAAAAAAAAGTTAATAAATGGTTCGCTATGCATGACGTAAGCATCACATATCATCATATTCAGTCTAGAAATCCAGATAAAGGGCATTTTTTTCTCATTAAATGTCAGTCGCCTAAACTGGCTAGAGGAATATTTTCTTTCTTACCTTGAAACTTTGAAAGCTGCTAGTAACGCTGCTAGAAAGGACTTCCTGAGTTCTGAGACTTACGAAGCTACCTATACAATTAATTACGGATTCAACTGTCCAGTGCATAAGGTATCTTCTAAAAATGGGTAGAGGAAAGTCGCCAAATATGGGGAGTTTTTTTTATAAGGCTCACATTAGACATAAGAAGGAACGGAATAATTTTGGTTTTCTCACCAATGTAAACCTCAGGCAATATACTATGTATATTACAAATATGGGCACGTTTGATGTTGTAATACCCTCTGATATTATTGTTAACTTTAAAAGTGCACTTTCCCCGTATTAGGCAACTGGGTTTCGAAATATGGGGAGGTGAGAAACCTCACGGTTTTTATTTATAATAGGTACACTGAATAGTATACCCTACTAATTAAAGCATTAAATCTGACAAATTTTTTTTCGTGTGGCCTCCTGAGAGGCCGAGTGCAGGTCTTTCTAGTCGACGCCCGTGGGCGACCTGCGCGTCAGGATGAGAGATGGAATGGATGAAGATGAATGAAACTGGGCAAGGATGTGGAAGGAAGCGGCCGTGGCCTGTTAGAAGGTACCGTCCCAGCATTTGCCTGGTGTTGAAAAATGGGAAACCACGGAAAATCATTTCAAGGACGGCCGACGGTGGGGCTCGAACCCACGCGTCTACCGAGTCAGCAGAGAGCTTGGCCCCATGGCCTAACGCTGCGCTTTAGCCAGCGTAGCCACTACTGTCGGTAATTCTGACAATGTAATGAAATCATGAACACAAATAGTACAAAAATACAAAAATGAATATTTTAAGTAAATAACAGTCCTAGTTTTCTGTTGCCGAACTTCCAAACCGTTCAGCAGAAAAATGCATAAACTTAATGAAAACCGAGTGATTCTGATCGAATTAAACTGTAACGAGGTGCAAGGTATGTCTAATTTCTCTTAGATTTATTAGCACGCTATTTTATTTTGTGATATAATTTGCATTTTGATATTGTGGGAATTATAATGATAATATGATAGTGTCACTAGCAACCCGCCCCGGCTTCGCCCGAGAACAGTTATGAATGTGCAAGGAATTCCTGTCAGACGTAATTTAAGAATGGCGAGGTGCAAGCCAAATCCCCCTCCCGTCCAAACTAAAAACACTTATAGTGGGCGATGTATCGAAGATAGAGATATGCTCACGCGGACTTTTTTGTACAATTTTTAATGCTGAACAATTCTTACACTCATAGTATATTGATATTTTCAACGGTTTGTCATGCGTAAGCTTAAAAAGCGCACGGACGTCAAGTTCTTTCTTCGACCTATTCACTGAAAACTAAAATCGTTACTGCTTGGCTCCCTTTGATCATAAATAAATTATTTTCTAGAGAAATCTTCCTCGATATTACCTGTACAGAATGGTGAAAGCCGCATCAAAATCCATCCAGTGGTTCTCGAGATTACCCGTGATATCCAAGAATCGGGGACTTCGTTTTACACTAAGTAGAGATAAGTCTTAGTCGTGCAATGCTTGGTGAACAGCGCTGTGTGAGCAGTTGAGTAACTAACAAGATTTCATGAAAAAGGTCTCATTGTCTAGGCCGGTATGAGCGCATTCAGTCGGCCGTGTTTGTTTAAATGCAATACTCATTTATTGGCACAGGGGGCTGGCTACACCCCACCTAACATCATCTTGTTGAAAGCCAGTTTTCAGTGCTGCCTTAGTAATCGAAATTAATGCTTTTCAGTCGGTCAACATGTTTGTACCCAATTGTAATGTGTGGTTCCCTAATCCTGAAAATAAATTTCATGAGATTAATAAATACACTTGGATGACCAGTTTCCATCGTCAAGCGATCATCATCAGATCCTTTACACTTAGGCTATTAAATCAATGTCTACAAGTATGAGTTATGATATTTGCAATGTATACACTTATTTAGTTGCAGTAGTAATTAAACTACCACAACTAGTCAAGATATGTAAGCGTTTAAATCAATATAGCATATTTCATTATATTCAAGGTTCAACTGTGGACAGTTTGTTTGCTCATAAAAATCATAATTTCTGAACAGTTTGTGTTCTGAAAATACTCATAATAGCTGAATGAAAAAACATTGGGAATTATTGAAAATTTTCATGATTTCCTGTCCTCACATTTTCTGTTTGTTTAACAAAAATTCAGTGAATTTATAGTGGATTCTTAAATATTGTTATATTTACCTTAAATAATATTAAGAATTTAAATTTTTACAAACAAATATCCTAATGAGAAAATAAAAATCAGTCTAAAAATAAACGAATAGTATGTTAGTTGGCTAACAAGTGTGTTAGAAAGTTTATGCCCCTAAATATCTCAACACACTTTGAGGAGGTGTCAACACCCCATCTAATCACTTACCGTATGTAACTCTAATAATGTATTTTATTTTACATTGTATGGCCAACATTGGACCACTACAATCAATTATACATAGCCTTAGCCAACTTAGATCTTCTATTCTGCCAATAGATTTTCGTCCTCTCAGACGTCAACTTCTTGTCTGCAGCAGAGAACACTCTTCCTTTAGCTCTTTTATTAATTTTGGTTGGCAGTCCAATATGTGAGTCTTGTAAAATTTTGATTCTGTCAGTTTTATTCTTCAGGTCGTTGAGTGTAATTTGGAGTTTTTTAATATCATCCTTAATTTCTGTGATCCATTTAATCCTAGTATTGCTATTCCATAATTTTTCTACTATTTTTCTACTAATTCTACTTTCCGGTGTTCAAAGAAGACTTCCACAAAACGAGATCTGGTTCTTTCTAATTGTACTCAATACTGGTTCAGTGGATCTCATATTTTCAGTGAGACAGCTCCAGGAACGAATTTGGAGAGGATCTGTTGATGGCCTTCCTGGACATCGAAAAGGCCTATGATAGTGTGTGTTGGGAGAAGGTTTGGGGAGCAATGGAAAACATGGGAGTGGAAAAAGGGACTGTAGGCCGAGTGAAGGAGATGTATTGTGGAAGTGTGAGTTGTGTGAAAGTTGGAGGGGAAAGAACAGACTGGTTCAGACAAATGAGTGGCCTCAAACAGGGTAGTGCGCTGTCACCCCTTCTCTTTATTGTGGTTATGGACAAGGTAATGACACGGATAGCACGAAAGATAGGAGAAGATAAGATGAAAGCAATGGTGTTTGCAGATGATCTCATGGTCTGGGGAAACAAGGAGGAGGAAATTCAGGAGCAACTGAAGGCTTGGGAAGAAACAGTGGGAGAGTACGGATGGAAGTTCAACAGAGGTAAATGTGAGATCCTGATAATGACCCGGATAAAGGACAGACCAATGAGTGGGATAACACTTGGAGGTGGACAGCTGAAGAAGGTGGAAAGTCTCAAGTACTTGGGAAGTATAATGGAGGAAAATGGGAGAAATGACAAAGAGATTACGGAACGTGGCAGACAGGCAGAATCATTTCTGAGAAGCATTAGGAGCTTAGTGTGGAATAAAGATGTCCCACAAAAAAGCAAGGAAGTTTTATACAGAAGCTACTATATCCCGATACTGACCTATGCTTCAGAAACGTGGACAATGAAGAAAAGAGACATAAGCAGAATACAGGCAGGTGAAATGAAGTTCCTGCGAAGTAGGATCGGAGTAACAAGAAGAGACAGGGTGAGGAATGAAAAGGTCAGGGAAATAGTGAAAGAGGAGCCCTTGTAAGGTAGGATTGAGACATCAAGACTGAGGTGGTACGGACACTTAAAGAGAATGGATGAGAGGAAGATTCCCAAGAGGATACATGAGATGCAGATGCAGAAGAAACGACCAAGGGGAAGACCAAGAGATAGATGGCTGAAAGGAGTGGAGGATGTGTCAATAAGAGAGGCGAGGACTGGACCAGAGTGTCAGCGGAGAGGTGGTGGGAATAAAGGACTAAGTGGTGAGGCTTATGTTCCAAACAGACCCAGCCTGGGGCTGGAAACTGTACAAGATGATGATGATGATGATGACTGGTTCAATTTCCTTAATGTAGATTGTATTATTTGATGCTCTTCTCCAATGACCATTAACTTGATATTGCTTATTTATGTATGTCCTAATTCTGTTTGTTCTATTTTAGTATTGTATCTATTTCGGCTGTATTAGTAGTTTCGAAAATAGTTTCAGTAGCATAAGTCACCTCTGGCTGTGTAACTGTTTTATGTGCTCTTAATTTTGCTGCAATTGATAAGTTTTATTTTGTTGTATGTATTTTTGGCTATATAATTGGCTTTACCAATTTATTTATTCTATTCTGCCAGGTTGGTTTTTCTTTTAGATTATAAGTGTAACTCTAATAATAATAATAATAATAATTTAAAAAAATGATGTTATCCATTTTACGTCCATTTTAACTACTGTGGCTTTTCGAAATGCTGAGGTGCCGTAATTTTGCCCTGAGGGTTATCTTTAATGTGCCAGTAAATCTATTGACATGGCTCCCTCACATATATGCACCCTCAAATGGCAACTAACAGTGCCAGGATTCGATACTGCAATCTTGGGCACAGCAGGCGAGAGTGTTACAGCTGTTCAATGTAACCAGTCATTTAACTGTAGATCACATAACTATTTAAGGGTGAATTCACATAATTGGTGGTTCAACAAGCAAAATTCCAAAAATTTCTGAGCTTCCCCATCCCCAACATGTTACAGTAGGTTATAAGCTTGCGGAATGTGCTGACGAAGCTGGCCACTCACGTCGCGGTTCATAGCCCACAGGCTTAAAGACGAGATAACTTTCTTCTGACAAGATCACGCCAGATTATAAGCTCGCGTTATGTGGTAAGGACAATGCTGGCCGCTCACGTCACAGTTCGTAGCCCGCAAGCATAAAGGCGAGATTATTTTCTTCTGACAAGATCACGCCAGGTTACAAAGTCTCGGCACCATGTGCAACTGACTGGCGCACAAATACGAATATGAGACGATTATGCGATGAAATTTTATAAACCTATTTTAGTGTTTGAAAAGTGGGGTGGGATGATTATGCGAGGAAATACGGTAGTATTATTCAACATTTAATTCATTGGATAACACTGCCAGATGAATTCACTCAACTCATCATCATCGGCTTTAACTCGAATCCGAGTATAAATCTTCTTCCTTCAGTCCAGTTTGTGGATGTGTTTACGGTGACTAAAGAGTCCAATCCTGGCATGGAACAAGCGACCACACAAGTCGCATAGTATTGCTGGAGGAGGACGTGGTTGGGCTGCTCGAAGTTTCCTAGCTTGACGCTTGGCCTCTTCATGTATGCGTCGATCCCTTTCAAACGTCTTTACAGAATCCGAGATGGTACGGCGCCAAGTTGAGCGGTTTTCAGCCAGCATGTCCCAGGTTTGTGGATCAAGACCTGTCAATTTCAGGGTCTGCTTAAATTGGTCCTTGTAGCGCCTCTTAGGACCACCATGAGGTCTGGTGCCATAGCATAACTCACCATATAGCATTTGACGAGGTAATCTCACATCATCCATCCGATGGACATGACCAATCCATCTAAATTGGTGACCTATTATGGATGATTCTATGCTGTTGATTTGAGCCTTTTCCAGAACAGCAATATTGGTAATGCGGTCTTCCCATTTAATCCTCAGGATTGATCGAAGTTTTTGTAGGTGAAAACGCTCAAGCTTCCTAAGATCACGTCGGTAAAGGGTCCACGTTTCACAGCCATACAACAATGTAGAAATGACTACTGCTTTGTACACCATAAGCTTTGTACTCATGGATAGATCTTTATTCATGAAGACCCGGTGCGCTAATCGTCCATATGCTGCATGGGCTGCGCCAATTCTCTTATCCACATCCTGCTCACAGGTACAGCTCACAGAAATGGTACTGCCCAGGTACGAGAAGTGGTCAACCTGTTCTAATGGCAAATTTGAAATGGAGATATTGAACTGAGGAAGAGGTGTGCCTGGTGAAGGTTGTGCCAAGACTTTAGTCTTATTGACATTTATGGTAAGACCAAAGCGATCACATGCACTTTTGTAACAGTTAACTGACTCTTGCAGCTCTTCTGGTGTGAGAGTTGGTGACGCAGCATCATCTGCATACAACATGTTAGTAACCTTAGTAACCTGAGTTTTCCTCAAGGAGCGGAGACGAGTTAGGTTGAAAAGCCCTCCATCAAAACGATACTTGATCTCCACACCTGGGATGTTTGTGGGTGAATCATAAAGCATTGCAGCCAAGTACAGCGCAAAAAGCGTTGGAGCCAGTACACATCCTTGTTTCAGTCCATGGGTAATGGGAAATTCATCGGACATCTTATTCTGATGGCAAACCTGACCTGTCATGCCATCATGGAGAGCTTTGATTAGATCTACAAAACGCTGAGGGCAACCAAACCGCTTCAGCACTGCCCACATGGCTGGTCTTGGAACCGAATCAAATGCCTTTTCCAAGTCATAAAAGACTAAGAAGAGTTGATTCTGTTGTTCTCTACATTTTTCTTGTAGCTGTCTCACACAGAAAATCAAGTCAATTGTGCTTCTGGAAGTTCTAAATCCGCATTGTGACTCTGGGAGGATCCTCTCAGAGATAACCTTGAGGCGGTTAAGTAGAATTCTTGCAAGAATCTTCCCCACAATTGATAGCAGTGATATACCACGGTAGTTGCCACAAACACTGCGATCACCCTTTTTAAAGATAGTGACGATAGTGGCATTCTTTAGGTCTCCAGGTACCTTTCTTGATTCCCAAATTCTGAGGATAAGGATGAAAATTCTTGATTTGAGGGAATGACCTCCGGCTTGAATTAGTTCCAGAGGGATGTTATCTGGGCCAGGTGCTTTTCTGGGTTTCAATTGGGTGAGAGCTGCACTGAATTCATGATAAGTAGGAGGTACTGCCAACCACAGTTGTTCAGGTTGTTGCGGCACATCACAGAGGAAGTCTTCAGCAGCTTCTGATGGACGATTTAGGAGATTGGAGAAGTGCTCCTTCCAGCGTTCCAAGATTTCTTGACTATCAGTAAAGGTAGTAGAATTATCAGCGCTTTTCAGTGTACCTGATGATGAGCGAGATGGTCCATATATTTCCTTGAGTACGGCATAGAAGTTCCTCAAGTCTCGAGCATCCGATAGTCTCTGCAGTTCCTGAGCCTTCTGTTGCCACCAAGTATTTTTAATCTGCCTTATCTGCGTCTGGCATTTACCCTTGAGTTCCAGTAGTTTATCTCTCTTTGTGTTGGAAGTTGGGTCTTGAAGATGGGCAAGATAGGCATTCCTTTTGCCATTGATGAGAGACAGAATTTCCTCATTGTTGTCATCAAACCAGTCTTGTCTTTTCCGCACTATAAAACCAATGGTTTCCTCAGCTGACTGTGTGATAATCTTCTGTAATGTGGCCCATTCTTGCTCAATATCATTTGTTACTGGGTTTTCTGATAACTGGGTGACGATCCTGTTTCCAAAATGTTTGTACATGGATTCATCCTGAAGTTTGGATGTATTAAACTTCTTTCTTGGCAAATTTTTGATGTTCCTAGGTGGTTTAGGTCTGATGGATATCCTGAGCTTACATATAAGAAGTTTATGATCTGTCCAACAATCGTCTATATTCCTTGCTGTTCTGGTAATAAGAGTGTCCTTCTTATCACATTGCCGGGTAATGATATAATCAAGAATGTGCCAATGTTTGGAACGAGGATGCATCCACGTGGTTTTGAAGCGGTCAGGTAGCCGGAACTGCTTGTTGGTAATGAAAAGTTCGTGTTCTGCACAAAGACCAAGAAGCAACAGTCCATTGGGATTACATTTTCCAAGTCCCTGTTTGCCCATCACATTATTCCATAGCCTGTGATCTTTCCCAACTCTGGCATTGAAGTCACCGAGGAGCAAGAGTTTATCTGCAGATGGTACCTTGGAGATGATTTCACTTAGCTGATTATAGAACTGAGCCTTTACTTCATCATCAGAATCTAAGGTAGGAGCATAGGCAGAGATGAGTGTCATAAAGGAACCTCCTGAGAGTGGTATGCGGAGAGTCATGAGCCTTTCGCTGATTGCAATGGGCGTAAGTTGGTGATAATTTACCAGTTTGGTCTTCACAGCGAAGCCCACACCATGAATACGACATTCACCCTCATCCTTTCCTTTCCAGAAGATGGTATATCCTGTTCCAGATTCAGTAATCTTGCCTTCAGCAGACAGCCTAGTTTCACTGAGAGCAGCAATGTCAACGTTGAGTCTTGATAACTCATGGGTTACGAGAGCTGACCTTCTCTCAGGTCTAATGTTATTGCATACCTGCCAACTTTTGAAAAGGGCTATCAGTAAAACTCACGCGCGACAAAAAAAATCTAACGATTTTCGACATACCCCGGCTTGACGAAAATAATAATACTTCTGGGCTACAAAATACAATAATTCATGCTTTAAACAGGATACTTCAATGAAATCATATCTACTTACATGATTTGTAGATGAACATAACAATCAAGAAGAAATCCATGTTAATCAGCAGCAGGCGTGGTGAATATCGGTTTGGAGCAGACATAACAGGACTTCCTTGATAGATTAAGCTGATATACGATAATTGAAAAAGGCTTTAAACAATAAAACTTGTTTAACGTAACACAGGCAAGAAATAATATAATACACACTGCAAATCACATGATAGTTCGACTTTTAAGTCATGGTTGTGGCCTTTTTAGCTTCCTGCAAACAGTCTTGAGAAAATGTTTTGTCATAACAGGGACCAGAACTCCTGGTCTTCAAAATAGAAATAGACTCCAGAGATTCATTGGACATGGATGACCTGAACTGTGTTCTATTTTTCTTCACAAAGCTAAAAAAAAACATTCACATTCTGCATAGCTATGGGGTATGGTGAGAATAGAGAGCAATACTCTAAAAATTCGGTTATACTTAAGAAGTCCATCGGCTCCACGAATTCTTGATATTTGTGCCCAACTGGAATCACTTGCAGCATCTTGATGTGCAGCCAAAGAGTCATCTACCTGAAGAGCTGTGAACTGCCTCTGAAGCACATTCACCACCTCATCTGTAGTTTCATTCTCTTCCTTGCATAACATGATAGGAAACTTTTCCAAGAAAAAACGAATGGAAGATAAGTGTGAATCTTCAATTTTGTCTAACCTAGCAACTTGAGCATTCTTTAACACGTCATCCTTGAGTGGAAACTTGTTGATGATGTAGTCACAGGCAGTATAAAAGTAGTTTCTCACTGATGAAAAGAAAAGGAATTTATCTGTATCCGGTCCGTTCTGAAGGCACTTAACAACTTCAGATGATGCATTTTTTGCCATTTTATTTACAATACATGTCGTTTTCGTGCGACCACAACTATATTTCTTTGCAACTTCTGATGTGGGAAACATCTTCTTAAATAAAGCTCCAGCATGATCAGCCGCACTTAAGGGCACATTGTGTTCCACCAAAAAGGAAGTAAACAGACACTCGGCCCTAATTACGTCACTGTAAACGTTTCCAGACTTAGCAAAAAAGGTGTTGATTTTCTTGCTATCTTCTTCGATTTAACATAACTAATGTGTTTACCGCACTTCACATGATTACTTAAATCGTTTTTTCCACCATATGCAATATTAATATCACACCCACATACCGTGCAAAAGGCAAATTTTTATCTCTTTCTTGATTTTAGTATGCACGGAAAATCAACCGAGTATGATTCTTTAAATGTCTGGAAGTACTGTTTCTTGTTGGATTTGTTCATTCTCGATATCTACTAAAACATCGAAAGGAACCTGGATCACTGAACGTCACATAAAATTATAACATAAAACAATTAAGACAGCCAACACTTCATTAAAACATGTCAAAACACACCAACCATTAAATGAACACGACGCCAACCTCGTGAAGATAGAATATGCACATGGTAGAAAAAAATAAACACACACACACGTGGAACGAATGTAATTAGTCCAAGGAATACAGGAAACTGCGAAGCACGAAGTTATAGCCAAAAACTCGAACGCTTCATTAAAATATGCCATAACCTTAAAAGACGAAAACATTCAAGGAACGCCAACTTCGCGAACAATGAACAACTAACGTGGTCAAAGAATATGGTTTAAATCGCAACGAGCGAACGGAGCGGAACAAAGAATATGCGAAGCAGAGCCTGTCAACACCTAAGATTCACATGCAAGAACGGTTATCCCGGCTTCAAATTCAATTACGATGACGACACAGCCATCACACGGTTAAAAGTACGAATCATATCAAAGAACGAGTTATCGACTATCGTGGACTTGCCTTCGACCCACGCAAACAATCGATTGTACGGAAGTGGGCGGTATTATCGAATGTAAATTATCGTTTCAAATTTTTGTCCGCGAAATCGTAAAATGACACCGTTCGTCCGTAAAACCGTAAAATGCTGCAATTTCCGTAAATTTTACGGATAAACCGTAAAAGTTGGCAGGTATGTTATTGTCAAAATCAAGCAAGGTTCTGATGTTCCATGATCCAATAATCAAATTGTGATTCTTTACTGTTTTTGAGTTTCGACCGCATGAGGGGTGACCTGCTGAGTGCGGTTGCCCAGCCGGACCAAGATTGTGACTTCCGATGTTTAGCCCACCTTTTCTAGGGCCTTCCCCATGTGGGGTGGGCAGCGGTGATCCTAAATAGGCCTGCCCAAACACAGATGCAGGACCGAATTCCTGAGTAGTCACAGAGTCTCCGGAAGACGACCATCACACATCTGCTGCCAACGTGCAGGTCCGAACTAGGGGCTTCCAGTTACACCCATAACCTGCCCCCACCGTCCATATCCCATCGCCGTTGGACTTTGAAAAGTGACGTTCGGAAGAAGTGCCACTGGCGTGAATTTGTTTAGGGTGGATCTCAGCTTGCCAGGACGAGACCCACACACTATGATCTCTGAGCCTTATCCTGCGGCTCACAAAGAATGAGACATGCAGGACCGAACACAGAGACTGCAACGAACTGCCGCATACTCAAGTACTACTGAGGTGCGCCTTTACAGCCAGTCCGTCTGGCGTGGCCTCTTCCGCCTCTATGACCGTTGGGAGCCATGAGAGTGATTGGCTCCTCATCCGCTCATTTTGCCGTTGGGCCAAAACCTGCCCATCATAACTATGGACAATAGTTTGCCCTATTAAACCTGAGCAATAGGCTGCCCCTTCCGCCAACCACACTGTGCCAGAGTTCACATCTTTCACTGCAGTTACCGTTGAGGACTTCACCGTAACCCTGGCAAGGGACCCTAACAAGGTACTACCAGCCGGGCCAGCTGGACCAAGGTTTTTTAAAGAGGTGTTACTCCTCTATCACTCCCTACTTGATCATACTATATATATATACTGTAACACTGTATAACACTACACTAGGTGCTATTGCACCACACTGTAACACTCACCTGGTAGCAATACCAACACTGTATAACACTACACTAGGTGCTATTGCACCACACTGTGTCACTCCACTAGTAGTAATACCAACACTGTATAACACTACACTAGGTGCTATTGCACCACACTGTGAAACTCCACTAGTAGCAATACCAACACTGTATAACACTACACTAGGTGCTATTGCACCACGCTGTGTCACTCCACTAGTAGTAATACCAACACTGTATAACACTACACTAGGTGCTATTGCACCACACTGTGTCACTCCACTAGTAGTAATACCAACACTGTATAACACTACACTAGGTGCTATTGCACCACACTGTAACACTCACCTGGTAGCAATACCAACACTGTATAACACTACACTAGGTGCTATTGCACCACACTGTGTCACTCCACTAGTAGTAATACCAACACTGTATAACACTACACTAGGTGCTATTGCACCACGCTGTGTCACTCCACTAGTAGTAATACCAACACTGTATAACACTACACTAGGTGCTATTGCACCACACTGTGTCACTCCACTAGTAGTAATACCAACACTGTATAACACTACACTAGGTGCTATTGCACCACACTGTAACACTCACCTGGTAGCAATACCAACACTGTATAACACTACACTAGGTGCTATTGCACCACACTGTGACACTCCACTAGTAGCAATACCAACACTGTATAACACTACACTAGGTGCTATTGCACCACACTGTGTCACTCCACTAGTAGTAATACCAACACTGTATAACACTACTCAACTATTATATCTCAAAAAGTTGGTGCCGGCTAAGGAGCTCATAATGTGAATAGTTATACTTTGTGAACTAACACAAAAACAATAAAATTTCATCAACTCAAAATTCAAGGGGCCAAAGAAAATCTTGACATTTCAAAATCAGATTAAAAGTAATCATTGTGTAATGAGGCAATGGCTGCATACTAAAACCACCTAAACTCTAAATTTAAAAATTATGCCTACTGTTCTTGAAATCTCCACGTTCGTGGGCACATAGCGCTATCATCAACAGTCACCTAGGTCCTGTTTTGCTGAGATTGAGTAAATGACTGCATAGATCACAATGCCATGAGGTTGGCTTTGTTCTTGGATAAGTTGATGAGATTCTTTCTGTTCCAACAGTCTCGGGAACACACATACTGTACAACTACAAACACTAGTACAGCTACCACAATGACACAAGTTCAGACAGATTCCACAGATATCCAAGTACACAGGACTGATGACGCACAACCCTAAGCGAAACAACATCAATAACACAGGATGGTAAAAAGAACTGACAATAGCCAATTTACTCACCAATACGAGTCTTGAAAAATGCATACTGCTGAAATTCGGGCTCAGCTTCCTCAAACATTACATTCTTTAGCAATTGCCCCAGACTTAGGTTCACATCCACCTGTGCCTTGCCAAAGATTTTCATATATGGGTTAGGCTGAGCAGCTCCTGAGACATTCTGAACTCGGTTTGACAACTGGAATTCCACTGCACCAGTCTCTAGCCGGACAGCAGAATTTGTAGGTGTAGTAGCAGTCAACTGGATACGCTGCAAAACACAATCAACAGTAAAGAAGACTTTGATGTGAAAGCTTTCCAAAGCAATCAGGACCAAGTAACAGACTGAGGGAATCATGTCTACATTCTCAGTAACAAAAACTTAAGATTATAGAAATTTCTACTCTGTAGCAGTGAAGTCTCTAGCCGGACAGCAGAATTTGTAGGCGTAGTAGCAGTCAACTGGATACGCTGCAAAACACAATCAACAGTAAAGAAGACTTTGATGTGAAAGCTTTCCAAAGCAATCAGGACCAAGTAACAGACTGAGGGAATCATGTCTACATTCTCAGTAACAAGAACTTAAGATTATAGAAATTTCTACTCTGTAGCAGTGAAGTCTCTAGCCGGACAGCAGAATTTGTAGGCGTAGTAGCAGTCAACTGGATACGCTGCAAAACACAATCAACAGTAAAGAAGACTTTGATGTGAAAGCTTTCCAAAGCAATCAGGACCAAGTAACAGACCGAGGGAATCATGTCTACATTCTCAGTAACAAGAACTTAAGATTATAGAAATTTCTACTCTGTAGCAGTGAACTACAGTAAAACCATATATTGAATTTTTTTTTAAGGCAGAGTTTTCAAAATATTGGTCAGAGGCACTAAAAATTAGGTGTCACTAAATATTTCAGTTAACTGTCAATAACTGATGAAGGAACTGACAAACTCGATGAATATAGAACAAACAGCCGAGTCCATGGTACTGTACAGCACTTTTAGCCTTGGCAAATCCTGCCTTCTCCTCAAAAAATATGACTTTTTAGTAGTTACTACCCTTTCCATGCCAATGCTTCAATTATTATCAAGTGCCATTTACCTTTATTCTAATGACTAGAGAGAAAAGAATCCGTTTGAGAGAGGATGTGGCCGACTCTTCACTGCCTTCCATCCACAAGGGAACAGGTTTCTCACCACCATACACCTTTTGGACAACTTCATTCACCTCCTGGAATCAAACATGAATAATGAAATCATTCTTTTGAAGCGTTACAGTTCAAAATGTCTAAGAAACTACATATGATATCTGAAGTGTGCCAAGTCCCATCTGGCTCTTAGTATATCTCAACACTGTAGTCTGCATCTGGCAGTTGTCCCTTCTAGCCAGGGTAGCAGCTTCTAGTTTATACCTATAAGTCAACATGAGAATCAAGTAGGAGTTATGTCCAGAAATGTTCTTAATCATTAATTTTTCACCATTATCATCACGCATTTTTTTTTAAATTTTGGTGATATACAAGGCATGATCCTAGGCCTAACACTTTGCTAGAATCAGATCATTAGATTGTAATTTATCTTTGTAAATTACATTCATATCAAATAGTGAGACAAGCTGTTGTATTTTCAATGCTGCTTTTTGGCTGCAAAACCTGGGACTTTCTATTGTTGTGATTCAAAAGAATTTCCATCAGCAAAACCTTTGATCTATTATGAACATTAGGTGAAAGACTACATTACCAACATTGCAGTTCTCGAGAAAGCACAAATATCTAGTATAGAAGCCCATTAACCAGTCATCGACTTAGATGAAAGGGCAAACTTTGCTCCAGTACCTCATGAAGCTCAAAATCATCATGAAGATAGATGACCTGGGAAGCATGTACTGAAGATCGCCTCCTGTGGCGCCACTCTACCTCTACTGCTGCTGAACAGCTTGAAGGAGAGCGCTGCAGAAACACAAGAAGCCAAGCAACAGGTACAAAAGCTCCAGCAAGCTCAACCATGCCTGCCTCCCATCCATTCGATGCAATTTGTGTGGTCACATGTCCCATGCCATGATTGGCCTGTTAATAGCCACTGATGGCATCTCCTATCTGAGTGATTCTATGGCTTGCAGGAAGAAACACATCACAGCCAATGATAAACAATCTTTGTTCAAAGGTCTCTAGATTTAATTGCAAGTCTTGAATCCATTCTCAAGCACTGGACACACACTGGACCAAAGATACCCATGTGGGCCAAATGTGCTGTCAAACAATCATGGCTCACATACTGTACAGTTTAATATTGGACAGTTTCCCTCCTGGTCATCATTCCATTGGCAAAATACACTACTGTTTGTAGAAAGAGAAACACCCAGAAGAAATGGTCGGAGACACTCCCAGAACAGGGGTCGTGTAGGCCTCCGGTACCATACTAAGTGATTGAAATCGCAGAGAGATGGCGTGCACATTGGCCCACCCGTGCCCTCTGTCGTGGGACCGGACAGGTCAGTGTTCCGCATAGCTCTGTCGGCGTGGGGCCGTCATACCAAGTGGAAACGTGTAAGCAAGTGCAACGATGCCTCACCGACATCACAGGGAGCACCATCAGCATGTGAGTGCGGTTGAACGGTGCAGAATGTTTGGGCTCCGGAATGCGGGTCTGTCGTTCCGGGACATTGCGGCTCGTACAGGGCACGCTGCGTCAACAGTAAGGCGTATGTGGATCCAGTGGAGAGAGGAGGGTACAGGGTATGACAGGGTACAGGATGACGCAATGTGACCACAAGGCGAGACAACCGCCATCTCTCCGCATGGCCGTATCGGACCAAACCGCGTCGCCCCCTGTGTTGGCTCGAAGTTGGAGCACTGCAACGGGGGTTGACCTGTCTGCGTCGACGGTGCGGAGCCGTCTTTTGAGGGCTGGACTGGTAGCACACATGCCACTGCGTCGGCTTCCATCGACTGGGAACCACCGATGACTCCGACTACAATGGGCACGTGCACGCCGACACTGGCAGGCTGAGTGTCGAAATGTAGTGTTTTCGGACGAGTCCCGCTTCAACCTGTCCTACAGTGATGGCCGCATACGCGTTCGACGTCGCCGTGGAGAACGCAATCAGGCAGACTGTGTTGTTGAGCGGCATAGCGGACAAACACCAGGTATAATGGTTTGGGACGCAATTGCCTATAACAGGCGATCGTGCCTCGTATATCTTGCGGGCAATCTGAACAGTGACCGCTAGATCAGGGAAGTTTTCCAGCCCCCGGCACTGCCCATCTTGCAGGCCGTTCCACAGGCCATATTTCAGCAGGACAATGCCCGCCCGCATGTGGAGAGGAATGTGCAAGCCTTCTTCGCAGAACGATGGACACCTCTGCTTCCCTGGCCTGCCCGTTCGCCTGACATATCGGCCATCGAACATGTCTGGGATATGGTCGGTCGGCAACTTGTTCGTTCAGGTCCATCTGCCGCCACTGTTGGTGCTTTGTGGACACGCCTACAAACTGCGTGGGACGTGCGTATTCAAGCACTGTATGGTTCCATGCTACGACGTCTAGCGGCTCTGAGTGCAGCACATGGTGGTGCGACGCGGTACTGAAGATCAACCGTCAACGTGCATGAACCGGACTGTCCTTCTAATCAGTAATGTATTGTCATGTCCTTAATCTGTGGTGTAAAGTGCAATGTGGTCACATCTCTTGTTCTTGGTGTTTCAGTTTCTACAAACAGTACTCTATAATTCGCTTCAAGTTTAAGGAAAACAAAGCTGTTTGTTGGAATAGCATGCAAAAACTTGAAGGTTGGTCAGCAATTACGTAGTTCATTTTACTGATTTTTTTTAAACGCTTGACAACTTTTCAAAACTTCTGCATTTAGCATTGGTTACAAGTAACCAAACAGTTCAACGAATACAATCTATGAATGAAACGAGAGAGAGAAGGAGAGTGAGGGGGGGGGGGTGTATCCTGAAATTTTCTATTGAATTCATACATACTGAACCGACAAAATTAGGAAAATTCACAAGTCATTCGTACTTTGCATCGTTTTAAACACAGCTCTCATGCCTAGTTTAGCACCTCTTGGCACACATATACAAGGAGTCAAAACTAACAAAAATAATGATTGAATAATGAATAGGGTAGTTAGAAGTGTCTAGTTTTTTGATTCACAATGAAAACCATTACTTTTAAGCTGTTTAATTTTAAATATATTGGTCCACACACAGGCAACTGGCGCCATAACTCATATCTTTTAATCGTGAATTAGTGTCGTATTTGCAAGATATCACAACTTCTTCAATGCAATGCATTTTAATCCAGCACAAATTTTTATTTCCATTGTCAATTACATTATAATGTTGCGTTCCTGCCTTTGCCAATAACTTGCAATCACCGAAACATCAAGATACCTACTCTCACCAATTATTCATGGCTAGGGACACACTAATTTCTCGACTCACGAAATTCGCGAAATTTTCAAAAGTGTTAATTATGATAGGAGAAAGGCATATAGGTGTAACGGAATTTATTCAGTTACAGTAGCTCACCCTCGGGTTTTGCTTCGCGCAGTTAGTTTGGGGTATTTTATTCGTATCTTATTATATTGGGTTAACGTGGGGTTGCAGAGGTGATTTTTATTGTGCCTGTGTGTGTTTTTGTGGACGGATTCATCTTTGGATGGTCCAGACAACCTAGGATCACTGTTTATTAATTATCGGTTTTTGGATATTTGATATTATAAAATACGGGGTTTTGCGATTTATTACGTTTTGGGAATAAGGATATATAAGACTGTATTAAGTAGAAGCATTATTTCATTTTGGTTTGGGGTTAATTGCTTTATTTTGACCTAGTAATGTTAAAGGTTAGATTCGTGGCTGTACTATAAAGGTACAATGAATTGATATTTTAGAGTGCTGGATATGTGACATACCCGGAAAAGACAGGCAATAATTCGGCTTGTGTGGGATTACCTAGGCTATTTACGGCATGAACTCCCATGAACTTCGCGTGAAGAAACTATTGTGTGACGTCAGTGTGGATTTCGGCTTTCTGATGTTCATCGTGTTGACACGGATGTTCCGCTAGGAGCGGGCCACGCACAAATTAGTTCCGGCAGAAACGTTGGGGTTATGTAGCCCTGCGCCAGTGCATATAATGGCGTGTCTGGAGTTCTGAGCTCGTCTTATTTCTTTATCGGCAGAACACTGATCTACTGACGCCCAGGGTCGTTTTACGTGACATGGTTTCCGTAACGAACAGTTAGAGATCGTCTTCTTGCTTGTACAGCGAAAGTCCATTGTCTACTTGCATTTAGAGTCGTTATTACTCGATCATGGTATCGTAATACGAACGAGCAGTGACTAATTTTAGCTATCCACTGAGCTCTTACGGGCTATTGGAGGCTACGTACATTTCATGGGTCCATCCATACCATGGGCTGTTGGTAATAACTTACCACGCCTAAAGGATAATTCAGTCGTAAACATTTCATCGAAGTCATGCGAGAATGGAGGCCGGAACGAGCAGTTCGACAAGAAAGAAAGTGGAGTGAACCAGTCTAACGTGTGTAGATATTTTGTGTACGGACGGTACAGTATATATACGTAGGTGGCTATTATGCCTGGGTCTAATATGGCCGGTAGTGTTTTTCTGCTCTCAGAGCCTAAATTCAGTGGCAAGGTACTGTATTATTTCACGAGTGTATGAAGGGTATTTGTGTTGTATATTTGTGTATATATGTGTTAGTACAGCCAATAGATTATCTCTTTAAAATTCATGTGTGTTTATATTCCTGTCTTGCATGAACCTGGTACATCAGCAAACGCATGCCAAATGCCCTACACCTGGGACGAGGCGTTTCATAGTCGGGGCAACAGTTATGTATTTATCCTATTTTATTCAGGAAGACCCATATGGTCGACCTTGGCGCCCATTCAAAGTCGGGAGTAATGTTAAAATCACTTGTGGCCTGTAGTTAAAGGCAGTAAATTCTGTAGGTTTGTGTTAATGAGGGTAGTTAATTGTAAATCAACTCTAGCGAGGAGGTAAGAGTGTCTCAGTAGCAGCCCAACGTGAGGCCTTAGACATGCTGATGTGTACCAGGACACAGGAATTAAACTGTAGGCATATTTTCACAAATTCACATATTTCAATTAGGGATGTCTACGTTAGAGCCAGGATGCAATTCTGCTTTGTTGGCGGACAGTGCTGGTGAGCGGCAGAATCAGGCAGGGGCTGATAGGCAATTTGCTGTAGGGATGGGGGAAAACAGTAGAGTCAGGGGAGATTTGCCAGGGAAGGGGGGAAATGAATTAAGTATGATGGACATGTTGAGGAGGCTCGTGTATCTTAGCGACAAGTCTGTAGGGATGGAGGAGAGGATAATCAGTCGGATGGATGGTATGGAGGAGAGGATGAATAGGATGGGGGGGGGAAAATAACTAGTCAGCAGAATAGTGTGGAGGAGCATTTGTCAGAGAAGCTTGATGAGGTCACAGAGCATTTGTCGGAGAAGCTTGATGTGATTAGCCTAGACAGCCATGTTAGTAGCCAGATTTGTGAAGTCAGTGTAGAAGTCTCTAATCTGGAAACTAAGCTAGGTAATGAGATTGCTGTTCAGGAAGAGAGCGTAAACTCTAAAGTAGATAAGTTGGATGCTCAACAAGTGATGTTGGCAGCAGGGGAGATTTCTAGCCAGGCACTTTTGACTAGCCAGAAATTTCCCAGGGTAGATAGGTTGGGAGAGCAGAAAGAGGAAATTGTAGACATCGTGGAAGAGAACGTTGTGGTTAGTGATGCGAGTGCTGGGAGAGTGGAGAAGGATGAGAGTGCTGAAGTTAGTGAGGAGAGTGCTGGGAGAGTGGAGATGCTTGAGAGTGCTGAAGTTAGTGAGGAGAGTGGTGAGGTAGTGGAGATAGGTGAGCGAGTCGAGATTAGTTTGCTAGGGAATGGTATGAAGAAGGTAGATGAGAATATTAGCCAGGTTAGGGAGATAGTGACTAGTATGGAGGAAGATACTGTAGGTAGAATTCTAAGTGGTCAACATTTGGAACTAGGAGGGAGTGAAAATCTTGTTACGAAGTAAGTATGTAATTACTCTGATGACATTAGGACTGCAGTGTGCGTGCAGGAGATAGTTGCTGTTACAGGCATAGAGAGTTCACTTGGAAGGTTAGGTACCTTGAGAAAGACAGGTGGGCAACGTCAGAGAAATGGGGGTAATCAAAGGGAAGGAAATTATAATCAGGGGAGAGAGAAGAACTGGGATCCAGGTAGAGGAGATAGGTACATGTGGTATGAAGATCATGGGAGAGGAAGAAATAACAATGAGTGTCAGGGGTACGGGAAAAACAATCAACCGGGGAACAGGCCACGTGAGGTAGAGCAGGCAAATAGGGGGCGTGGCATGGAAAGGCAGGTTGAGATAAGCGATAGGCCAGGAAGTTTAAACTTCGCCAGGACTCACTATATGGAGCAGGGGGAAAGTCCTTGCATAGTATTCCTGCTCATGCTCTGGAAGAAAAACATAATGTAGAGTATAATGTCAATGTAGGATCTGATAGGTTAGGAGACCAGAGCTGTAAATCAGGTTACAGTAAGGCGCTAGTGAAGTTTGGGTGGAGTGAGCAACAGGATTGCGTTAGGTTAGATTATCAGGTTGGTGGTAGAGATTTTGTTAGTGTCGTTGGATGCATTCAGGTGATTAAAGAGGTTTCTGAGGAGAAAGAATTAGGTGTCGGCATGGTATCAAGTTGTATTTTGGTCATGAGAGATGATCGTGTGATGAGTGATGTGGATCACTGTTGTTTCTGGGTCATGAGAGATGATCGTGTGTCGAGTGATGTTGATCACTGTTGTTTCTGGGTCATGGGAGATGATCGTGAGTTGAGTGATGATGATCACTGTGTGGAGGCAGTTGTTAAAGATACCATGTTGGACGAGGGTCAGAAGTCAGAGGTGATTGACGTTCTGAGGGAACACAGGGTGGTGTTCTCGATGAAACCTGGATGTACTCACGGTTACGGGCAGAATTTTGACATTGCAGATAGGTCTAGCTGGAGCGGTCCTAGGTACCCTATAGCTTACTCTTACATGGAGGGTGTTGTTGAGGTGATTGGGCAGATGCTGTATGAGGTTATATTTGAGATTAGTAACAGTCTGTCTGTTAGTCCTCTGGTGGTGGTGACCATGCGGGATGGTACCATTAGGTTATGTTTGGAGGGCGTGGCATTTAGTAGTTTGCAGGAAGGATTTCTTTTTGTGTGTCTCCCAGAATTTTGGGATTTTCAACAGGGGAAGCTGTACCCTAAGAGATTAAATAAATTGAGAATTATTGTAATTGTAGGTAAGATACTTTGGAAACAGCAGGGAAGGGAGGGGGTAAAAAAATTAAGGTAGGTGATCTGGTGTTGTTGCGAGCTGAGCATCTGCTGTCGGTAGAGCGGAGTGGCATTCTTGAGGTTTTTCATTCCAGTCCATTTGCTATAGACCGCAGGATAGGTGCATGTGCCTACAGATTGATTACCAACGATGACAAGGTCCTAGGTACATATAATATTGCTAACCTCAAGCTCTATGTCACCTAGAGATCTTGCTCACGATGACAAGACAGGAGTTCTAGTGTATTTGTGTGAGGGACAAGGATAAATCTATAGCCATGTAGTTTAGAGATTGATCCTTGTGGGGGCGTCTGTAACGGAATTTATTCAGTTACAGTAGCTCACCCTCGGGTTTTGCTTCGCGCAGTTAGTTTGGGGTATTTTATTCGTATCTTATTATATTGGGTTAACGTAGGGTTGCAGAGGTGATTTTTATTGTGCCTGTGTGTGTTTTTGTGGACGGATTCATCTTTGGATGGTCCGGACAACCTAGGATCACTGTTTATTAATTATCGGTTTTTGGATATTTGATATTATAAAATACGGGGTTTTGCGGTTTGTTACGTTTTGGGAATAAGGATATATAAGACTGTATTAAGTAGAAGCATTATTTCATTTTGGTTTGGGGTTAATTGCTTTACTTTGACCTAGTAATGTTAAAGGTTAGATTCGTGGCTGTATTATAAAGGTACAATGAATTGATATTTTCGAGTGCTGGATATGTGACATACCCGGAAAAGACAGGCAGTAATTCGGCTTGTGTGGGATTACCTAGGCTATTTACGGCATGAACTCCCATGAACTTCGCGTGAAGAAACTATTGTGTGACGTCAGTGTGGATTTCGGCTTTGTGATGTTCATCGTGTTGACACGGATGTTCCGCTAGGATCGGGCCACGCACAAATTAGTTCCGGCAGAAACATTGGGGTTATGTAGCCCTGCGCCAGTGCATATAATGGCGTGTCTGGAGTTCTGAGCTCGTCTTATTTCTTTATCGGCAGAACACTGATCGTTTTACGTGACATGGTTTCCGTAACGAACAGTTAGAGATCGTCTTCTTGCTTGTACAGCGAAAGTCCATTGTCTACTTGCATTTAGAGTCGTTATTACTCGATCATGGTATCGTAATACGAACGAGCAGTGACTAATTTTAGCTATCCACTGAGCTCTTACGGGCTCTTGGAGGCTACGTACATTTCATGGGTCCATCCATACCATGGGCTGTTGGTAATAACTTACCACGCCTAAAGGATAATTCAGTCGTAAACATTTCATCGAAGTCATGCGAGAATGGAGGCGGGAACAAGCAGTTCGACAAGTAAGAAAGTGGAGTGAACCAGTTTAACATGTGTAGATATTTTGTGTACGGACGGTACAGTGTATATACGTAGGTGGCTATTATGCCTGGGTCTAATATGGCCGGTAGTGTTTTCCTGCTCTCAGAGCCTAAATTCAGTGGCAAGTAGTGATGGACAGAAAAACGCCCAACTGTTTGGAGAAAACAGTTGTCCGATGAAAAACGAACGAACTGTTTTTTAATGTTACACCAAACAGTTTTCCTTCAGTTTATTACGATTGGTTGGAACGAATCCACTGTTTGTCTTGCACTGTTTGCTACTCACTGGCACTGCTGTAACCTTGAATGAATAGCCGGAGCTATTCGGCTGAGGTCGTCATTATTCGACAGTTAACCACTCCCATCCCCTCTCTGTCAAATCAACTGTTTGTCCCGTATTATTAGCAGCCAGGATACAAGAGCTGTTGGGAAAAGCAGTTCTTAGCCAAACTGTTCTTCTTCAACGTTTTCGCTTATTGCTGTTTGCGAGCTGTTGGCTGTGTTCTTAAATCTCCTCAAAGCTCTCGCATAGCAGCATTGGCGCCCGCCCGCAGGGGTTCGGGGGTTAGGGAGAGGTAGGGGTTGGATTACCAAGAATATTTACATTCTTAATTTTCACACCAGTTTATTACATAAATTGAAGGAAGAAAGATTGTAGTTTAACGTGACCGTGAATCTTGTGATTATGAGCCACGGGACCGCCTTTTTACGTAGAATCCGAACCACAGGACATGGCATTTCACTTCGAAAATCTCACATGCATTGACCGGGAATGCTTGTTGGCCAGAGGCCAACAGCTTGACCGCTGCGCCACAAGGCCCCTATTACAAAAATTGAAGTTACTGATAGTTAACTCATAATTCCACAATTTTATTTAACTTAGAGTAATTTGGAATTATTTGAAAATATCTGCAGTTATTTAGAAAATCGGCGAACTGGATTAACATTTAACATTACCATTTTAATGAACTGCTTGAATTTTATTTTTGTCGATACATGGTGATACCACTAAAGAAATGAACATTATGACGATGATTCACAAAGAAAAGTGAACTTCTAAGGACAAAAACTCTGAACTAAAAGAAAACAACTATTCTTCCCATTCATGAAGTATAACATAAATTTCTCGCCAAATCAATACTTTTTACTTACTTAAAAATTCTATAGGTACATGTTTCGAAAACACACAATGTTTTCTTCCTCAGCCCACTTATTGGTGTTAAACATCATAAAACATCGATAACCTCACTAAATAACAAAAACACAGTTCACATTTCTTCTCTTGTTCTTACTTTGTTAGGCCTGTGTCATTCGACACATTAATGTCACTCACGGAATAAACACTTTTAGTTGAAGTAATGAATATTGACACATTGACACATTTACTCATTGCTAGTTTCAACGTGGGTTGCTGAAATGCACACAAGTGTCGTATAACCTTGCCAAAAGCGGAGAAAACAACTAACCAGCACCCAGGAAGGTAATTGGGTGTGGCGTCATGAAAATAAATCGAGTCAGGAATGTATGTTGGAATTAAACTATTGCGGTGGGGGTTGAGGAGGTGGTTTGCGTTTTTTATTATTATTTAAATAATCTGCTAATAAATCTAACAATTCATTCGTTTCAAAATTAACCTCGTTTAGATTATTGCATTCCTTTGACCTCTGATAAGTAATGATATGAATATTTTCCAAAATATTCATATAGCTGCCCTTCGATGCGTAATGCAAAATTTTGACGTCATTATTTATGTCCGTGAACTTATGTCCTGTTTCTTCCATGTGTACCGCCATGGCTGAAAACTTCCTGTGTTTTGTGGCCGAAACATGCTCAGCATAACGAGTACGTATGCTCCTACCCGTCTGTCCCGCGTAATTTGAATTGCAAAAATTACATCTGAGCTCATAAACTCCCGATTTTAAATGTTTATCACTACTGTTGACTTTATTGGAGTTGAAAAATTTGTTGAAATTAGAATTATTGGTTTTAAAGGCGACGTTCATATTGTGTTTCTTTAGGATGTTGGTTACTGTGTAAATGCTTCGATTTACGTAGGTGAAGGTGGCAAGTGCTTTCTTTGTTGTGTCCTCTTTAACTAATTTTGTTAAGGGTCTGTTTTTCAACTTGTAAATTAATCTGCTGACATAATTGTGGTTGTAACCATTGAGTTTAGCTATTTGATATATAATGTCAATTTCATGCTTCCGGTCATGATCAGAGGAAGGGATTCTTAACGCTCTATTAATGAGGCTTATGAACGTTGCATTCTTGTGTCCGCCCGGATGGTTAGAATCCTGCCGTATAACTGTACTCGTTTGCGATGGTTTTCTGTAAACTTTATAATGCAGACGATTGTCTTTTTTAATCACAGTTATATCCAGATAATTGATTTTATTATCGACTTCTAAATCTAAAGTAAATTTAATATTGCTGTCAATTATGTTCAAATCATCCAATATTTGCTCTATCGCTTGAACTTGGTTATTGATAATGATGAAGATATCGTCTACATATCTTCCCCAGAAAACGATGCCACTAATTTGGTTAATAATTTTCTCATGTTCAATGTGGTCAAGGTAAATGTTGGCCAAGACACCCGATAATGTCTTGGCCAACATTTACCTTGACCACATTGAACATGAGAAAATTATTAACCAAATTAGTGGCATCGTTTTCTGGGGAAGATATGTAGACGATATCTTCATCATTATCAATAACCAAGTTCAAGCGATAGAGCAAATATTGGATGATTTGAACATAATTGACAGCAATATTAAATTTACTTTAGATTCAGAAGTCGATAATAAAATCAATTATCTGGATATAACTGTGATTAAAAAAGACAATCGTCTGCATTATAAAGTTTACAGAAAACCATCGCAAACGAGTACAGTTATACGGCAGGATTCTAACCATCCGGGCGGACACAAGAATGCAACGTTCATAAGCCTCATTAATAGAGCGTTAAGAATCCCTTCCTCTGATCATGACCGGAAGCATGAAATTGACATTATATATCAAATAGCTAAACTCAATGGTTACAACCACAATTATGTCAGCAGATTAATTTACAAGTTGAAAAACAGACCCTTAACAAAATTAGTTAAAGAGGACACAACAAAGAAAGCACTTGCCACCTTCACCTACGTAAATCGAAGCATTTACACAGTAACCAACATCCTAAAGAAACACAATATGAACGTCGCCTTTAAAACCAATAATTCTAATTTCAACAAATTTTTCAACTCCAATAAAGTCAACAGTAGTGATAAACATTTAAAATCGGGAGTTTATGAGCTCAGATGTAATTTTTGCAATTCAAATTACGCGGGACAGACGGGTAGGAGCATACGTACTAGTTATGCTGAGCATGTTTCGGCCACAAAACACAGGAAGTTTTCAGCCATGGCGGTACACATGGAAGAAACAGGACATAAGTTCACGGACATAAATAATGACGTCAAAATTTTGCATTACGCATCGAAGGGCAGCTATATGAATATTTTGGAAAATATTCATATCATTACTTATCAGAGGTCAAAGGAATGCAATAATCTAAACGAGGTTAATTTTGAAACGAATGAATTGTTAGATTTATTAGCAGATTATTTAAATAATAATAAAAAACGCAAACCACCTCCTCAACCCCCACCGCAATAGTTTAATTCCAACATACATTCCTGACTCGATTTATTTTCATGACGCCACACCCAATTACCTTCCTGGGTGCTGGTTAGTTGTTTTCTCCGCTTTTGGCAAGGTTATACGACACTTGTGTGCATTTCAGCAACCCACGTTGAAACTAGCAATGAGTAAATGTGTCAATATTCATTACTTCAACTAAAAGTGTTTATTCCGTGAGTGACATTAATGTGTCGAATGACACAGGCCTAACAAAGTAAGAACAAGAGAAGAAATGTGAACTGTGTTTTTGTTATTTAGTGAGGTTATCGATGTTTTATGATGTTTAACACCAATAAGTGGGCTGAGGAAGAAAACATTGTGTGTTTTCGAAACATGTACCTATAGAATTTTTAAGTAAGTAAAAAGTATTGATTTGGCGAGAAATTTATGTTATACTTCATGTTAACATGGTCAATACGGAACCTGGAATGAGTGCAATTTCCCATTCATGTCATGAAGATAATGTACCCAACGGTTTCAGAGCAGCCAAATAACGAATATCACGAAGCAAGTAAGAAATGAAACGAAAATTGCGGGGGGCGATATGTCCTAGTGACAGCTAGGTAATTAAATGAAAAATATGACTCTCCCCCCTGGAAAAAAAAAAGCCTGTGGGCGCCCATGCATAGAAGGTCGCGTGGTGTCTGAGAGACACCTTTAGCATTCTGAGAAATGTATTTAATTCCAAGTTTCATGTGAGAATTTAAATTAATTCCTCGCTGCGACAACGCGGTCATGTAGCCCCGTGTACTTTTTTGTATACTTTAATCTGTGTTGAGAGGGGCAGATGACCTCGTAGTTCCGCCCCTTAAAACAACAATAACTAATTTGATTGCATTGACTTTGCCTAAGAGTGCAGTCTCACTCATCTTCCCGTTCTACCCGTGTAGCTTTCATACAAGTATTTTGTCAGCCATCAGCTTGTGTTGCCTGTCAGTGTCTAATAATAATAATAATAATAATAATAATAATAATAATAATAATGTTATTTTTACGTCCCTTTTAACTACTCTGGCTTTTAGAGACGCCGGGGTGCCGGAATTTTGTCCCAAAGGGGATCTTTAACGTGCCAGTAAATCTACTGACAAGGCTCCCTCGCATTTGTGCACCCTCAAACGCCAATTGGCTGCGCCAGGATTCGATCCTGCTACCTGGGGCTTAGCAAGCGAGAACGTTACCCCTGAGCCACGCAGCCAGCCTCAGTGTCTACTGTGTAGATATTACGCAACGAATCAAGTTACAGTGAAAGGTGGAGAAATATATTTCCTATCTCACAGCTCTTGTGCGTGTGACTCACTCGTCTATCACCGAGTCCCGTTATGAAGTGTCAACGAATGACCTGTTGTCTTCAAACTGTTTGCGAAAACATTACTGCGTTGGTTAATCAGCTTCTGCCGTACTGTCTTGTGAACGAATTTTATAACCTGTTGTTTTCAAACTGTTTGGGAGAACAGTTGTTTTCAACAAACGAACAGTTCGTTGGCGTTTTCCTAAAACAGCAGAAATGACCATCACTAGTGGCAAGGTACTGTATTATTTCACGAGTGTATGAAGGGTATTTGTGTTGTATATTTGTGTATATATGTGTTAGTACAGCCAATAGATTATCTCTTTAAAATTCATGTGTGTTTATATTACTGTCTTGCATGAACCTGGTACATCAGCAAACGCATGCCAAATGCCCTACACCTGGGACGAGGCGTTTCATAGTCGGGGCAACAGTTATGTATTTATCCTATTTTATTCAGGAAGACCCATATGGTCGACCTTGGCGCCCATTCAAAGTCGGGAGTAATGTTAAAATCACTTGTGGCCTGTAGTTAAAGGCAGTAAATTCTGTAGGTTTGTGTTAATGAGGGTAGTTAATTGTAAATCAACTCTAGCGAGGAGGTGAGAGTGTCTCATAGGATATGAGTTACGAATTTAAATGTAATTTGGAACACTATCTACTCGCGAAATTTTGGCATTTCGGCTCCATATACGAATTTTTAATAAGCCTCCGTGGCTTAGGCAGCAGCACGCCGGCCTCTCACCGCTGGGTCCGTGGTTCAAATCCCGGTCACTCCATGTGAGATTTGTGCTGGACAAAGCGGAGGCAGACAGGTTTTTCTCCGGGTACTCCGGTTTTCCCTGTCACAATTTCATTCCAGCAACACTCTCCACTATCATTTCATTTCATCTGTCATTCATTTAATCATTGCCCCAGGGGTGTGCGACAGGCTTTGGCAGCCGGCACAGTTCATATCCTCGCCGCTAGATGGGGGCTTCATTCATTCCATTCCCTGACCCGGTCGGTCGACTGGAAGCAGGCTGTGGATTTTCATTTTCATACGAATTTTTAGGTTTACTCGCGAAATTTATTGCAACTAGAGAAATAATGCATTAAACCATTTTCCGACTTTTATTACAACCTTTTCATGGCGTGGATGCGTAACATCAGTCGTATGTGCGGCATCCTACACCTAATTTACCTCTTGTAAAACGTTCAATTATTATGTTAATACATTTTAATTACCGTATATACCCGAATACTCCCCCTCATTTTTGAATGGAAATTTAAAAAAAAACTTTTATTTTATTTTTGTCACTTTTAAACAAATGTATACTATTAATACTCTACTACATATCATTAAATAAAACACAAGAAGGTACACAATCATTTCTTAATAACCAAAATCTATAGTATACATTTTAGCTGGATGCCATGCTACCATATCACGCAACTCACGAAACTGTAAAACCGGCGCTTCTGCCTGAAACACCCGTTGACCTCGACAAAAAAGGCTACTCTCTCCCCCTACCGCCTCGCTTACGAGTTCCGTGCCTCGCGTACCGCACGGCGGTGTGTAAGAAGCGTACAGTACACAACGACTGAAAATGTCAAAAGAATAAAATAGGAATCTCCGTTTCGCGGGCTTATAGGTCGTGTTCCAAGGACATTTTGCCCGCGAAACGGAGATTCCTATTTCAACGCCGGTCGTGAAAGTCTACATTTTTACTCAAAAGAATAAGTTTTACGGCATCCTTCAAGTTGAAAGTGCTAGAATATGCTGTAGAAAATGGAGTGAAAGCGGCGAATCGTAAATATGAAGTGCAGCCGTGTATGATTCGTTATTGGCGTAACCAGAAGGATAAATTATTGGGAACAAAGAAAACTTGTAAGCCCTTCCGTGGTGTGTAAAAAGGAAAGTACGAAAATGTGGACATAAAAGTTCTGGAGTGGGTTCGAGAAACAAGAGACAACGGTCACGCTGTAAATCACGAAATAATGCCGCGAAACATGCAACACTGCGTAACCTTGAACTCGGCTCTCGCACTGCTGTCCTACTACACTGTAACCAGTCAGCTTTTAGAATGTTGCAAGAACACTTCCCAAGTCGATAGTTCTAGACCATTTGTCGAGGTCTTCGTCGCACGAAAATTTATCAGGATAGTTCACCATGCCACCGAAAGTGTGCTTAGATGAATGAATAAAACAGTTCTCGCAGGACGGAATGAAGAGGTCTGGAGAAGTAATGCTCTGTAGCTTTTGCAATAAAAGAATACCTTGGGAAACTTCTGATGCCGTAAAAAAGCACATTTCTAGCCGCCACCACGTGGAAGCAGCAAAGACACGCAAGCGGCAGACAACAATGTTCGAGGCAGCTGAATGTTCAAAAGAAGCAAAGGTACGTAACATTCAATTGTTATATTCTTGTGAATACTTTTATTTTGTTGCAGGTGACGTAATAACCGTGATCTGTTAAGGTACTTCCACAACAAGATGTTTTCGTCAACTTTGTTAATAAACACTGTTAACAAACAATGTTTAGGAACATTTTTGACTGTTAATAAACAAAATAGCGTGTTCATTAACTTTTCGAGCATGTTGATAAACAAAATATCTTTAACTTTTGTGAATGAAACTTTCTATTAACTTTTCGTGTTTTCGGTAACATTTCGGTTAGCACATGCGCACGGACGCAATTAGAACACACAAATTCGTAGTGCGGAATATGATGCTTTCTTTTTTTTTTTTCTTTCAAATTGACTCCAATCGCAAGCGGAAGTTCTAAATACAGTATTTTTAATTCTGTATGATATTCTTCTTCTTCTACTTCTTTTCCTTCCGCTTTTCCCACACCTGTAGGGTCGCGGGTGCAAACTGTGGCGCACAAGTGGATTAGGCTCTTGTTTCACAGGCAGATGCCCTTCCCACCGCCAAGCCCCTCTGTGGAGGGATGCATTCACTATTTTATGTTATGTATCTGTGGTGGTTGGTTGTGATGCATGAATTGTTGATAATTTAATTCCACAAACTAATTATTTGATTTTTTCTGACTTTATTAGGCTGCCAAACTGGATTTTGTCTCTTCGACCGTAGAGATGATGGTATCAGTTAACATTCCCTTGGAAAAGGCAGATCACCCAGCTTTCAAGGAATGGGTGAAGAAGAACGTTGTAGGCGGTGGAGACCTTCCAGGAAGTAATGTTCTTCGTAGGGATCATTTGCCTCTCTTGGCAAAATCGAGGAAGGAAAAGGTTGTTATGGCCGTACATAACAAACAAGTTGCTGTCAAGTGTGATGAAACAACCGACAAGCTAGGCAGGGCAATTTTAGTTGTTCTGCTGTCTACAGTGGAACCTTCCGCATCACAGGACCAGTATGTGGGGGCAGTCACTTCGTTGGAGGCAGTGAATGGACGGACATGTGCTCGAACGATTACAGATGCACTGCGCGAAATAAAAGTGAACTATGACCAAGTTGTGGCCTTAGTAACTGACTCGGCCAAATACATGACCTCGTGTTTTAGTGAGTTGTCACTCCTCTTGCCAGAAGACTCTCTTCACATTCAATGCTGGGCACATAAGGTCAATCTGGTTGGTGTTGTGGTGAAAGAATGTCTGTCGTCCCTTAACAAATTAGTTGTTTCCGTTAAGCAAACATTTCTACATGCCAGAAAGAAACGACACGCCTTCTGACAGTTCCTGCAGGAGAAAGAATCGGGGGGCTGGGATGATTCCAATTCCTGTTGCCACAAGGTGGAATTCCTGGCTGGAAGCAGTTGAGTGGCTGGCAGATACTGGACCATTCTTTTCGAGTTTTTCCAAACCAATGATGGAAAAGAATCATTCACCGCTGCATCTTCGCATCTGCAGAATATAACAGAATCAGAGTTACAAGTGCTTTATGTGCAAGCTCTTTTTGTTAAATCTGTAGCATCAGTGATGAAACCTCTATTGCTCAGACTGGAGACGAATTCCAAACCAATTGCTGCAGAAGTGTATCCCAAACTTCAGAATTTGAAAAAGCGTTTACAAGTGGTTGCTGCAGGAATGTTCAGCAACAAGGTCCAGGAAGATCTGGATGCCCCGAAAGGTAATCTTAGGGGCAGAGCGATGGAGGAAATAAAGCAGACGTCAGGCCATATGCATACCAAGTTGGACAACCTGATGTTGGGGGCCCAGCCCGTACATTTTTGGAGCCAGTGTCTGAGCTCTTCTACGGGCAGAATGTCTTGTCGCAGTCTACAGCAGGAGACAAACTGAAGGCCCTATTCAGCAAAATACCGTCACTGAAGGGTATTCCCGTTGATGAAGGAGTGCTCGCATATAGGGATCTTCAGGATATTGTGAAGAAGAATGCAGAAATAGCGGTGGAAGATGCTCTTCAGGCAATGCGAGAGGATCATCAACCCTTTGTTGATGGTGCATTAAGGGCACTGTGGGTTCCAGTGTCAAATGTAAATTGTGAAAGATTCTTTTCAACATTTTCTTGTGTGTTGACGGATTTCAGAACTAATCTAACAATGACAAATTTGGAATTGCTGTCATCCTACAATATTATGAATGTAAAACATGAAATGAAGAAGGGAGGTAAAGTTTGTAAATATCTTTTTTGTTTTTAATGTTTGCGATTTCTGTCTTTTGTACCAATAATTTTGAAGTTACAATATAAATATTTGAAAGTACTGACTGCATTTCTATTTCCCTAAGATCTATGTTATCTAAGAATTTGTCTTTTCTACCCTAAAATTTTTGTTTTCTACTCAAGAATTTTAATTACCTACCCAAGAATTTTCCCTCGTTACTCAATAATTTTTTCTCTTTTTACTCAAGAATTCAGCACCATTTCATTCAAGAAATTCGAGTGTCCCTATTCATGGCTAACAAAACATGTTGAAATATTAGAAGCCATTTTTCAGTGTTGACTATGTAATCCATTATTAGAACCTTTTAATTTGGTCAACACAAGTGTGCCTAAATTCGACTGGGCGAAAAATTATATGAATTATATATACACTAAGCCTCCGTGGCTTAGGCGGCAGCACGCCGGCCTCTCACCGCTGGGTCCGTGGTTCAAATCCCGGTCACTCCATGTGAGATCTGTGCTGGACAAAACGGAGGCAGACAGGTTTTTCTCCGGGTACTCCGGTTTTCCCTGTCACAATTTCATTCCAGCAACACTCTCCACTATCATTTCATTTCATCTGTCATTCATTTAATCATTGCCCCAGAGGAGTGCGTCAGGCCTCGGCAGCCGGCACAGTTCATATCCTCGCCGCTAGATGGGGGCTTCATTCATTCCATTCCTGACCCGGTCGGAGACTGGAAGCAGGCTGTGGATTTTCTTATATATACACTTAATAAAACACTTCTCACTTAGCCCCCCATAGCAATTATATAAAACCTATAAAGCAACACTTACAGATATTTTCCAGTGAATAAAAATACAAAACACCACCTTTTGTATTTTAAAGTAAGAAATTTAACAAAAAATAAATTCAATTTCAAACACCTCTATGAATAGTAAAAAAGATACAAGCCATAATGATGTAAGGAACTTATACTAAGTGTAAAAATATTGTTGTTGTTTGCTATGGCTAGCCCAGATTCCAATCCATCGGCTTTCATGCGTTCCAATAGAGTTGTGTGAGGTTTCCTGAAGTTCTAGCAGTCACATCAAGTTTGTTGCAATGTAGCAGGTGCCCCTTATCCATTTTACTTCCAGGTTCGTGACAAAGTGTGCATTCTTCAGATCTCAAGATGTTGATTCATTTCAGATGAGCTGCAAGGCAGTCATGGCCAGTGTTAAGTCTGAAGAAGGCTACAGCTTCTCTTCTTGGTGTTTATTTATTTATTTATCGTATGGCATACATGAAAATTATTTACAATTTAACATCAAGTTCCGAAACGTAATGAAGTGCCTGTGGTGTCCCTAGGAAGAAGTTGCTGAAGTCACCACCGTATGATGTTTGTGGGCATTCCTGAACTGTCTTTCAGCACCGCACTCGCAACATGGCGAAGACTTTTTCCTCCACTTGTACAGGAGATCGCCGCATACACCGTGATTGGTCCGGATTCTATTTAATTTTGACCAGGTCTTTCTAGGCTGAGTGAACCCTGGCACCTTCTCAGTTATGCATGGCATTACTGTACTCTCTGGAGGGGCAAACGAATTCCAATCAGAAGACCATCTCTCAGTCAGGTTGACTTTGTTAGTTGCAAGATTCTCCGCTGTGCAGATAGGTGGATGTCTTGAACGTAATCGTTTCACATGTAGATCACCAATGTCTCCATGGATTGGTAGTTGTTTGTTGGTCTGGATCTTTCTATATTCTCTTATCAAAATGTTGCATCACCACAAATGAGGTGGTGGGATGTGGCTGAGAATAGGAAGCCATTGTGTAGGAGTTGACATAATTGTTCCTGTTATCATGCGCATGGTGTTATTCAATTGTACATCTATTAATCTTACATGCGGACTATTTATCCAGACAGGCGCACAATACTCAGCAACAGAATAAACTAAACCTAGAGCTGAGCAACGGAGAGTAGTTGCATTGGCACCCCAAGTAGTGCCACATAATTTCCGTAAGATGTTGTTTCTTGTCTTCATTTTGGCAGAAGTCATTCGTAGGTGTTCTTTGAATGGCAATGTTCTATCCAGTGTTATACCCAAATACTTGGGATGTCTGTTATGGCGAAGGAGGATGTTATTGAAGTAAACCGTAAGTTTCCTTGTTGCCATTTTATTGTTCAGGTGGAAGCAAGCTACTTCGGTCTTAGTTGTGCTTGGCTGAAGTCTCCATTTGCGAAAATAATCTCCCAGTGCAGAAAGATCATTTGTCAGCGTCTCTTCTGTACTTTCGAAACATTGATCTCTAGTAGCAATTGCCCAGTCGTCAGCATATCCAAACTTCCTTGATTTTGTGGAGGGCAAATCTGATATATAGAGGCTGAACAACAGTGGGGCAAGCACTGATCCTTGAGGAAGTCCATTATTTAATTTACTTGGTTTGCTAATTTCACTGCCCATGATGACCTGGAAGCTTCTATCATTCAGCATGTTGCTTACAAGACGAGCCAGTGTCTTACAAGGGGTAACTTGAAGTAATTTATAAATTACACCCTCTCCCCAAACAGTGTCATAAGCTGCCTTAAGGTCTATAAATGCTACTGATGTTTTTTGGCGATTCTGGAACCCTGCCTCAATATAGGTGGTTAAGGAGAGAACTTGGTCCATGCAACTCCGTTGTGGTCTAAATCCTGCTTGTTCTACGGGAATTATTTCAAGCACTTTTGAGGCGATTCTGTTCAAGATTAGTCTCTCAATTAACTTATAGCATACGCTCAACAATGAGATAGGTCTATAACTGTCTGGTCTGTCACTTGGTTTTCCAGGCTTCAGTATGGCAACGATCTTTGTCAATTTAAACAAACGAGGTAGCTTACCAGTCTGAACAATGTTAGTGGCTAGCTTGGATAGCCAAAGACGAGCATGCTTTCCACTGTGTATCAAGAATTCGGGATGTATTCCATCAAATCCCGGTGCCTTACCGCTTTTTACATCTTTCAGCGCTGAGTCAATGTCCTGGATGGTGAAGGGTTTAGTGTATTCTGATCCAGAATTACTTGTGGCTTTGAGATTGGCCAATTCTTTCTTGATATATTTTGTGTGATTTCTGTCTCTAGCTGTTCGAGACATTGAAACTATATGGGAAGCAACCATTTTTGGAGTGACATTTTGATGTCCACGGACAATAGGGGTACCTCCTCCAAGTTTTCTCAAGAGTGACCAGGCTATTCTGCTGGATTTACTGAAGTTAATAGATTCTACGGTTTCAATCCACTTTTCCTTCCGAGCATTATCAAGGCTACCAAGTAGTTCTTCAGCGATATCTTGTTCACCACTTGCCAGGAACTCTTGGTACAGCTTTTCACTTGTATCAGTCCATCCAGGAACATATTCCTTCCTGAATCCTCTTGGAATGTGTTTTTTGGCTATGGTAATTACAGCTCCTACAAATCTACCATAATTGTCACTCGTTGGAGGTATCCATCGGACATATTTATCTAGTTCTTCTGAGAAAGCTTTCCAGTCCGATTTTTTGAAGTTCCAGCGTGGGCGAGGATATGAAGTCACAAGGGGGATTTGTATTCCAACTTCAAGATAAACTGGGCGGTGATGACTGTGCGGAAAAGCTGGTAGAACTTTCCGTGTAGTACACAATGGCCGATAGTTGTTGTCACAGGAGACAAACACCAGGTCCGGGTTATATTCCTGTTTCCATGCAGCTGATCTAAATGTACCTCTATCTTTTGCATCAAATACAAGATGGATGTTATGTTCTTCAGCCCAACTCATGAGATTTTCTCCATTGACATCAGAAACAGTATACTTCCAATCTTCATGATGGCTATTAAAATCACCTATATAGACTGCAGGGTGATCTTGCACTTGAACTGGAGGTGGCCATGTAGAGACTGCAGTCTTATAAACATTAGTTACTATGACCTCGCCAATCTTTATTACAACTGTATGAATATTGTCATCGACGTTGGCTTTTAACAGAGAAACGTTATCAATGGTACACCGCACATAGGTCGCTACACCATATGCATGGTGATATGTAGCTCCAAGTATACCATATCCTGGTATTCGTCCTCTTAAACGCAATTGGTCCTCATCTGCGACATGAGTTTCTTGTAGGACAACCACATCAATTTTTTCACATAATAAGAATTTTGACAAATATTGGCATTTTGATTTACTTATGCCTTCTACATTTAATTGATAAATTCTGAGTGTAGGTCCGATACATTTTCTTGGTGTTAATTTATATTGATCCCTTTTAGCATCAATGTCCTTCCATAATTTGGTTTCTGCCGTTTTCTTGGCCATTTCTTCATACCTGTTTTTGATAGTATTTTTCAAGATCCTTTTTGCTGACATAAAATCAGTCTGACTGACAGGTTGTTGTAGTGTGGTGCCTTTTTTTGCTAATCTGTATGCCTTTTCATTACCTGCTATTCCAACATGAAAAGGGATCCACTGAAATGAGATCTGTTTGTGGAGTCTTTGAAGGGTTTTTATCATACAAAAAATTTCTTTCAGTTCTTTATTTTGAGACTTATAATTTACGAGACGGCTTGGATGGCTGCTTTTGAATCTGTAATGATAACACATTTTTGATAATCAATGTTTCTGTCTGATAACTGATGGAGTGCATGAGAAATTGTTCTTATCTCAGCATCAAAGTTTGTTTTGTTTTGGCCTACTGGGAAGTAGAATTAAAAGAGAGATGAATGTATTCCTGCTCCAGTTCTATTTTCTTTGTCTTGTGAGCCATCTGTCAATATTTTTAGCCATTGATTAGACGGATATCTTTCTTCTATTGTTCAGAGGGCCAGTTGTTTTAGATCATGTGGTGAAGAGTCTTTTTTGCAGACCTCTTCTAGCAAAGTAAGATCTGTAGTCACTTGTATATATTCAATGGGGTTGACTGGCATACAGAGTGGATCAAGCTTTATTTGCAGATTACTCTTACTGATATATTCTTTGGCGAGACTTAAGGGATCTTTTTGTGTTTTAAGATTGGGGCTAGAAACTGGTTTTTTGATCCATGTCATTTGAGGTAGTCTTTGTATACTGAGATATGCATTGGCTGTTTGATGTTTCATCTCTTCTTCTATTGGTAAGTTGTGGGTATATAATTGCAAGGCGGTTATAGGTGTGGTTTTTATTGTGCCCGTTATGATTCGTAGGGCATTATTCTGACACCTCTCGAGGCGATCAATGTTTGACTGGGGTGCTGTAGAGAGTACCGTATTTACTCGAATACGACCCGCCCCTGAATAAGACCCGCACCCTGATTTTGAAGAACAAAATTTTAAAAATATATTTTTTACTCAAACTATTTACGATCTTTACTAAATAAACAGAATAGCATTTCTACAAAATAGTTTCCAACAGTTCTGAAGTCGTCCTAAAATAACACGCAGAAACAATTAAAAATACAAATAAAAGACACAAACACTTCATTCATCGTCATCAGAAGTACCAACTTCGGAACTTTTTTCACCATCACTTTCACACAAAATGTCATCATCACTGCCAACCATAGCATTGGAAATACTACATTTCTTGAAGCTCTTCCGTATGAGATCTCCCGAGATACGATTCCATGCCGTCAAAATTCACGAACAGAGCAGCTGAACTTCCGGGCGCTGAATACAACCAGTTGGGGTCAGTGTGTGCTTATCGGCCGCCATCCGCTCCGTATACAGCTGTTTCAAGGCTGCTTTGAACGGGCGGTTCACGCAGACATCCCGTGGTTGTAGCATAGACGTCATCCCGCTCAATCACGAATACATGACTCGTCAATATCATATTTCCTACCGGGCACGATAACTTCAGCTTCCCTCACAGTAAACGACCGCAAACGCTTCGTAGAACTCATGTTTACACTTGGAAAACGTGCGCGAGACTGTATGACGCCGCCTGCTTACGGTAAAACAAAGTGATAGCCGGAAGAAGGTTAGCACCATCTAGCGGATACTCGCAACACCCGATATCGCGCGTGGCGGGCAATTTAAATATTTAAAATCAGAATGACTCAAATAAGACCCGCACCCTAATTTTTCACGTCCGATTTTGTTTAAAAATGTGCGGGTGGTATTCGAGTATATACGGTACTTCACTGCCATATTTCATGATAGGTTTTATGTAAGTATTGTAGGTTTTGTTGAGTGTGTCTTGAGTGCTCCACCTAGTAGCTCCTGCTAGTCTCTTCAGTAATTTCATCCGTTTGCTTACCTTATCCTCCACATGTTGTATGTGTTTGGTCCAGTTCAGCTTCTTGTCCATGATGATACGTAGGTAATTTGTACTTTCACTTTTTGGAAGGTCTTGATTACTAAATTTGAGACAAAGTTGGATTGTGGTGTCTCAGGGAGAAAAACTGGTATACTGTTTTGGTAGTATTGATTTCCATATTATTGTTTTCAGTCCAGTTTTTGAGTTTTATAAGTGCCTGGTTCATTCTGTGTTCAAGAAGCATTTGCTGATTTGGGCTGTTACATGCTGTGGTCCAAATGATAACATCGTCTGCAAACACGCTGATATTCACATTACCCACTTCCTTTATTGTTTTTGGAAGATCATTGATGTACACATTGAATAAAGTTGTGCTTGATACAGCTCCTTGTGGGAGGCCTAGTTTTGATTGCTTGCAACCTGAAGTTTTGTTGTTGTAACGAACATTGATCATTCTTTGTGAAAGGAATCTTGAAAACCAGTTTAACATACATCCATTTACTTTGAAGTTGATAAGCTTCTTTAGCAGCATGTTTCGCCATACAGTAACATAGGCTCCTTTAAAATCGATGAAAACTGCAAGAACACTTTCCCTTTTGTTAAAATATAACATGTATCAAACTAAAAAGAAAGAAAAAAATGAAAGTTCCTCCTCTACACTGAGGAACTTTGAATCATGGATATGTTTTTCACTGTGCAATAAAGTATCAGAGTGTTATATTATACTGCACAACTACTTCTCGTCTGGCAGAGGCAACAATGAGATGCAGATAGTATCTGGTGCAAAGTGCACGGTAGACTGTCACACTATCAATGTGTATCACACAAAGTTTGGCTTGACCCCCGGCCCAAAAACATATCCATGTTAAATTTTCTGCAGAAAAAAGTGATCATTGGTTTTGGTCAAAAAACAGGTAAATATGTGTTCAACATAATTATTTTTACTTAATTTTCTAAGGTTTTTAATCAAAAGTTCGTGCATTATTTTAAATTTAACTATACAGACCTTCATGAACACTTTCTGAACAAACACCAGGTGATTAAGCAGATCGGTGGTAAGTGAATGTTCAAAAACACCAATATCGGCAACAGCACTCAGGTAGCTACCCTGTCGTAGCACTACACCATCTACAACAAAAACAGCCGACCTGAAAATTTTGTAATTGCAAAAACTGGGAGATTAAGGTTTATTTGCAGATCTGTGTGATCCACACAAAAAATAATAATATGTTTTGTAAACCAAACTAACACATCACACTACTTATCTCTGCTATAACATGGGCCATCATGAATGTGACTTCATAGCTGCAAACTGCAGGAGGGTTTGCTCTTCTCATCTGGTATGAATATAAGGACCTTCCATTACTTATACTTATCCTCCATCTGCATGTATCTTTATTATACATAGCTTCTTGTCAACATTTATCACCTTAATATATCAACAATTTTCCTGTACACTTTCTCAATAATTGAAATTGAAAGTTAATTCGGAATTTTAGGAAATTTTAAGCTACAGTATAGATCATTTCCAAATGTCTGAAAACTAGCATATGGTTGCATAATTATTAAATATACGAATAAATATGATACTGAAAATGATTTTGTAGCACTTTAATTTTGAAGAGCTATGATCGCTCATGTAAGTTGAGTGGCTGACATTCGATGAGAGGATGTGTTGCCTGCAGCTAGTTTCTCCGGCTCTGTCAAGTAAACCGAGAGTTTGTTTTGAATTTCTAGGAATCTTGGAAAAAAATAAGTTTCAAGCGTTTCTTTCAGACATTTGAAAACTTTTCTCCAAAGCAATGATCTATATTGTATCTTAACAAGAAGTTCCGTGACAAACTAAAGAGCCTACTTATCTTAAAATTTAAGATTCATGCCAATGATTAATCTATATGGATGTATCTAGAATAATGACGAAATTAAGTTGATAATATCGAAATTTCTAATTAGTTCGAAATACTGTATACCTGGCATAATATAGCCTAATAAAGCACTACAGTTGGCAGCCCTAGTGACTGAATATATTCTTAGTTCCATCTCTTAAGGTACAGAATACAAAATTTGGTTGAAGTCCAATGGATAGCATGGACGTTACATGCAGTTAAACATTGGATCTAACAGTGCGCGTGAAATCTTGTTGGCAACAATGTCACACATGTATTGGTCAGAAATAATCTGAAATAAACTGATCTATTGTTGTGTCAATTTTGAATGAAATCCATTAGTTAGTATATAAGTTACATGCATTTTAAAATTGGACCTATCAGCTGGCTTAGAATCATGTTGGCAGCACTGATGTATATTAGTTACTCCCAATTAATCTAGAAGCCAGGAACCATATGTGTGCATACTTTCTGATATATTGATATTAGGGTAACAAAAATAGAGACAGCATTTATTAACAGTTGGCAGCCCTGGTTGCTATTAAGAATACACATAGTCATATCTGCTATGGTACACATAGCACATACGAAATTTGGTTGAAATCCAAATGATAGTATAGAAGTTACATGTATTTAAAGTTTGACCTCTCAGCAGGCTTAGAATCATGTTGATAGCACTGACGTATATAAGTTTCTCCAAATTAATATAGAATGTTAGGTACTATACGTGTGCATAGTTTAAAGCTGTCGGCTTGCATACTTTCTGATATATTGTTATTTGGATAAAATAAATAGAGAGCATTTATTAACAGTAGGCAGCCCTGGTGGCTCTTAAGAATACGCTCAGTCATATCTGTTTATTACACATAGCACATACGAAATTTGGTTGAATTCCAATTGATAGTGTAGAAGTTATATGCATTTAAAAATTGGACATATCAGCAGGCTTATAATCATTTTGGCAACACTGCCATGTATGGCCTCCTGGAAATTAAACTACAATATTATTATCTATACGTGTGCCAATTTTGAAATAGCTCCCATTCATACGTTCCAAGATATCCAACATGGAGCTCAAATTTCAATAGCGATTTTTCAGCAGTTGGTAGCACTGATATCATTTGCAAATGGCATTAAGATATTCAGGTATAGATCTTTACTCCTTCCAAATTTAGTTTCGATTGCTGCAGCCGTTTAGGAGTTGATAGGGGGGACACACACACAGCCAGACAGACACACAGAAGGACAGGCAGACAGACACACACACACATTGCCCGGATCGATCTGATAAGTCTACTTTTTCCTCATTTTTGCAAAATGTGAAAAGTAAGCTAAACATTTCCTAATATTCCACATTTTTTTAAGTTCAATTACTGAGAAGGTGTAGAGAAAAATATTTGGTAAAAGTTGAAGAGATGCAATGTACAATAAAGGTAGGTAGAAATTTAAATATGTTGCATGTATTAATGAGGCACTTCCAGAAATAATTTTGCGTTATTTCCGAACTTCAATTTGAGACATTTTCCAAATGACAGGTTTCTGAACAATTTTGAAGGATTCACCAATAAATCTCTTGTGAATTATGAAAAGTCAGGGGCCCTAGTAACAGATACATATTGAGGTTGTTCAGTACACTAACATGGAAAAGCCGAACAGTACCTGCAATCTGGGCCTCACGTGGATTATTTCCGTCCTGCACATACTCAGCAGATACATGCACTTTAGGCAACTCAATACTGGCCTCAGAAGGCAAGTTTGCTTCTGTGACCTGCAGCTTAGTGGTGAAACTAAGGGAATGGTGAGGCAAGTCTATGGTAAACTTGGCTTTGCTCCCAGTCACACCCACACTATTTACTTGATCCATCTTGTACTGGGCCTGGAGGGAAGGCAATAGAGCTGCTGTGATGCTCAGGCTCTATAACAAACATTAAGAATTAAAATTATCAAATCAAGATATTTACTTACATGAGCAAAAGACTCAAATTTGAAAAATTATGCTAACATTACATTAAACCATATATAAGGTAAATGAACCAATAGTCATCATGTTAAGACTGATTTAGTCAAGATTTTTCCAATATTCGTCACCCGTTTGCACCAATTGTCGTCACATTGTTCGTTGTCCTTATCTGCTGTTTATAATGCATTTCTATCAATATTGTTGCATAAGGCACTGATTTATTGACTTGGAGGCTAACATTTACGAATATTGTAGTACCAGTAACTATTTAAAAAAAGAAAAGACAAAAATCGGCCATCAAAAAGACATACCTACATAATAACAGCACACTGTAAATATTTATTGTTTCTGAAACGTTAACGCAAACTTTAACATTATCATGCACTAGTGTTCGTCACGCATGTGCTCTAAAGATCGTCAGCTATGACGACTACTGGACACGATGATCAAACTATAATTTAATTAATGCAGTGTGCTTCAGAACTACATTAAAAGTACCGTATATACTCGAATACCACCCGCACATTTTTAAACAAATTCGGACGTGAAAAATTGGGGTGCGGGTCTTATTTGAGTCATCCAAATTTGAAAGATCTAAATTGCCCACCGCGCGCGATATCGGGTGTTGCGAGTATCCGCTAGATGGTGCTAGCCTTCTTCCGGCTATAACTTTGTTTTACCGTAAGCATGCGGCGTCATACAGTCACACGCACGTTCTCCGAGTGTAAACATGAATGCTACGAAACGTTTGCGGTCATTTACTGTGAGTGAGAAATTAAAAGTTGCGAGGGAAGCTGAAGTTATTGGAAATCGTGCCCGGTAGGAAATATGATATTGACGAGTCATGTATTCGTGATTGAGCGGGATGACGTCTATGCTGCGTGAACCGCCCGTTCAAAGCAGCCTTGAAACAGCTGTGTACAGAGCGGATGGCGGCCGATAAGCACACACCGACTCCAACTGGTCGTATTCAGCGCCCGAAAGCTCAGCTGCTGTGTTCGTGGATTTTGACGGCATGGAATCGTATCTCTGGAGATCTCATACGGAAGAGCTTCAAGAAATGTAGTATTTCGAATGCTATGGATGGCAGTGATGACGACATTTAGTGGGAAAGTGATGGTGATAAAAGTTCCGAAGTTGGTACTTCTGATGACGATGAATGAAGTGTTTGTGTACTTTTATTTGTATTTTTAATCGTTTGATGTGATATTTTAGGACGACTTCAAAACTGTTGGAAACAATTTTGGATAAATGCTATTCTGTTTATTTAGTTAAGATAGTAAATAATTTTGAGTAAAAATTTTTTTTTTTTAATTTTGTTTTTCAAAATCAGGGTGCGGGTCTTATTTGGGGGCGGGTCGTATTCGAGTAAATACGGTATATTGCCGCTGTTAGTTAGGTCTTACAAGGAGAAATGACAGTGTGCCAATTTTCATCACAAATGACGAGCATTGGTAAAGTGCATTTTTTTTTTATCCAGTGATCGTCACCAGCATTTCTAACCAAACTACGAATGTGAGCACAAAATAGTCATCACATATGTTACAGAGAAACAATTACCAACGATATCACTCACTTGTAACACTTTAAAATGTCTGAACATAACACTTATGCACATAATTAACTCACGTGCCTGCTTAGCACATGCGAGGAACAATACGCCGCATCAAGACAGCTCAACACACAGGAGATGTTTGACGCTGGGAATCACCTATTACATGACATGCATGATTTCGCAAAGTTGCTCCTTATCAGCAACGAAGGTATGACGAATCTCGTAAGACTTTGTGCGTTGAAAAACACCCGTTGACATGCTTATTATTTGTACTTATATACGAGAGTGACGACTATTGGTTCAGTGACGAAAGCTGGAACCGTTACCTTACCAGTGGTATTCAAACCTATTTTGTTCACTCACCACAACTTAATTTCCCTTTAACTTTGTATCCCCAAGCATTTGGTATTTATATTCTACTGTATACTGTAACCAAAAAAAAATCTAAATCATATATTTTGACCAGGTCACCCTTGGTAAGAGACATTTGGGAGAAGCAAATCTGGAGAGACTTGGCCAAGAGGGATGCAGATTGGCAGAAGAAATTGGAGCACAATACCGTATTTCCTCGCATAATCGTCGCACTTTTTTAGCCAAAAATTCGTGGAAAAAAGCAGGGTGCGACGATTATGCGAAGAATATTTAAGTTCAAAGAATATACTGTATCATTATTTGCTGCACGGGCCAGTCATTCGCGTAGCGCGAGTCTGGCGTGAGTCAGCCTGCAGTCAGAGACAGGCTTCTTTCTTATAACAAGGTCACGACAGGTTAACGCTCGCGGAATGTGCTGACGAAGCTGGCCATTCGCGTCGTGATTCATAGCCCGGAGGCATAAAGACTAGATTACTTTCTCCTGACAAGATCACGCCAGATTAGGCCTATAAACTCGCGGAATGTGCGCTGGCCGTTCGCTTCACAGTTTATAGCCCGCAGGCATAGAGACGAATTACTTTCTGCTGTCAAGATCATGCCAGATTAGGCCTATAAGCTCGCGGAATGTGTGCTCGCCGTTCGCGTCGCGGTTCATAGCCGGCAGGCATAAAGACGAATTACTTTCTGCTGTCACGCCAGATTAGGCCTATAAGCTCGCGGAATGTGCGCTGGCCGTGCGCGTCGCGGTTCATAGCCGGCAGGCATAAAGACGATACGGTATTACTTTCTCCTGACAAAATCACGCCAGATTAGGCCTATAAACTCGCGGAATGTGCGCTGGCCGTTCGCTTCACAGTTTATAGCCCGCAGGCATAGAGACGAATTACTTTCTGCTGTCAAGATCATGCCAGATTAGGCCTATAAGCTCACGGAATGTGTGCTGGCCGTTCGCGTTGCGGTTCATAGCCGGCAGGCATAAAGACGATACGGTATTACTTTCTCCTGACAAGATCACGCCAGATTAGGGCTATAAACTCGCGGAATGTGCGCTGGCCATTCGCGTCACAGTTCATAGCCCGCAGGCATAAAGACGAGAGTACTTTCTGCTGACAAGATCACGCCAGATTAGACCTATAAGCTCGCGGAATGTGCGCTGACCATTCGCGTCGCGCTTCATTGCCCACAGGCATAAATACGATATTACGTTCTCCTGACAAGATCACGCCAGATTAGGCCCATATGCTCGCGGAATGTGCGCTGGCCGCTCGCGTCACAGTTCATAGGTCGCAGGCCTAAAGATGAGATTACTTTTTGCTGACAATCACGCCAGATTAGGGCTATAAGCTCGCGGAATGTGCGTTGGCCGTTCGCGTCGCGGTTCGTGCGTTGGCCGTTCGCGTCGCGGTTCATAGCCGGCAGGCATAAAGATGAGGTTACTTTCTCCTGACAAGACCATGCCAGATTAGGCCTATACGCTCGCGGAATGTGGGCTGGCCGCTCGCGTCACAGTTTATAGCCGGCAGGCACAAAGACAACATTACTTTTTGCTGACAAGATCACGCCAGACTATACGCTCGCGGAATGTGCCAAGTGACGAAGCTTGCCGCTCGCGTCACAGTTCATTGCCCGCAAGCATAAAGACGAGATATTTTTCGTCTGACAAAGTCGCGACAGCATGTGCAACTGACTGGCGCACAAATACGAACATGCTATGCGACGATTATGCGATGAAATTTTATAAACCTATTTTAGTGTTTGAAAAGTGGAGTGCGACGATTTTGCGAGGAAATACGGTATGCAGGAGGACCGGACAAATTGAAAGAGGCTCATTTATACCCATACCCGGCTTGCTGGAGTGTGGAATGGATGATGATGGTGATTTAATAAGGAAAATGAATTGAAGTATTATGAATCAATTACAGTATATGCCTGCGTATTATTCTAATGAAAATAACTAACACACGCTGTATCTGAGGGGCAGATGACCTCACTGTTTCACCCCTTAAAACCACAACAATCAATCAATCAATCAATCAATCCACACTGTACCTGTAGCACAATGGAGAATTGCATGACGAGAGGCTGGAGCAAATTTGATTCTGTCTGACGATGCTGAGGGCCAGCACTTGTTGCTTGTGTTGAATATATGTGTCGTGGGGAGTGCTGAGCGACCAAATCCACCTCATCAGCTGTTGCTCCACGGCTCATTCGGCTGGCTGTTCTTGTAACACGCAATTCCTAAACAAATAAAGATATACTCATAAAAGTCTACCATGGACATAGATACTGTAGTTGTTGTTTTATTTAATGGCCAGCGACATCCTGGTATCATCTCTCTGTACTTGTGTGTGTATGGTATCAGTTTCATAATCTTCATTGCAGTGTCTATCAGAGATGAGCATGACACTCTTCCAGGCTGGCATGAACCTGTCAACTGATATGCCAGTAGGGCTTGGCTTGCGGCATGCAAACAAAATCGAAGCCAGGCTAGGCTGATGACATCACGAAAGCCATTCTGCTAGCCAGGCTTGTATGGCTCGTCTGTCACTGCAGGTTGGGCTGATGACTGTCCCATCCACCATACTAGTGCAGTTCCTTGACCAAGCTTGCCTTCATTAATGTGCTCTGCTCACATAGTTTGCCATGTCCTCAGGATTTAAATTTATTAATATTCTGGCACGAGTATTTCTGTAGCATACATAGCTTTGAAGCCACTTCTCAGTGTTGCCATATTGACAATTGATATTGCAACTTGTCAGTCGATCAACACAATATAAACCCAATTACTGGCACATGTGCAAAAATAACCAGAAAAAAAATGCATGTGATGTATTGCGGCTTCGGTGGCGTAGTCGGTAGCATGCTGAACTGCTATGCCCAAGATCAAAAGTTCAAACCTGGCCGAAGTCGTCGGATTTTTTAAGAGTGTTAAAAATCCTTCAGTATGCCTTCCTTCAGAGAGGAAGTAAAGCCCGTGGGCCCATGTCATGGATTTATGACATGTAAAAGAACCTACCACTACAATTAGTAGTGTGTAGCAAAATTTGTAGAGACCAAGAGGAAGACCAAGGAGACGATGGATAGAGACAGTTCGATCAGAGGTGCAGAAGAATGGTTTTAACTGGGACGATGTCCAAGAACAGATGGTGTACCAAGATCAGGCAAGATGGAGAGCGCTTGTTTGCCACATCCAGTAAACTGGAGATGGAAAATGATGATGATGATGATGATGATGATGATTTTGTTAGGAGCGCTCTATCGTTCCAACGTTTATTGCTAGGTGTCAGTGGCATCTGGTAGTCAAAGTTGGAACTACTTGAAATTGAACTTGCTCATTCATCTTCATTTATTTCATCTCATCCACATGCGACAGTACTTGAAGCTCACCCTATGGGTGTTCGCATAGAAGCAGCTACAAAATCTGTCGAGCCAAACATGTCCCCGGATACTCCAGCCACTAAAAGCCACATGCTGAAGAAATAAATAAATATACAGTATATATGTATTTATTGTGGACTACAGAAGAGGGAGAAAACTATAGGATGGCATGTTTGCTCACCATCATCAGATCCAAATAAACAAGACAAAATAGCTCCACAAAACTTTTCAGATTATGCAATATTGATGCACCGTTGCAATATCAATCTGCTTTTATAAAAACACCTCAAATTACAAAAGTTAATCTTGATATTGGTGATTTGTGAGTTGTTCCACATACAGATTGCTTTTAACACAGAACAGTGGTTGTCAAAGCAGTTTGTAGATACTGTATTCCACAATTCAGATAAGTCCCCATATCAGATCTTTTAACACATTATTAGTAGAAAAACACTGTTTTTGTATGTTGCAGTTCTAGCTTTTTACATCATCTTGGCAGAGTACTTGTAGGTCATTTCTGCATATTAGTTTACAACTTTAGTTCGGGGCTTATTGCTTAAGTGTATCACAATCATAGATTATTTGGTGGAGGGAGACTGTTTGTTAATGTGATCGCCATTCCTCAGTCTTGCAACATTGTAGATATTAAAATAAATAGTTCTTTTTTGAGATACTTAATGCTTTAGTACTTATCAGTAATACCTAGGTAGTTGCCACACTTTCTAAATTTTTGCCATGCCTTTTGTAGTATTCTGTAGAGCTATTTTGTCATGCATATTTGGATTTGATGATACAGGCTCGACAAGTGAAACATGTCATCCTATCGTCTTCTCCTTCTTCTGTAATCCATAATAAATATATATGTATTTCCTTAATCACATGTTCTTTTTTCATGTTATTCATTTGCATGACCCAGTAATTGAGATTAAATTGTGTTGACCAACTAAAAAGTTGCAATATCAATTATTTCTGTAGCTGTCTCCCAAATACTGTAGTTTTAATAGCCAAAATGAAGGTTATATTTAGAATAGTAATCACTAGATATTTTCCTTACTCATGATTTTTCTTTTCTTTTATCATCAAGTAACTTAACACTAAATATTATTTTCAGAAACATTCGATAAAATATATTCAAAATGGTTCATCTGGTAATTTACAAATAACATAATATCATTTATAAATAGGAGTAATTTATTACTACTTGACAATATATCTCTAAACTATAGACTTAAATTATACTTACCTACATGTACAACGATAATAACTGTTTCATTCAGTGCCTTGGGGACATGCAGTCATCAGACCTGTGTACTTCAGTAAGTGGAATGTGATCAACAAGTTATTGAAATGTTTGTACTAGTATGTGTAGTTGTGTGTACTAGTATGTAGTCTATAACATGAGGATGATTCCTACGAATAGGAAGCAAAGGAATGCCCTAAATCATTGATAAATGTTGTTTTGGAAGAATAGAACAAATACTGTTTTGCTAGGACATCCATAGCCGAAACCGTAAAGCAAACAGTACGTCTGACCAACTTCACCCTGTCTGAAGAAGTAGGAGCATGTCAAGGAAACCAAAACTCGAACTTTTCAACAGCAATTTGAAGGGTTGTGCTCTTGTATGACTGCGACACATGGAATAGTAAATCAAAATCCAACTACGAGTTTTTACCAGCCGCTGTCTCCTAGGTCTTCATAACGTGAGGTGGCAAATGAAGACCTTTGGAGAGACACCAACCAGCAGCCTATCAACGTGCAAATCAAAGAGAGAAAGTGGACCTGGATTGGCCACCCACTGAGGAAGCCAGATGGGGCTGTTGACAGGGTGGTATTTGATTGGAACCCTCAAAGTGCTAGGATACACAGTCGTCCAAGAAGACATGTAAATAGATGATCCAAGAAGAAGCTGCAGAGTGGGGCGTGGAGTGGAAAGGACATGCATTGACCGGGAATTGAATCCCATCTGCCTTGGTGAGAGACAAGCAGCTTGACCACTGCACCATTTTCATTTTCATTCTGTCTGAACCTAATTATTCTTCAAAGCAATGTGCCGAAGCATTCTATCAACTGGGGTCAGTCCATCTAACTCCACAATTTTCTTTATTCTACCTGTGAGTGCTTTATTAAAAGATTTTCCTTTTTTCCTTTCTTTCTTTCTTTCTTTCTTTAACTTGTGTATTTATATTTTGGTAGGAAAATTGAGCTTCACAAAAGAGATTTCTTAAATATGTCATGAAAATCAAGAGAAATGCCACATTTCTGAAGAAAGTCTTGCAGAAAAGCACTAATTGAATTTCTAAAGCAGTGAATACAGCTCTGGAAACCAAGCAGACCTGCTTGAGTATCAGAATATTTTTGACTCCAAATGTTTGAGTTTCTGTGGTTTCCAGATTATAATCTTGATGCTCTATCCATGAATTCAATGTATGCTATCTGACTACATCAACAAAATGTCAGGAAATAGAAAAATATCATCAAAATAGTTCGAGAACTGTAAAAATACAAAACAATAAGTCATGGGTAAGGACACTCGAATTTCTTGAATGAAACGGTGCTGAATTCATGAGTAAAAAGAGAAAAAATTATTGAGTAACGAGGGAAAATTCTTGGGTAGGTAATTAAAATTCTTGAGTAGGAAACAAAAATTCTAGGGTAGAAGAGACAAATTCTTAGATAATATGGATCTTAGGGAAATAGAAAGGCAGTCAGTGCTTTCAAATATTTATATTGTAACTTGAAAATTATCGGTACAAAAGACAGAAATCGCAAACATTAAAGACAAAAAAGATATTTACGAACTTTACCTCCCTGCTTCCTTTCATGCTTTACATTCATAATGTAGGATGACAGCAATTCCAAATTTGTCACTGTTAGATTAGTTCTGAAATCCGTCAACACACAAGAAAATTTTGAAAAGAATCTTTCACAATTTACATTTGACACTGGAACCCACAGTGCCCTTAATGCACCATCAACAAAGGGTTGATGATCCTCACGCATTGCCTGAAGGGCATCTTCCACCGCTATTTCTGCATTCTTCTTCAGAATATCCTGAAGATCCCTATATGCGAGCACTCCTTCATCAACTGGAATGCCCTTCAGTGACGGTATTATGCTGAATAGGGCCTTCAGTTTGTCTCTTGCTGTAGACTGCGACAAGATATTCTGCCCGTAGAAGAGCTCAGAAACTGGCTCCAAAAATGTACGGGCTGGGACCCCCAACATCAGGTTGTCCAACTTCGTATGCATATGGCCTGACATCTTCTTTATTTCCTCCGTCGCTCTGCCCCTAAGATTACCTTTCAGGGCATCCAGATCTTCCTGGACTTTGTTGCTGAACATTCCTGCAGCAACCACTTGTAAATGCTTCTTCAAATTCTGAAGTTTGGGATACACTTCTGCAGCAATTGGTTTGGAATTTGTCTCCAGTCCGAGCAACAAGATCACGCCAGATTAGGCCTATAAGCTCGCGGAATGTGCGCTGTCCGTTCGCGTCACGTGTCATAGCCCGCAGGCATAAAGACGAGATTACATTCTGCTGACAAGATCACGCCAGATTAGGCCTATAAGCTCGCGGAATGTGCTAAGTGATGAAACTGGCCGCTCGTGTCACAGTTCATAGCCCGCAGGTATAAAGACGAGATTACTTTCTGCTGACAAGATCACACCAGATTAGGCCTATAAACTCGCGGAATGTGCGCTGGCCGCTCATGTCACAGTTCATAGCCCGCAGGCATAAAGACGAGATTACTTTCTGCTGACAAGATCACGCCAGATTAGGCCTATAAGCTCTCGGAATGTGTGCTTTCCGTTCGCGACACGGTTCATAGCCCGCAAGCATAAAGACGAGATTACTTTCTCCTAACAAGAGCACGCCAGATTAGGCCTATAAGCTCGCGGAATGTGCACTGGCCGTTCGCATCACAGTTCATAGCCATCAGGCATAAAGACGAGATTCCTTTCTGCGGACAAGATCACGCCAGATTAGGCCTATAAGCTCGCGGAATGTGCGCTGACCGTTCGCGTCACAGTTCATAGCCAGCAGGCATAAAGACGCGATTACTTTCTGCTGACAAGATCACGCCAGATTAGGCCTATAAATTCGCTGAATGTGCGCTGGCCGCTTATGTCACAGTTCATAGCCCGCAGGCATAAAGACGAGATTACTTTCTGCTGACAAGATCACGCCAGATTAGGCCTATAAGCTCGAGGACTGTGCGCTGTCCATTCGCGTCACGGTTCATAGTCCGCAGGCATAAATACGAGAATACTTTCTCCTAACAAGATCACGCCAGATTAGGCCTATAAGCTCGCGGAATGTGCGCTGGCCGTTCGCGTCACAGTTTATAGCCAGCAGGCATAAAGACGAGATTACTTTCTGCTTACAAGATCACGCCAGATTAGACCTATAAGTTCGCGGATTGTGTGCTGGCCGTTCGCGTCACAGTTCATAGCCCCAAGGCATAAAGACGAGATTACTTTTGGCTGACAAGATCACGCCAGATTAGGCCTATAATCTCTAAGAATGTGCGTTTTCCGTTCGCGTCGCGGTTCATAGCCCGCAAGCATAAAGACGAGATTACTTTCTCCTGACAAGATCACTCCAGATTAGGCCTATAAGCTCGCGGAATGTGCGCTGGCCGCTCGCGTCACAGTTTATAGCCCGCAGGCGATTAGATGAGATTACTTTCTCCTGACAAGATCACGCCAGATTATACGCTCGCGGAATGTGCGAAGTGACGAAGCTTGCCGCTCGCGTTACAGTTCATAGCCCACAAGCATAATGATGACATATTTTTCTTCTGACATAGTCGCGGCAGGTTATAAAGTCATGGCAGCATGTGCAACTGACTGGCGCACAAATACGAATACGCTATGCGACGATTATACGATGACATTTTATAAACCTATTTTAGTGTTTGAAAATTGGGGTGCGACGATTACGCGGTGGCGACGATTATGCGAGGAAATACAGTATTTCTCTAGTTGCGATAAATTTCGCGAGTAAACCTAAAAATTCGTATATGGAGCCGAAATGTCAAAATTTCGCGAATAGATCGTGTTCCAAATTACATTTAAATTCGTAACACATGTCCTATATGCCTTTCTCCCATCATATTTAACACTTTTGAAAAATTCGCGAATTTCAAGAGTCGCGAAATTTGCGTGTCCCTAGTCATGGGTATTCCAGATTTCCAACGATATTCAGAAATTCTCAATTGAATTTTGTATGTTGTGAGGTATTTGTGTGGTCAAAAATATAGCCCTTTTAGCTAAAATGTATTTTACCATGAGGTGAGAGGAGTCTCCACGTGACAAACGGCTTTTTATGACTAGGTATCATTTCTGACGCATATGAAATTGGGCAAGGAGTTGTAAGGAAGTGACTGTAGTCTATTAGAAAGTACTGTTTCAATTTGTCGGGAACTGAACATGGGAAAACGTGGAAATTATTTCAAGCACTTCGAACGCACTTGTCTCCTAATTGAAATAAAATGAATTCCTAGTATTTATTTTGTGTAGTCTATCAGTGGTTGGTTTAATCTATCAGCAGAATAACTTAAAAGGCTACAGTGTGTAAATATATAACTGTTATGCAACACGTTAGTTTCTGTGATGTACAAAATTTCATCAAATCTTATCCTGCCAAATTGAAAATGCACAAGGAACAAGGAAAAAAGAGTGGAAGGGAAATAGTGTTTTAAAAAAATACCTGCAAAGTGGATGATAGCTGCTTACTGCCTCGAGTCATCATGCCATGAAGTGCCACTGGGTGTTGTGGAATATCCACATTTACTGCTCCAACTGTCAGAAGGCCTGAGTTCTTATCTTTGGATCGACGTGAGATGCTGGAATACAGTGCTTGGGACTTGCCCACAGTCACCTTCACAACAGTTCTAGAAAAACCCACAGAGCCCATGTAACAAAATAATGGAAAGTAGTTGGTACAGCACATTATAAAAAACAGTGGAAAGAAAAGAGGAGCTACAATGGTTTTGATTGATGATTATTATATGATGATGATGATATAACTAAGGAATCTAAAATCTAGCTTATCAGCCCAGGATATTTACAGCCACATACACATTTGGTGAGAACAATCTAGGAATTGTGCCAGGTTTGAGAGACTTATTGTGTTAAAATGATAACAGAGATCATTTTATCAATTATTTTTCTGTCAATACAAATGTGGCAATAGTTCCAAAACTCTTATCGAAAATAAAACACAAAAGAAACTTCTGATTAGAATTTACAGTACAATCAAACACCATCACAACCAAAAAAGTAAAAAGAACTAACTCTACAGCCCACTGAGGACTTATGACTATCATGCAACTGATACTCAGCCATATGGCCTGCAAATTACATGGTGACCCATGGTCAGCACGATCAGTCCCCTTGGCCGTCTTGGCTTTCTACACCAGCGTTGATGATAATCAGATCAGACAACTACTCAACTGTCCTCACAAGACTGAATATATCCCATTCCAACCCTCACATCAGTTAGAAAACAATGGCAGAACCGGGAACCGAACACGGGATCTCATAAGTAAGAGGCAAGCGTGCTACCTCTACACCATGGGGCCAGCCAGTCACAACTACTGAGAGACAAAATTAACCCTCAGGAATTTTGTAGAGAGGAAAAAGAAAATACTGACCAGAAGTAAATCCCAAACCTTCAGTTATCATTTAGTCTTTCCTTAATCATTCTACTCAATTAAAACAGCAATTACTCACTGTTGGCTGGGTGCAACGCCTTCAAGCAACACAATCATAGTTCGTCCAATTTGGCCAGTGAGAGAGCACTCCATACTGGCAGGCCTCGACTTTTTACGACAGGTTAGACTGGAATGTAGGCTGGTGATCTCCGCTTCCAATTTTAATCCACTTAATGTAGCCAACAGCCTAGTACGGTGAATGCGAGCCACACCAAATACAACCAATCTGGTACGTTCCCCTGTCATGACATCTAAAAATAAAATTTAAAAAAAATTAAAAATCAACTAATTTTCTACATACAAACACAAAGTGAACAAGCAGTTCCGAGAAGAACTATACAGCCTATTTTCATATATCCTACTTATGTTAATTGCCTCTATCAACATACAAAATTTCAGATTGATTGCTGTAGTAGATATTGAGAACCGTCTAAATATTTTGGATGTTGAATTTTTATATACCGGTATGTAGGTCTTAGAGTTATGTACTATTACAAGAAGATTATTGTGTAGTACTCAAACTTCAGTCGCATAATTAGGACATGAGAAATGAAAACGAGATTTTAAAATTTCACACAGCTGCCATCTTGTGGTTATGAAAACAATTTAAATAAATTAGATGGCAGTAGATTAAAATTTGTGTAAGCATTTACCGTACCAAGTTTCACTGCACTCGGATGGTTAAATCCCGATCCAACGCCATGTTTGTTTGCTGTAATGGATTCGTAGATATTGAGAACCGTCTAAATATTTTGGAAGGCCGCCATGTTGGATTGTTATATGTATAGGTCATATAGTTATATACCATTAAATTAAAATTATTGCGTAGGTTCATTATTCAAACTTTCACTTCGATCGCATAATTACCGGTAATATACAAGAAATAAAACCTTAATTTAAAAATTTTACACAGCCGCCATCCTGAGGTTATGTAAACAATTGAACTAAATTAGAAGCCAATGCATTACAATGTGTATAAACATTTACTGCACCATATTTCACTACGTTCAGATGGTTAAATCGCGAGAAAAGTCTATTAGAATGCTTCAACTTCGCTTGGCCGCCAGTTAAGTTTTATACTTTACAGGTTTTTGAAAGTTACATAGATGAACTTGTAGTAGTGCCCTTTATCGCCGTACAAAATTTCAGGGCAATATCCGTAATAGTTTCGGAGATATAGAATGCCGGTGAAATATTTCGCACAGCAGCCATCTTGAAATTATGTAAACAATTGAACAAAGTTAGATGCCAGTGCATTACAATTTCCTGTACCAAGTTTCACTGCGTTTGGATGGTTAAAACGTGAGAAAAGTCTATTCAAAAGCTTCAACTTCGCTTGGCTGCCATGTTCGATTTGTAGTTAACAGGTTTTTGAAAGTCTCATAGGTGAACTTCTAGTAGTGCCCTCTATCACCCTACAAAATTTCAGGGTGATATCGGTAATAATTTCGGAGATATAGAATGCCGGTGAAATATTTCGCACATCATCTATGTTAAATTGGTGAGACATAATAAAATTTGAAGTGCACGGTTGGGGTCGGCCGAAATGGTGCTATAACCTTACCGAGTTCCATTGAAATCGCTCCAGCCGTTTAGAAGTTATTAGAGGGGGACACACACACACATATGTGCACACACATGGACAAAAGGTGATCTCATAAGCCTATTTTTTCATAAATGAAAATAGGATCAAAATTGGGCATAACCTCATGATTTTTCAACTGAAATTTCAATATTACTCAGATTTAACTAGCATTTGAAAAGAGTATTCCAACTCATAACTTACTAAGTTCTCTAACACGTTCTTGTGGAATAGGTGTTGTGCGAATCTGCACATCTGGCCCTTTCTCCAAGTCATCACTTGCCTTGCCCTCAGAAAGTACATCATATTTACGATTACCTTTATAGTTCTCTGAAATATCAGCTGCTAGAGAGAATCTGAAAATAAATAAGATCAATCATGTTATTACCATTCAGGAAAGTTCTAGTTAACAGCATGTACAAAATTTTCTCAAAATTTGGTACTGAAAAACATAACTTAATGATAAATTAAATTTCCATAAAATAAAAAATAGACATACAGACTTCCGCATTAGTGCCCTTTACCTAAGGGAGATTATTTGTTTCTTCCTTGCTGTATAACTAAACTGATGAAACCAAATAACTGTCACCTCCTACAAGTATAAAATCCTCCTGAGAACAACCAGCATTGATGTCTCTGAGCATTAGAATTTTGTGGGTGGCATTGTGGGTTTGGTAGTGTTTTGAAGAGCTATTTTGTCTTGCATATTTGGATCTGATGATGCTCGCTTGACAAGCGAAAAAAAGTCATTCTATATAGTTTTCTTCCTCTTCTGTAATCCATGACAAATATATATGTATATTTTAATCACATGTAATTTTTTCATGTTATTTTTGTGTATGTCCCAGTAATTGGGATTATATTGTGTTGATTGATTGAAAAGTTGCAATATCAATTACCATGAAGAGATGGCAAGAAAACTGAGGTCGGAACACGATAATAGCCTAATACATGAAGAGAAAGTAAGTAAATATTATTTGCATAACTCATTATCCCAGGTTTCAGCATAAAATATCACCATTAACTTAAAGCTTGTTCTATAATTCTTGTATTTTCTCATTGTGAACAACATGTGCCTATCAACAACACACTAGTTTGTGTAGTGATGTTACCATGGAAGTGGCTGATGCTAGAACAGAGTGAAGCACAGCCGTAGACTGGCATGCTGCCTGCCATAGTGCAAGTCATAGCCCTCAGGCACAGAGGCAGACAGACACAGAGACCCCTTTCTTGTACAAGATCACTCCACGTTAGCAACATAGCTTGCAGCAGTGTGACCGTCAATACGAATAAACTATGCAACGATTATGCCATGGCAATGAATATGCCAGAAAATACATTAGCATTGTTTCAAGAAATTGCTGGTAAATTTGTATTAAATACCCGAACATGAAAAATCTAACCTACAACAGAGCATGTGAAGTGTGGTTCAAGTGCATTCAACCATTTCAGCTGTGGGAAAGGCTGGCTCACTTTCTGTTCACTAACCCACATGTCTGGTAAGCTCTACAACACCGAATCAAGAGAAATAAGATGTAAGTAACCTGTGAGTAATGGTTTTGGTCTCAGGCATGGTAGCATATAAGTCGAGAAGGTAGTAGATGGTCTTCCAGCAACGAGGAACGATATTAGAACCTTCTTTGCTCTTGTCTGAAGTAAATGTCAAGTGCTCCAAACCAGACCCAGAGGGACTCACAGCAAACATTGGTGTTGTAACACCCTCGCTCAAATTCATGTAACCTGCACAGAACAAAAAACAACATTATTTTTTTTTATTTTAACACTGAATAAGCAAATAAAAGTCCAATCAATAAGCCTTCTATTCCTTCATGAAATGGAGCATTAGTAATCAGTGTACAGAAAACAAGGAAATAGACTTTTTTTTGAAATATAGTGTTGAAGAACAATGTTCCAAATTTTAAAGACAGAACATAAAACTAATGCTTCAATTTTTAAAGACCTGAAAGCTGAAAATGGGCTATACACTCTATTTTTCAGATTTTTTACCACACTGCAAGTAGACGACAAAATCTGGAGAAGCTTGTGAGTTCGGCCCGATACCTGGAAGAGCACCATTATGATGGGTCAAATTCCTGCTTGAGACAGAGCAGTTTGGAAGGACCTCCAGCAAGAAGATCATGGAAGTTCACGAACCTCAGTTTTGAAGGAATTACTAAAGCACAGCTTCCAGTTTATATATCTCTCCTCCAACTGATAATTATTTTATTTATGCTCCTGTATATTCCTAAATTGTTTGTCCAGTAGTTATTTTTCCAGTCTTTTTTCTCTGTATTGTTTGGTTTACACTCCATCTTACACCATCAATTTCAAGACAGAAGATCTTGAAGAATGCACACTGTCACTACACACTGTTTTAAGTGACAGAATAACTGTTAGCTGTCTGCCCTCCTGAGAGAATGGAAAGAGAAATTACCTTGTCACGGGCTATAACACTGAGTATTGATTGGTTTGATGGTATGGATGCTCACCATTGAAGATGGCAGTGTCAGGTTGTGGAGATCATCCCTGTCCCTTTTTATATGGTTTTATCCCTTTTACCTTTTCCCTCAATCACACCTGCCTGTTGTGTTGTAATTTTTGTGTGTTTCTATCTTTATTTTACTGTCCAATGATCAATTGTGTGACCACGTCTTGTGTTTTCATATATTGATTTATAACTACAGTAGGTAAGGGACATAGAGTACTCCTTCTAGCCTTGTGGCCTATAAAGGGTGTGGAGATTCAGTCTCCTCACTTTCTTGATCTCTGGTAATGGGGATGAGGGTATGTGAAAACCACTAAGGCTAATGGATGTGGAGGTTCAGATTCCACACTTTCTTAATCACTGGGTTTGGAGATAACGGTAATATGGTCAGCTCTAAGGCTTGACCAGCCCTCGTCCCCAGAGGAAATTCTCCAGGAAGGAAATTCCTCCTTGTGTTTATTTTCACCATTGATTGAGCAATCCAGGAGCTGCCTAATACAATGGGAACAGATTTCATTGAGAAATTTATGGGCAAGAAAGCAACCAAGGACTAGAGAAGAATGTATAAAATAAACTTAAGCAAACATATGATGATAAGATATACCAATCAGGTAGCTCAATGCAATGATTTGTAAGTCCATGGGGTCAGGCTACATCCAGACTTGGGAGACAAGTAAGTTGGAACCCCACCATCGGCCGTACTTGAAATGGTTTTTCCATTTTATCCATTATCATCCATTTCATCTTTCATTGACTCATCTGACCAGGTTGGTGTGTGGAAGGGCTTTCAGTAGTCAAAACCATGCACCACATAGACTCTCAACAGATCAAATTCCCAACCTCATTGATACAGGAATAATAAGGAACAGAAATATATATATATATATATATATATATATATATATTGTAACCGTTTCCTGACCCGGTCGGAGACTGGAAGCAGGCTGTGGATTTTCATTCATTTCATATTGTAACCGTGTGAAAGAGCGTCAGTTGCTGGTTATGGAGATGTTGTTTTTTGTCGCGGCTATATTTTGAATTTGAAGCGAACGCCTGACTGAGTTGAGTTTCACTGCCGCAGGGTGCAGGCTGGAAGAGATGCGCGGACGGCGATGCGCGTATGTATGCTAACACCTGACGATTTGCAGGGACAAGCAAGCGGCTGTAATGGAAGAGACAGTCGTTTTTGTGCAGTTAATCCGTGCATAAGCGGGCGGCTTAATCAATCTTAAGTTACGAGTACCTGACCTGGAAGCCAAAATTAGCCTACAAACGAGGCATTGTTCAAATGTGCTCAGGATAGTTTTACTAGATGGGACTAGCTTTTGTAAATGCAAGGTAGTGTTGGGTATGGCCCGAGCTCACAGCATATTAAGGCATATGAGCTGGAAATAACTCCTTACTTGAGTTGTGTGAATATAATACCTCATACCAGGGTAGATTTCTGGCTAGCAATTGACATGGAATTAAGGCTAAACAGGTGTGTAAGCGTACTGCGATAACTACAGAAGGATTACAATCAAGTAACCGGGAACATTACTGTGACTATTCGGAAATATTTCGGGACGGTGAAACACCGGGTGATTATCGTAAAATCAGTGACAGTATTAGACACGTGCTTTTTCATAGCAGAAGCTATGGTGTTAAGACAATCCGATCAGGACGTCATGGTAGCGATACGCCGGTATGAACTTTTGAAATCTACCATGAGTCGAGCCAGTATTATGGTGCGTTCAATATGAATTGGGTGTACGATGGATGCTGACGTCTGGATACTTGGGACTTAGACCAGTGGAGCCATGAGGTTGACTTGTACACATTTCCGTGTGCAGAGGATCGCGTGGGATTTTATGCTCAGACTAAGGGCATTCCGCAGGAACTTGGACCTTCTTCAAGAACATCTGAAATTGACGTGAGCCCCTTATTCTATTCTTAATATCTAGTACCGGTGAATATCAGACCTTAGACTATACCATTCAACCATGTAGGAATCGTTTTACACGCCATAGATCTTTATTTTCTGCATTATATTGGGACATAAGCATGGATCTTTTTGATGTTGTCCACTCTTCGAATTTTATTTTATTTATTTTGAGATAGCATATCCACGGTGGGCATATCGTAGAATGAGTATATTTTCGGAAGGCATCCGGCTGTTCTAATTAGACAGGAGTTTCATCCTGATTTTTGTTGTACAGTTCCGTGCATATTTTTATGACACATTGTTATTTTCAGCGATCGTTTTGAGATAGTTTATTGGTAGTTTGTTTATTTAAATGTAGTTCTTGGTCATTTTGATGCAATTCGTCTTAGACGAGTTCTGATTGTCATTTCTCGTGAAATGATTCGATTTTTCTGGTGGTTAAGGATTTTCTTTAAAATGATAATGCGGAATGATCATGTATGAGAATTTACATGGGGAATTAAGGAGGAATATTCATAACAATTTAATGGATCTTATGAAAATAGAACATGGTAATTATCCATGAGAATTTCATATTAATAATAATAATAAATGGATGAGTTTGGATAATTTAGGTGATGTTTCTTTAAAACAAATATGATATGATGATGATGATAATTGTTGTTTTAAGGGGCCTAACATCTAGGCTATCGGCCCCTGATGGTGTGGGTGATCGTGAAGATGAAAATGAAATTTAAACTTAAAACTAAAACTAACTAATAAGGAAAAGAAATTAACATGAATTAATGCACATTGGATTGATAAAGCAATCGTAACGTAGTTTGTTATTAGAGCAAGGTGTATCAATTAGGAGGATTTTGTTATGGTGACAAGCGGATAATTGAACAGGTTAATTAGAGACAGTTACTTATAACATTCATATGATAAATCTGATAGGGTGATGAGTTGAATTGGGAATGCGCGTAGGCATTTGTCCCATTAATAATTATGATAATCCATTAAATACAGTAAATATGACTGGATGGAAGTTAAATATGTGAAAATAATATGTAAAAGAATTATAGTTGTTGAATACAATGAAATGTTGGAATTTGGAGGATGTTGCCTCATATTACTCAAAAGAAGGGTGGTGCCGCTGTTGCAGCCCCACGCCGCTATCTAGATCTTGTCATCAGTGGAATTCTAGATTCTACTTTAATTTGCTCTAACCATAATTACATATTTTCTGGTTGAATGATATAAACCTGCAGATAGAATAACATGCCTAATAATTTTGCCATATTGTGATATCAAGGAATAAACTAAATTGATAAAGTGCATAAAGAAATGGGGCATTTAAAATGCGGCCTCATGTTCCGATGAAAATTTTGAAATAGCTACGAATCATCCATAAGTGTTTGAAATTGGTTGGAATAATAAGGTTGAGTTGCAATTAATATCACTGAATAATTAATCCCATAATTTATTTTATTATCGAGGATAAATCACAGATCCATAATTTATTATTTCTAATATGACTATTCCTTGTGTGGGAATAATGAAATATAAATGGTATTACGTTTCTAATGGATCCATCTTCGTTCGACTTGATCTGACTTGCATTAAGTTGTATAATTAACAATTCTAGTATGTTTTGGAATTTCTTCTCGTTTCATGGAAGAGAATATCCCATAGGATTATCCATGATATTTGGAAATATGGAAAAGTGTAGAACTTCAGAAATAAAATTTTATTCAAGTGTGATAGGACGATCAGTGACCTACACAACTTGAATACTGTAAATATCGTTTATAATATAATAGAATACCATGATGGACTATTAATTTCATGGGTATTCTAACACAATGAAATGTTTAAAAGTTGACGTTTTCGTTGCATAATATTTTTTTTTGGAATGTTATTCAACACCTGCGATTAAATAGTATAGGATCCCAGGGGGAGCGCAGGATGTTATTTTTTCCAGGTGGTGTTTTAGTTTTCTCCCTGAGGATGCCCTTGTATAGATTAGGATGGTTGAATGGATCAATTAAATTGATGCAAATTTTATCTTAACTGATACTGTGGTCATTCATGATTCTTGAAATATGCCTTCTATCCTTGCTGTAGTGTGCGTCTGGGGAACAGCAGAGCTTTTATTTTCTTTATTCTACACCTTTGTAGAATGCTCACTGTTAATCCCGAGATGTTTTTGAGTCTTTGTGCTCGACTGTTGTTCGGATGCGCACTTGTGTGGTCGTAGGACGTTCGTCAAACGGTCACAATATGTAAGATAGTATATTTATATTTATTTATTTATCGTATGGCTTTTAGTGCCGGGAGTGTCCGAGGACATGTTCGGCTCGCCTGAGACTGTAGCTGCTTCCAGCGGACACCCTTATTAGGGTGAGCTACAAGTTCCATTCAATTTCAAGTAGTTCCAACTTTCGCCACCAGATATCAATGATACCTAGTGGTGAATGTTGGAACTTTGATAGAGCGTTCTGATGAAATCTAACCTAACAATTTAGCTTTACATAATTTTAGTCTGTGAAAGGATCTTTTACATGCCATAAATCATGCCCCAGAGGAGTGCGACTGGCTTCGGCAGCCGGCACAGTTCATATCCTCGCCACTAGTTGGGGGCTTCATTCATTCCATTCCTGACCCGATCGGAGACTGGAAGCAGGCTGTGGATTTTCATTTTCATTTCAAATCAATTATAAATTCATCAGTTCAACTCACCTTTCACACTCTTGCTGGTGGAGCGTAATTTCTGTGCAAAACTCTGAGGTCTGGACCTCAAAGAGGCTGATGGTGACAGAACTTTGTTTGGACCAAGAGAATGATTAAAGCCAGGCCCCATCATATTCGCTGGTGCTTTCATCTTATCCCCAGCAGCATGATCATGCAGATCAGAAGCTGTTGGAAAGAAGAGAAATAGGTATTGTTAAAATCATGTATTTTATATGCATTCTTACCTTCAAAGATAGGAAATAACTCAATGGAGAAATTATAGTTCACAATTTAAAGAAATGAAGCGGCTGAAGTAATTTACTTTTCAACAAAGATGCTCATATTATAATTTGAGGGTGCTGGAAAAGAAGGATAGGGCAGATCTTGACACGGGAGAGGCTTGTTTTTAAGATATAATTTCATTGGGTAGTCATTAGAAGCAGGCACTTAATATTTTTCATTATAGGAAAATTAAATGAATAATTTCACAAAGGGGTCCATTTTTCTTTCAAATGACGAGTTACAGACATACCGTATTTGCTCGCGTATATCTCGCACTTTTTTGACCGAAAATATGTGCAAAAATTTTCGGTGTGAGATATACGCGGAGAATGACCGTATTCCCGAAAAAAAAAAAAAAAAAAAAAAATAATTGCATTATTGAAACAAGGCAACTGGCATACGGTACTCGCCCTATTCATTGTCACTGCTGCCAATCTCCGAGGTACTCTCGCGTGCATCATTCTGGTCATCATCCTGACTTCCGTCCAATGCATTTGCGATGCTCTTCTTCAAGAAGCTCTTCAAAACAATGTCCGTAGACACCATTTATTTCTATTAGTTATGGTTATGCGTCATTAAGAACCTATGAAAAAGACGTCATACGCTCGTTAAAGATGATTCAAGGCAGAAAAGGAATTTAGAGCGCAGACGCTTAGCGATCGATACGATCGATCATCTTCCATATCGATTCCTCGCTACATGAACGAGCGAGCTCGAACTTAGCCTACCGCGGCCAAAGACTAACGATGTACCACTTGCTATAACACTCACGCCGTGCCACATGTTTGCACGCGGCCGAGCTCTGATGCGACGAATGCGTAAAGACAAAATCATTGAGATTCGAGAAGACTGAACTGTGTTTCTCTGCGATGTAACAGTAGGCCTACTTGCGCAATCTTCGAAACATACGAGCATGTTGGCGCGAGTGGTATAGCACAGATTCCCTTTATCTTCGAGCCAGAGTACCGGTACTGATGTCTACAAGGCAACTGACGGACAAAAATAAAGGAAACCTCTGCCGCCAAAACGAACAATAACATTGAGTATTGATGACTATTGTGGCGCGCTAATCGCGCTAAGGTATTGCTTCGGGTAAGTTCCTGGACAATGATGACTGTTGTTGCGCGCTAAAACGAACGTGCTTCTACCTCAAGGTTATTACGGTCATTTATGTGACGCGTCTGAAATGAATGCAAGATATATGCGAGTACTTTTTCCCCCTGAAATTTCAAATTAAAAAATGGGGTGCGAAATATACGCGGGGGCAAGATATACGCAAGCAAATACGGTACAGGTTATTTTATAGGCAGCATCTGATGGAACCAAAGTTCAAAGTAAAATTCGAAATATCAATAAGTTTTGAACTATAGATGTTTTGATTCACCAGGTTTTACCATGGTAAGACTCCCACAGCATTATCATCACGTGTAAACTAGCCATTTTCCAAAGTTTCCATAACATTTAAACAAAACAAATACAGATTAGTATTTTGTTCAAAGAAACAGTGATAAACAGTAGAGGTAATGAATAAAAATTAATTTGAGATTTGACTTTTTCTTTCTCCTAGAAATTTAACAGCACATTATTTTTCTTTACTCTGAACAATGAGAGATTATGTTTAGAGGAACAATGCATTTTAAAATTCAATATTTCATGGTACATAAATCCATTATCAGTCAGTGTACTTCACTTGCCATTGCATATTTACTCGTGTAATGGTCGCACTCTGTATATAACTTTTCAAATCCAGATATCATAGAACCCTGCATAAGGGTCACAAAATATTTTCCATACAATCGTTTCAATGGACAATTGCTCTGAACATTGTTATTTGAACTTCATATCACACAATTTAGTTTAAATCCACATCCTGTAGATCAGTAAGCTACGATAGGCCTAGCAAGCCAGTAGTGGATATCATATTTGTTTTCAAAACAGGAACAGGCCTCGGAAAGGACGGATGCAAATGACGACGACCCGGATATGCTAATGGACTACGAGTTGGGACATTAAACATACCGACACTGACAGGAACGGTGGAGGAGATTGTTGATGTGATGGAGAGAAGAAAACTGGATGTACTGGGCTTGGCAGAAACAAGATGGAAAGGAGAAGGTCGCAGAGAACTGAGGAAAGGGTACCGGTTGTACTGGAGTGGGAACAGTGAAGGAAGGAGCAGCGAAGTAGGAGTAGTTGTGAGAGATGGAATGAAGGAAGAGGTAAAGGGAATAAGTGACAGGATCATGAAGATCAGAGTAACTGTAAAGGGAAGAAGCCTGGAGATAGCCCAGGTATATGCCCCTCAAGTTGGATGAACAGCTCAAGAGAAGGAAGACTTTGAGGAGGAGCTACAACAACAGTTGAATGGTCAGAGCATCATTGTCATGGGAGATTTGAATGCACATGTAGGAAGTGAAAGGCAAGGATATGAAAATGTATTGGGAGCAGAAGAATGGGGTAGCAGGAATGAAGAAGGGAGAAAGTTGCTGGATTTTTGCAAGAGAAACGGTTTAGAGGTAGGCAACTCCTGGTTCCGGAAGAAAGAAAGCCACAAGGTAACGTGGTACAGCAGTGATTTAACAAAGAAATCTTTGGTAGATTACATGCTGTACGACTAGGAAATGAAGAGAAGTGTCAGAGATATAAAGGTAATACCATCAGAGGCCTTAGATAACGACCACAGAATACTTGTAATGAACCTGGGAGTTGTTAAGGATAGCAAGAGGACAGAGTACCAGGAAAGGAGAATCAAAGTATGGAAACTCAAGGAAAAGGAAGTCAAGGAAGAATTCCAGAAGATAATAAGGGAAAGGATGCCAACAGACAATCCTAAAACAGGGGAAGAGGGATGGAAGCAATTCAAAAACACAATGGTGGAAGCTGCAGTGGCAGTATGTGGAAGAACAAGCAACAGAAAGCGGTGTAAAGAGACACCATGGTGGAATGAGAGAGTAAAAGAAGCTGTGGGAAGGAAGAACAAGGCTTTCAGAGTGTAGTTCCAGGAAAGAACTGATCTGGCAAGGGAAGATTACAAGATAAAGAAGAAAGAAGCAAACAAGATTGTCGCGGAGGAGAGGAAGAAGTGGATGGTAAAGTGGACAGAGATGATGGAGGAAGACAGCAGAGGAAATAAGAAAGTACTTTATGGGATGGTCAAAAGTAAGAGAAGAGGTCTGCGAGAGGATGTGGTAATGATGGACAAAAACGGAAATGAGGTACACAACAAAGAGACACTCAAGACAGTGTGGAAAGAGTACTTCGAGGATTTGCTGAATCCAAATGGTCATAGGGAGGAAGACAATGTATTGGAAGATGGAGAAGACAACACAGGAATGGAAAAGGACCTGACTCGGAGAGAACTGGAGATGGCTATAGACAAGATGAAAGGAGGAAGGGCACCGGGTATGGATGAAGTGAGTGTTGAAATGGTGAAGGCAGCAGGGGAGGTTGGGAAACAGTGGCTGTACCGTGTGATGAGGGTGGTATGGAAGGAGAAAAAGACTCCAGAAGATTGGAAGAAAGGATTAATTGTCCCAATATTTAAGAAAGGAAGCAGAAAGGAGTGCAGAAATTACAGGGGAGTCACACTCATACCTCACTGTGCCAAGATACATGAAAAGATATTAGAAAGTAGAATACGAGCCAAAGTGGAGAGAAAATTGAGAAAGGAGCAGTATGGATTCAGACCTGGGAGATCAACAGTGGATCTCATATTTTCAGTGAGACAGCTCCAGGAACACCACTACGAATTTGGAGAGGATCTGTTGATGGCCTTCCTGGACATCGAAAAGGCCTATGATAGTGTGTGTAGGGAGAAGGTTTGGAAAGCAATGGAAAACATGGGAGTGGAAAAAGGGACTATAGACAGAGTGAAGGAGATGTATTGTGGAAGTGTGAGTTGTGTGAAAGTTGGAGGGGAAAGAACAGACTGGTTCAGACAAATGAGCGGCCTGAAACAGGGTAGTGCGCTGTCACCCCTTCTCTTTATTGTGGTTATGGACGAGGTAATGACACGGATAGCAGGAAAGATAGGAGAAGATAAGATGAAAGCAATGGTGTTTGCAGATGATCTCATGGTCTGGGGAAACAAGGAGGAGGAAATTCAGGAGCAACTGAAGGCTTGGGAAGAAACAGTGGGAGAGTACGGATGGAAGTTCAACATCAGTAAATGTGAGATCCTGTTAACGACCAGGAAAAAGGACAGACCAATGAGTGGGATAACACTTGGAGGTGGACAGCTGAAGAAGCTGGAAAGTCTCAAGTACTTGGGAAGTATAGTGGAGGAAAATGGGAGAAATGACAAAGAGATTATGGAACGTGGCAGACAGGCAGAAGCATTTCTGAGAAGCATTAGGAGCTTAGTGTGGAATAAAGATGTCCCACAAAAAAGCAAGGAAGTGTTATACAGAAGCTACTATATCCCGATACTGACCTATGCTTCAGAAACGTGGACAATGAAGAAAAGAGACATAAGCAGAATACAGGCAGGTGAAATGAAGTTCCTGCGGAGTAGGATCGGAGTAACAAGAAGAGACAGGGTGAAGAATGAAAAGGTCAGGGAAATGGTGAAAGAGGAGCCCTTGCAAGGTAGGATTGAGACATCAAGACTGAGGTGGTATGGACACTTAAAGAGAATGGATGAGAAGAGGATTCCCAAGAGGATACATGAGATGCAGATGCAGAAGAAACGACCAAGGGGAAGACCAAGAGATAGAAGGCTGAAAGGAGTGGAGGAATGTGTCAAGAAGAGAGGCGAGGACTGGACCAGAGTGACAGAGGAGAGGAGGTGGGAAGAAAGGACTAACTGGCGAGGCTTATGTTCCAAACAGACCCAGCCAGGGGCTGGAAACTGTACAAGATGATGACGATGATCCTGTAGATCAGTAGAATTTCAGTATTATTCCTTGCCTATAAGCCAATTCTTGTTGCATGGGTCCTACAGTTAAATTGTTTGGTTCACTGTATCGAGTGTTGAAAATCGCAATGTAAGCTTGTACTTTGGTTATTTCATTGCAATGGGGAAATACTGGTCATCATCACCACCTTGCACAGTTTCCAGCCACTGGCCGGGTCTGTTTGGAATACAAGCCTCTCCAACGTCTTCTGTATTCCCACCATCTCTCAGCCTCCACCCTTGTCCAGTCTTCTCCTCTCTTCTTCACTCTTTCTTCCACCCACTTCAGCCACCTGTCTTTCGGTCTTCCTCTCAGTCTCTTTCCTTCCCACTTCGTCTCGTGTACTCTCCTGGGTATCCTCTTCTCCTCTATTAGTTTTACATGTCCATACCATCTAAGTCTAGATTTCTCTATACCATCCTGTAATGGTTCCTCCTTCATTAATTCTCTGGTCCTCTCATTTCTTATTCTGTCCATCTTTGTAGCTCCAATACTGCTTCTCAAGAACCTCATCTCACTGGCCTGTATTTTGCTCTTCTCCCTTCCTTTCATAACCCAGGTCTCCGAGGCATACGTCAGGATAGGGACATAGTACGTCCGATATATGATCTTTTTGCTGTTCTGAGGGACATCCTTGCTCCATAACATGCTTCTCACACTCCTCCGAAATGCTTCTGCCTGCCTCCCCCGCTCATTTATTTCCCTATCGTTTCTTCCATTATCTTGTATCAGGCTTCCCAGATACTCGAAACTCTCCACTTTCTTCAGCTGTTCCCCACCAATTATTATTCACGTTGTGGTTCTTTCCTTCTTCCTTGTTGTGATCACCATCTCACTCTTATTTATGCTAAATTTCATCCCATATCCTTGTATTATTCCTCCCCACATGTCCAACTGTTCCTGTACCTCCTCCTCCTTGTTTCCCCAAATCATCAAATCATCTGCAAACACCATTGCTTTCATCTTTCCTTCCCCAATTACTTGTGCCGCTCGGGTCATTATGTCATCCATCACCACAATGAATAGTAACAGTGACAGTGCACTTCCTTGTTTCAGGCCGTTTCTCTGTTCCAACCAGTCTGATCTCTCTCCTCCCACTTTCACACAGCTCACGCTTCCCTTGTACATCTCCTTTATCCTCTTTATAGTCCATTTCTCTACTCCTCTATCCTCCAGAGACTTCCATACTTTGTTTCTGCATACACTGTCATATGCTTTCTCAATGTCCAGGAAGGCCATCAGTAGATCTGTTCCATACTCCTAGTGCTGTTCTTGTAACTGCCTTACAGCAAAAATCAAATCCACTGTGGACCTTCCTGCTCTGAAGCCATGTTGTTCTTCCCTCATCCCTCCTATGCTTGTCCTAATTCTCTTTTCCAAAACTTTCTCGAAGATCTTTGCACAATGACTCATCAGTGTTATTCCCCGATAGTTTCTGCAATCTGTTCTACTACCTTTCTTGAAGATCGGGACAATTATTCCTTCTTTCCAGTCCTCTGGGGACTTCCTTTCCTTCCATGCTGTCCTCATCACTCGGTACAACCACTGTATCCCTCTCCTGCTGCTCTCACCATCTCCACACTCAACTCATCCACACCCGGTGCCTTCCCTCCTTTCATCTTGTTCACTGCATCTTCCACTTCTTTCCATGTTAAGTCCTTTTCTGTTTGCAGTTCATCTTCCTCTTCCCCGATTTCTTCCTCCTCACCATCTTTTCCATTTGGGTTCAGAAGTCCTTCAAAATATTCTTTCCACATTTTATTCAGTTCTTCCCTATTTTCTATCTCTTGTCCCCTTTTGTTCACCATTCTAACATAATCCATAGGATCCTTCCGCCTCTTATTTTTTACCATCCCATACAGGACCTTTTTTGTACCTTCGCTATCCTCCTTCATCATCTTTGTCCACTCTTCCATCCACTTTCTTCTCTCCTCAGCCACTACTCTCTTCGCCTCCTTCTTTCTTTCCTGGTACTCTTCCCTTGTCTCTACCGTCCTATTTTGATACCACCTCCTAAAGGCTCTATTCTTTTCCCTTACTATATCTTTTGTCTTCTCATTCCACCATGGTGTTTCCTTCCACCTCTTCTTACTACTTGTCCTCCCACATACTGCTTCTGCTGCACCTACTAGTGTCTTCTTAAATCTAGCCCATTCCTCTTCCACCCCTCTTTCTTCATCTGTTGGAATTCCTTCCTTTACCATTTTGAGGTACTCGACCCTTCTATCCCCTTCTTTCCGTTTCCATATCCTTATACGTCTTTCCTGGTTCTCAGTCCCTTTCTTCTCCTCACTCCCTTACTACTGGTATACCATTATAAATTTGGTTTCTTTCTCCCTTGAAGTCAATGTAAACAAAAGTATGGAAATTAAGTTGATTCACTGGTGCCAGTTATTACTTTGATGTTCTTCTCCAATCTGGTGAAATCTGGACATTACATTTCTTAATTTTGTGTTTTCAATGATTCCACGTTTGCTTTCATTATTTTGTTCACCAAATCGTCTGTAATAATAATATTAATTTCACCATAAATTTACATTTGTGCTGAATACCCCAATTCCTTGGTTTGCTGTCATAATGAATTGCATCGGTCGGAACTGAAAAGCATTAAGTCAGTTTTCACTACTTTTCAGGAGACAGATAAAACGTCATTGACAGAACAGAACTTAACAAACACATTATATATTAGTCATCTATGTTGCGAAGCAACTACCGTATTTGCTCGCGTATATCTCACACTTTTTTGACCGAAAATTTTCGGTGCGAGATATACGCGGGGAATGACCGTATTCCCGAAAAAACACAAAATGTGCATTATTGAAACAAGGCAACTGGCATACAGTACTCGCCCTATTCATTGCCACTGCCGTCACTGCTGCCAATCTCCAAGGTACTCTCGCGTGCATCATTCTGGTCATCATCCCATACTGCTTCATCCTGACTTTCGTCCAATGCATTTGCGATGCACGTCATCAAGAAGCTCCTCAAAACAATGTCTGTCGACACTATTTATTTCTATTCGTTATGGTTATGCGTCATTAAGAACCTATGAAAAAGACGTCATACGCTCGTTAAAGATGATTCAAGGCAGAAAAGGAATTTAGAGCGCAGACGCTTAGCGATCGATACGATCGATCATCTTCCATATCGATTCCTCGCTACATGAACGAGCGAGCTCGAACTTAGCCGATCGCTACCAAAGACTAACGATATACCGCGTGCTATAACACTCATGCGGCCGACATCTGATGCGACGAATGCGTAAAGTCGAAATAATTGAGATTCGAGAAGACTGAACTACGTTTCTCTGCGATGTAACAGTAGGCCTACTTGCGCAATCTTTGAAACATACGAGCATGTTGGCGCGAGTGGTATAGCACAGATTTCCTTTATCTTCGAAGCTAGAGTACCGGTACTGATGTCTACAAGGCAGCTGACGGACAACAATAAAGGAAACCTCTGCCGCCAAAACGAACGATAACATTGCGTATTGATGACTGTTGTGGCACGCTAATCGCGCTAAGGTATCGCTTCGGGTAAGTTCCTGGACAATGACGACTGTTGTGGCGCGCTAAATCGAACGTGTTTCTACCTCAAGGTTATTACGGTCATTTATATGACGGCGTCAGAAATGAATGCGAGATATATGTGTATACTTTTTTTCCCCTGAAATTTCAAATAAAAAAATGGGGTGCGAGATATACGCGGGGCGAGATATACGCGAGCAAATATGGTATTCAGGTTATATTTGTGTTAGAGGAAACATCAACATCTTCATTTCCTAGTTCCAGTCTCTTCCTGGGTCGGGTTGAGAAATAAGGACCTCCATCTTTGCCTGTCCCTCTACCACTCCTTTCCTACTTGCAGTACATCTTCTGGTTTTCCTCCCTTTTTCTATACACACTCCTTCACTGAATACATCCATCGTTTTCGGGGTCTTCCTCGTGGTCTCTTTCCTGTTAATTTTTCCAAAAATATATTTTGTGGTACTCTCTCCTCACTCCATACCACTTCAGTTTAGTTGTTTCTATCCTATCCTGGAGTTTCCAGATTTCTGTCCTTTTTCTAATTTCCTCATTCCTTACTCTTATCTTTCCCTGTCTTTCCGTTGATACTTCTTAGAAGCCTCATCTCAATTTTAATTTAATAAACATTTTTCGAATCAATTTTGGAAACGTGAATTAATGCCTTTCAGCTCCGTGGTCAGTTTAGTGTGCCATAAAGCCATCCAGAATGAATATTTCACATGATATTTTACTATTGAGACGATTTGGAAGATTTTGGCACAAACTGCACCTTCTAACTCCCTCTGGTTTAAGAGCTTGAATTTTGTTACACATACACCTTAGCATTTTATATACATGATGATGATTAATCAAGTAGTCAATTCAGAATGGATAAAGCAAGCATGGTTTGTTCCATGTCAATTCATGACACAAAGATTATCATACATATAGGAAACATATCTCAATTACAAGGACAAAGTTACTGTCAGGTAAGTAATTTTGCCACGGGACGATTAGGTAATGGGGAAGAACGGTCTATCCCTTGGTCTCTCGCACAACAAACAGTCATGCCATCTGCTTAAGAGGTTCACATTTCCCTTATCTTAGTAATTCAGCTTGGTGTGATATAAATACAACCATTTCAGTCTATAGCTCTACATCACACTGCTATACTGATATAGTAATGCGCAGCATGATGTCTCATCTCACACCGAGTGCCATAAGAGTTTTCAAGGCACTGAAGCAAACACAGGTATCCCCAGATAAAAATTATATACACACATTGTGATGTTTCTCAGATATGCTCCACAGTTGAGCGACCATTTTGGGATTATATCTACTGCAATGTTTATTATTTGCCCTCTTCGCTAGTGGTTATAATGACCCTCAATGGTAAACAAAGCTAAGCAAATTTTACAGTCAACAGAAACGTAGTTCAGACATACAATTATATAGTATTATAGGAGTCCTTGTAGGAAACTAGAGATACTAACAAAACATATAATACAACCAGGCATTGCAGCAATTTTTGTTTTTGTCTTATGCTTTGTTTTTGATTTTCTTAAATAGAAATACATGTCAACACACTACTAACTTGAAGAGGATCCATTTTTGTTGCCACTATCCATTGCAGGATTATCACTCTTTCTATCAGGCTGTTGTTCTTTTAGCTCCATCTGGGTGTCCTTCACATTTTGGTACATGTTACTAATCTGGTGCAACAAGCGCAGCAGTGGCATGTTTACCTGCAACAATAGAGTTATATGGATAAAGAGTAATGAATGTTTAAGTCTGTACAAAAGCGCACTAGCTCAGAAAACCAAAGGTACCAGGTTCAATTCTAATTTGTACTGTGCTACTTCAACTTTATGTTTATCATATATAAGGCTTTTTGTATATTAAACCAACTGACCACTAACCTAGAAATATCAGTTTTGCTTGAAATTTCATTAACTCATTGTAGAGGCTTGATATATCAAAAAAGCCCTTGAATACCCTACAAAGTCAGTGATGACCTAGTTCCTCTACCTCTCATCTGTGAATCTCTTTATGCATCGAGAATGAGTTTGCAACAGCTAATCTCATGTTAGCACAGAAATTCAGTAAACATTTTCCATCGGTGTTCGCTTCCCTATCGTCACTCCACTTACCCATTACCTTCTCATATCCCTCAGTCCTATTTCCTATCCTAGCATTGAAATCCCCCATCATCACTTCACAATCTTTATTGATAACAGAGGCCCACAACAATTGTGCGGCATGGAATATTTTATTTATAAAGTTCAAATCTGATGTTCTCATTTTGGAAATAGTACTATTTTAGCATATCACTTACAGACATTGCACAATTCCATCATCATCAATTCTCCTAAATGCATGGGTATACAGTAACACTTCACTTATACGTTTCCAGGGGACCAAAGGAAAAAAAAAACATAAGTGTGAAAAACGAATAAATGAAAGTCGGCATATAAAAACTGCAAAATGTATGTGACAATATGGGTTATAGTTAAGAAGTGAACGACAGAATAAATGATAGTCGGTAAATAAAAACTGCAAAATGTATGTGACAATATGGGTTATAGTTAAGAAGTGAACTACAAGAAATAATAATACGATTGTTTAACTATAATCGGCAATATCCAATATGTAACAATACAACTACAAGAGAAATGCACCCAGGTAAAGAAACAATAACAACAAAACAAAGAAAATTGAGGCACTTGTAACAGAATTTATTCAGTTACAGTAGCTCACCCTCGGGTTTTGCTTCGTGCAGTTAGTTTGGGGTATTTTATTCGTATCTTATTATATTGGGTTAAGGTGGGGTTGCAGAGGTGATTTTTATTGTGCCTGTGTGTGTTTTTTTGGACGGATTCATCTTTGGATGGTCCGGACCAACTAGGATCACTGTTTATTAATTATCGGTTTTTGAATATTTGATATTATAAAATACGGGGTTTTGCGATTTATTACGTTTTGGGAATAAGGATATATAAGACTGTATTAAGTAGAAGCATTATTTCATTTTGGTTTGGGGATAATGGCTTTATTTTGGCCTAGTAATGTTAAATGTTAGATTCGTGGCCGTACTATAAAGGTACAATGAATTGGTATTTTCGAGTGCTGGATGTGTTACATACCCGGAAAAGACAGGCAGTAATTCGAAGTTCTGGGAATACTTAAGCTATTAATAGCATGAACTCGGATGAACTGGCGCGTGGAAAACTACTGTGTGACGTCAGTGTGAATTTCGACTGTCTGATGTTCATGTGTTGACACGGATGTTCCGCTAGGAGAGGGCCACGCACGAATTAGTTCCGGCAGAAACTTTGAAGTTATGTATCCCTACGCCAGTGCATATAATGGCATGTCTGGTGTTCCGAGGTCGTCTTATTACTTTATTGGCAGAACACTGATCTACTAGCGCCCAGGGTCGTTTTACGTGACATGGTTTCCGTAACGAACAGTTAGAGATCGTCTTCTTGCTTTTACAGCGAAAGTCCGTTGTCTACTTGCAAATTAGTGTCGTTATTACTTGATCATGGTATCGTAATGCGAACGAGCAGTGACTAATCTTTAGCAGTCCACTGAGCTCTTACGGGCTATTGGAGGCTACGTGCTTTTCATGGGTCCATCCATACCATGGGCTGTCGGTAATAACTTACCACGCCTAAAAGGATAATCAGTCGTAAACATTTCATCGAAAAGTCATGCGAGTATGGAGACGTGAACGAGCAGTTCGAGAAGAAAGAAAGTGGAGTGAACCAGTCTAACGTGTGTAGATATTTTGTGTACGGACGGTACTGTGTGTATATACGTAGGTGGCTGTTATACCTGGGTCTGATATGGCCGTAAGTGTTTGTTGCTCTCAGAGCCTAAATTCAGTGGCAAGGTACTGTATAAATCACGAGTGTATGAAGAGTATTTTGTGTTGTATATTATGTATATATGTGTATAGTACAGCCAATAGATTATCTCTTTAAAATATATGTGTGTTTATATTCCTGTCTTGGATGAACCTGGTAGCATCAGCAAACGCATGCCAAATGCCCTACGCCTGGGATAAGGATTTTCATAGTCGGGGCAACAGTTATGTACCGTATTTTATCCTATTTTATTCAGGAAGACCCATATGGTCAACCTTGGCGCCCATTCAAAGTCGGGAGTAATGTTAAAATCACTTGTGACCTGTATTTAAAGGCAGTAAATTCTGTAGGTTAGTGTTAATGAGGGTAGTTAATGGTAAATCAACTCCAGCGAGGAGTTGAGAGTGTTTCACACTTTACGAAGTAGTCTGTTATCTTGACTTGCTTTTTGTTGACCACGGCATGAACAGTATTTTCAAACCGATATAATTCAGCCATTATTTCCTCAGAAATGTTATGGCGTGTCACAAAATGTTTGGGAGTTCATAGAGCATTGACAGCATCTTTAAAATCCACTGTATTATGCTGCGGCTCTTCGTCATCGTCATTAATAAAATACCGTAGTGTAAATTAATTTATGGATTTTAATTTGTTTGAAGACGCAAGATTATTATAACACATAATCAATCGCGTATTTTTAATGGTTTGACGAGAAGTCCTAAAAAAACACAAAAACAAATTATAAAAGAGGAAATAGAAGAGGACTTTAAGCAACATAAGTCACGAAACTATTACAGAACATTCAAGCAAAAGTTGACAAATTATTCTTCGGCATCACTCCATTTTGTTAATGAAAATGGAGAATTGGCTTATACTATAGATGCAAACTGTACAATCATTGCAGTATACTTTTCTAAATTACTTAACAGTGACTTACCACAAGAAAAGTTTAAGTTCATCAATTCTTATAAAATTAATCAAGATTCAACCCCACCGACTGTACAACAGATTAAAAAAATCATTCGATCACTAAAATATTACAAGGCCTCAGGGGAGGATCAAATAACTGCAGAACTGTGTAAAAATGCAGGAGAAAATTGAATCAAAAAATTACACGAAATTATGTTGGACATTTGGCAAACGGAAAAAATCCCCCCAGATTGGAAGTTGGCGATAATCCATCCCATGCACTAAAAGGGAAGTAAAACTGACCCAAACAATTATCGAGGTGTATCCCTTCTTCAGGTCACATACAAAATTCTTTCAAAAGTTTTACTAAACCGTGCAGAGCTTCAAGTAGATAATCAAATTAGTGAATATCAAGGTGGATTCAGGAAGGGACAGTCATGTGCAAAGCAAATTTTGAATTTAAAAAACAACATACAATATTTTCGCAACACAACTAACAAAAAATATGTCATAACATTTGTAGATTTCTGGAAAGCATATGACAGTATATCGCGTATCACTCTTTAATGTTTTAACAGAATTTGGACTTGACCAAAAAACAAGGAATATTATCCAAGACACACTTACGAAGACAAAGGCTGAAGTAAAATTTATGGGTAGATTAAGTGAGGAGTTTGAAATAAATACAGGCGTGCGTCAAGGTGATGAAATTTCCCCATTACTTTTCAATTGTGCCCTGGGAAAGGTTGTTAGAGAATGAAGAAAAGCAGGTGCACCATCTCACTGACTAGGGCCAAATATTAAGGGTATTCAAATAGACTGTCTAGCGTTTGCTAATGATATGGCACTAATTGCTGAAGACATCTCTGATGCACAGAAGCAGATCACTATCTTGGAAGAGCAAACAGCAAAAATAGGGCTTCATATCTCTTATGAAAAAACTAAATTTATAACTAACATAAAAAATGCTCCATATGAAATTGATATTACCGCTAACAAAATTGCTCGAGTAAAGGAATTCAAATACCAAGGCAAATGGGTTACAGAAAATGGCAATGAAAATAAATCTGTAACATCAAGAATCCAGAAAATGGAGGTTTTTATAACGAGCAATGCTTGTCATGGAATAGTAAAATTCGCTATTAATTGTCAGTGATTAAATCGGAAGCTCTTTTATGCCTCAGAAACGCTCAATTTACAACTTAAAATATTAAAGGAACAATTAGAGACTAAGGAAAGTAAAATTATGCGGAGGAACAGAAGCTACAACAATCCATGCATATGAAGAGCTATTGGGCAAGGAGGAAGGCTCAACTTACGTTGATTCCGCGTGGTCCTAAGCGACTCATCTGCGAGAAGAAGAAGAAGAAGAAGAAGAAAAGAGGAAATAATAAAAATTTTAATATATCGGCAATCGTAACGCACTTCCGCTTTCTTCCGCTCATCTTAACATAAGCTTCAGACGCTGTCTAACTGTGTTCTATGGCTGCTTCCTGTATTTTGAGAGATGAACAACTTGGCTAACACAAATAGCGCTCACTACTAATTATTGTGCAAGAGCTGTTCTTCGTTGTTCCAACACGCTGACAAGCGAGTGTCGCTCAAGGCCATCGTAACATAAATAGCGCGCGCTGCATTCCTTCCACCGAGCGATGTGACAGAAGTACAGTCTGTACCAAAAGTTTGCATTCAAACATACGCAACACGCAAGGACACGCAACGTATAAATTATGCTTTATATTGCGAAGGACTTAAAATATGATCGTATAAACGTGAAAAATGAATAAATGTAAAATGTATATCGGATATAAATTCACATGGAAAGTATAGGGATTTTGCCGGGACCAGGAAAAAGAAACGTATAAGTGTAGAAAACATATAAGTGTGAAACGTATAAAAGAAGTTTTACTGTAGTTATAACTCTTTGTCCTTTTCAAGGAGTATAATTGAATGTTGTTTATAGTGGCTTTTGAAATACAACATGCTATACAAATATTAAACGTTGATTGATGGAATCCTCATCTGAATTATATATACTCACACTAATACAGCCATCACAATAACACAGGTTATCAGACAAAATTCAACACTCACCCAAGTACACGGGGCTAAATGACCATGAGTCCATACATCTCAAATGAAACCACAACAACAGCTTCCAAACCAAATCCTTCCTCGTACAAAAGTACACACACTAGTAAGCCTACAGACATCACAGTGACACAGGTTATCAGACAACTTCTACACACACCCAAGTAAACGGCGCTACAAGACCATGATGCCGCAAAACCCCTAAAGAATCAACAACAAAAGCAACAACAACAATGGTCTCTACCGCGGATCAAGTTCAACGAATATTAATCCCTGTATTCGAGTGTTGAAATATGTGGTCTTGCAAATACACATTATATATGCTGAACATTATAACGTGTGAGTAGTCTCTCTATATATAAAATCTATATATATATATATATAAAAATGAAAGCTCGTCTGTTTTTTCTGAATTTCCACGGAAATTTGAGTTATCAACGCGTTACAGACTGGTTTAAGACGGTTGCGCGCAAAAATCAAATGTCTGTCTGTGTGCATGTGTACAACTATTTACGGGCATCACTCGAGAACGGCTGAGTGGATCAACGTAAAATTTGGTACAGATGTCCATCAGAGGCACGAAAGTAATCATTGATGTAACTCTTCTCCATACCTCTCATAAAAGAGGGCCTACCCCCTTAAAATGCATGCTGAAATGGGCGTAGAGAGACGAGAAAAAGCTTATTTTCAGAGTCTCAATGTGAGAAACTAAACTCAGGAGCCCTACGGCTGAAAATAAGCTTTCTCTCGACGTTGTAGGCCGTAGTATAATAATATTAAATTATTAAATGAATTAGTCCTTAGCTGGCCCATCCGAAAGAAGAAGAAGAAATTTTAACAATTTTTATGTGCTTTCATTTGTTGTATAATTATGTGGTTTTTTTTTTTACTTTTGAAAGGGTTTTGTAACATTGTCTTTTATAAATGTTTCCTAATATTGTGATGGGCTGAAGAAGGAATTGAGAGAATTCCGAAACATGTACCCACAAGGACACTAAAATAACAATAAAAAGTGTTGATTAGGCGAAAATTCAGGACTTATATTTTCTATAAAGGGTCTCCGAAAACTGCATTTTAAGGCCCTTATATTAACAGTGTCTGTGATATACCAAGAAAACTAATTTCGTTCTTATAAACATATATGAAGGAATGACAAGCCCCTAACCATTGCAACAGTAGCTCAATTGATAATGTCTGGTTATTAATACCGAAGACCGTTCGAAGAGCGGATACCTCTGCTAGTTATCTCTATATATATATATAAAAATGATAGTTTGTTTTTTTCTGAATTTCTACGGAAATTTGCGTTATTTACGCGTTTCAGACTGTTTTATGACGGATGCGCGTGAAAATAATTTTTTTGTCTGTCTGTGGACAATTTTGTTCCCTTATAACTCGAGAACGACTGGGTGGATCAATGTAAAATTTGGTACAGATATCCTTCAGAGGCACGACACTAATCATTGATGTAAATCTTCTCTGTAAAAGGGGGCCTACCCCTTTAAAATACCTGCTGAAATAGGCGTAGAAGGGCGAGACAAAGCTCATTTTCAGCCCCTCAATGTGAGAAACGAAACTCGGAGGGACCCCGAAAACCACATTTTAAGGCCCTAAAACCAACAGTTTTTGAGATATTGCCAGAAAATTAATTTCATTTAATATAATAATGAAAGAAAGCAAGCCGGTAACCATGCCAACAGAAACTCACAGGTCAATCTATTGCTGTAAGATGCAATACAATTCCATGTATTACATTACTGAGATAGTTTGCAAATGGCTTTAAGGTTATAACGGAACCAAATACATCAATACATGTAATGCGCTTAAGGGGGTCATGGGGTACTCTAGAATTTTTTCACGCGATTACACGTGCTGGTGTGGTACGGAAGGTCTATTATATCCCTATCCCTACATTGTTATATTATTATTATTATTATACTACGGCCTACAACGACGAGACAAAGCTTATTTTCAGCCCCTTGGTGTCAGAAACAAAACTAGGGGCCCCTAAACAGCCGTAAAGTGTGCCCGAAAACTACACTTTATTGCTCTGAAACCAAGAGTTTCTGAGATATTCCCAGAAAACTAATTTCATTTAATAAACTAATGTAGGAATGCAAGCCAGTAACCATGACAATAGTGTCTCAAAAAGTTACATCCAACTTTTCATCTATTTCTGAAAGAAGTAATGCCACTCCATTTATTACATTTCTGTGAAAGTTTGCAAATGGCTATAAGGTTATCACGGAACCAACAAAAACTGTAAAATTCATCAATGCACTTAAGAGGGTCAAGGGGTACCCTAGATTTTTTCACAAGACTTAAACGTGAGATATGTCGTACAGAAGATCTATTATATCTTCAAACAGCAACATTATTTTCAAAAATTCTTGAATTGAAATAGGTTTTTTTTCTTTTTCTTTTAGGAATTTGGGTCATTGGAGGCTAAAAAAACGGAATTGTCATGCACCACAAGCCTTTATAATTTATTCAAGGGGTCTTCCTCCGGATGTGGACTAGACACAACAGTAAGGGTCAGTTTTTATGTGACGTGTATTGCATTTCGTCTATGGGGTTTTCAATTTTATTTTCACGTCAGGCAGTACACGTTAGGTAAATTTAAATTCAGAGCATATTTCAACTAATCGTTTTTCTTTGTCGACAAACAGGTTCCTTGCCCCTAACCATTGCAACAGTAGCTCAATTGATTAAGTCTGGTTATTAATACCGAAGACCGTTTGAAGAATGGGTACTTCTGCTAGTAAATCAATAAATAAAAACACGAAGTAAAGAAATTTGAACCTACAGGGATTTGATCCACAAACCGCTAGACTATGAGCCCAAGTCACTACCATTACGCCTCGGATGCGCTAGGATAATACTTGATAAACAACTGGTTTATTATTATTATTATTATTATTAATCTTGATTGGTCACATTGGACCACTGAGTCGTTCCACAATCACTTCTTCTTTGAAGGTAGTACTGCTTGGTTCTTGCGCTCTTTCCAGTACTTTTTAATTCTTTCAGATCGGGATTTTCTCAACTCATCTGAAATCTCCATAGGCTTTCTATGTGTCATTTCTGCAGAAAATTTGTGAGTTTTATACTGGTTTAGTATAACTGAATCATATTTTGTGTTGAAATCAATGATTTCATTAGAGTTTTCTGGTGTTTCTATAAACCATTTGATACTAAATATGTATTATTTTTTTCAGTACATTCCTAAAAGGATATAAACTTAGTAAGTTATGCAAATATATGTATTTACGAACAAAAATAGCGGCCATTATGACAACGGGATGGCACGGGCCCACAACGATATGGCATGGTAAGCCTGTCCTGTTAGTGACATCTCATCATCATCATCATCATCATCTTGCACAGTTTCCAGCCACTGGCCGGGTCTGTTTGGAACACAAGCCTCTCCAACGTCTTCTGTCTTCCCACCATCTCTCAGCCTCCACCCTTGTCCAGTCTTCTCCTCTCTTCTTCACGCTTTCTTCCACCCCCTTCAGCCACCGGTCTCTCGGTCTTCCCCTCGGTCTCTTTCCTTCCCACTTCGTCTCATGTACTCTCCTGGGTATCCTCTTCTCCTCCATTCGTTTTACATGTCCATACCATCTAAGTCTAGATTTCTCTATACCATCCTGTAATGGTTCCTCCTTCATTAATTCTCTGGTCCTCTCATTTCTTATTCTGTCCATCTTTGTAGCTCCAATACTGCTTCTCAAGAACCTCATCTCACTGGCCTGTATTTTGCTCCTCTCCCTTCCTTTCATAACCCAGGTCTCCGAGGCATACGTCAGGATAGGGACATAGTACGTCCGATATATGATCTTTTTGCTGTTCTGAGGGACATCCTTGCTCCATAACATGCTTCTCACACTCCTCCGAAATGCTTCTGCCTGCCTCCCCCGCTCATTTATTTCTCTATCGTTTCTTCCATTATCTTGTATCAGGCTTCCCAGATACTTAAAACTCTCCACTTTCTTCAGCTGTTCCCCACCAATTGTTATTCCCGTTGTGGTTCTTTCCTTCTTCCTTGTTGTGATCACCATCTCACTCTTATTTATGCTAAATTTCATCCCATATCCTTGTATTACTCCTTCCCACACGTCCAACTGTTCCTGTACCTCCTCCTCCTTGTTTCCCCAAATCATCAAATCATCTGCAAACACCATTGCTTTCATCTTTCCGTCCCCAATTACTTGTGCCACTCGGGTCATTATGTCATCCATCACCACAATGAAAAGTAACGGTGACAGTGCACTTCCTTGTTTCAGGCCGTTTCTTTGTTCCAACCAGTCAGATCTCTCTCCTCCCACTTTCACACAGCTCACGCTTCCCTTGTACATCTCCTTTATCCTCTTTATAGTCCATTTCTCTACTCCTCTATCCTCCAGGGACTTCCATACTTTGTTTCTGCATACACTGTCATATGCTTTCTCAATGTCCAGGAAGGCCATCAGTAGATCTGTTCCATATTCATAGTGCTGTTCTTGTAACTGCCTTACAGCAAAAATCAAATCCACTGTGGACCTTCCTGCTCTGAAGCCATGTTGTTCTTCCCTCATCCCTCCTTCTATCCTTGTCCTAATTCTCTTTTCCAAAACTTTCTCGAAGATCTTTGCACAATGACTCATCAGTGTTATTCCCCGATAGTTTCTGCAATCTGTTCTACTACCTTTCTTGAAGATCGGGACAATGATTCCTTTTTTCCAGTCCTCTGGGGTCTTCCTTTCCTTCCATGCTGTCCTCATCACTCGGTACAGCCACTGTATCCCCACCTCTCCTTCTGCTCTCACCATCTCCACACTCAACTCATCCACACCCGGTGCCTTCCCTCCTTTCATCTTGTTCACTGCATCTTCCACTTCTTTCCATGTTAAGTCCTTTTCTGTTTGCAGTTCATCTTCCTCTTCCCCGATTTCTTCCTCCTCACCATCTTTTCCATTTGGGTTCAGAAGTTCTTCAAAATATTGACATAGTGACATCTACGGTTACATATTCTATTATAATATGCTAATATCCTACCGTCACCTCTTTGAGGACAGATTAAACCTCCCTATGTACGATAAGCAGAATTGTAGAGGCCAGGCCTTGTTGAATCGTAAGTTACGGTTAGAGTATAATACAGTAGAACCTCGATGCATCGTTTTTCAAGGGGGAGGGGGAAAATGACGATGGATGCGGGAAACGATAAATGCGGGTAACATAAAAAAAATTGAGTAAAAAAATAAAGAAAGTACGGGTACTGTATTTGGACATATTTCTTCATGTAAACTTTATAGAGACGTCAAAATATTGCAACCACGATGTACGCGATATGATTTCATATGTCATTTTATCACTTGCTCTTTTTAGTAAAAAAGTCATTAATTGTTTTTTGTTTCGTCAAAGCTTTACGTTTCAGACGAAACAAAGCCTTCTCAACTTGCATAATGTTCTCTTCTTCACGATCACTGATGACATGCGAGTACATGAAGTATTTCATCTTCGCTAAGACGGCATGCGCTTCGGCGAAACTCGGGACGACTTGGGGCTCACGATCGTCTTCCCTTCATCACTCCTCTCCCCCTCGCCATCATCGCACAGCTCGCCAATCTCCGCGGGAGATACTACCGGTGTTCCGAATGAAAGAAAACAGCAGTTCCGAGTGTTCGCGGGTCTCTGACCGGGCAAGCTATTTCAAGGCTAAATGACGTCACGCTATGACGACACCCGCTCAAGACCGTCTAAATGCTTTCATTGCTGTTCTGTGTGATCTAACTTGTTAGCCAAGCATTGCCAAACGCAGCGTAACATTATTGAGATTACGAGAATTGCGTCGTCAGTGAAGTAAAGTTTTCATTACGAACTACAGATAAAATTGTAATCGCCGCACACGACCAAGATACTACACGGGACCACTCAGAATGAAATGAAACAGCACAATGACGGCTTGGCGCTTCGAACAGAATCGTTGGCGCCTGAAGGCTCGTAGGCGTGGTTATATAGTGTGGTTGCGCGTAAACAATCTGCGCACTGCAGTCCAGCCTACTTGAACTTGCTTCAGCCGAGAAACTTGCTCAAGCCTAGGAACTCCTAATCGTTCGTACCTCGTACATTCTCGCGTAACAGGTTGCCGCTATGCTGCTTCAAATTCAAAAGAACTTGGGCATATATTTTTCTCATAAACGATCAATGCGGGAAAATTGTGGCCAAGGACTAGTGATTTTTTGACGATCCATGCGAAAAAACGATAGTTCGAGGAACGATACATGCGGGGAAATTTAACATTAGTTTATATGGAAAATTTTCGGGACTAAATTAATTGAACGATGCATACGGGAAAACGACAGTTCCGGGAACGATGCATCGAGGTTCTACTGTACTTGCATGATTCATACATTCACCATCTTGAAACTATTTATCTGATGACCTTGTAGTTTGGGTAAAAGACGCTTCCTACATTACGGTATATTGTTGCAAAATTTGGTAGAGATCAGATAATTAGGTTAGCCGTAATTTGATTTAAGCTCAGAACATTTGGGTGGGCTCCATTTCTTTTTTGTTATGATGGCGTCGATATACAACAAGACACTGAGTTGTCCCTTGCTAGTGCTAACTCTGTACCAAAGGTGGTTTGATTTGGGTTCCATTGTGTTTGAATTGATAGGGGGGATCGATTTGCACACATACATGGCCGCCATCTGCAAACTATTAGGTTGATGACCTTGTAATTTGGTCAAAAGACGCTTCCCATATAAAGGTCTGTTGTTGCAAAATTTGGTAGAGGTCAAATGATTAGGTTAGTCATAATTTGATTTAAGCTTTGAACATTTGTGTGGCCACCATTACGTCTCTGTCAAGATGGCGGCGATATAAGACATGACACTGAGGTGCCCTTTGCTAGTGCTACCTCTGTACCAAATTTCGCTCAATTCGGTTTCACCGTGTTTGAATTGATAGGGGGAATCGATTTGCACACATAAATGGCCGCCATCTGCAAACTATTGAGCTGATGACCTTGTAGTTTGGTCAAAGGACGCTTCACACATAAAAGTATGTTGTTACAAAATTTGGTAGAGATAAAATGATTAAGTTAGTTGTAATTTGATTTAAGCTTTAAACATTTGGGTGGCCGCCATTACGTTTCCATCAAGATGACGGTGATATAAAACTTGACACTGAGGTGCCCTTTGCTAGTGCTACCTCTGTACCAAATTTCGTTCAATTCGGTTCACTGTGTTTGAATTGATAGTGGGGGGACAGACATGCAGAGTACACACACTCACAGACAGACAGACAGACAGACAGACAGACAGACGGACACACAATTTTTGGCCCTGTGTTGATCTCATAAGTCTACTTTCATTTTTTGCAAAAAATCAAAAGTAGGCTAAAAATGTATTTGAGCTACATCCTGTATTAACAACACCAGTTACATCCTGAATATAGAAATAACAGAAGCTTAAAACCAAATTTTTGTTCAGTTGCAACATGAATGACAGAAAGTAATACCCATGAAGGAAGGCTGCTTACCTGCTGGGAGATATATCGTACATTGAGGCTGATGTTCAGTATGGTACTAGAATGTTTCTTGAGCTGGCCTCGAGAGATATACAAGACATTCTGCCTCTGTATCAAGTCGTCTACTGTCATATCACCCTGTTTCTTAAGATCTAGCTCCACACCTATCTTCTCACACAAGAATGCTGGTGTCTCAGGTGGAATGTCCAAATGGAACTTGTTGTTAATTCCAGCACCAACTCCACTACCTGCTAAACAGAAAACATAGAGAAACTTTCAGAATAGAGGTACACGAAATCTATCTCTGCTTATTAATTAATTTATTTATTTATTTATTTACATATGTTACGCCCTCATTGGAGCACTTAACCAAAACAAGTATATACATGTCTCAAAAACAATATTAAAGATTCAGCTTCTTATTTTTCTTCTTTTCCCAAAACATTTTCATTCTAGTCGACCTTGCCGCTCTCTCTGCATCGCTTATGGTGTAAGTTTTGCGGGTAAAGATTTTTAAGGGAAGTCGGATGTTCTTGTTTTTCAAGATATTCTTACACTCATAGTATTTAGATATTTTTAATGGTTTGCCCAGCGTAAGCTTACAAAGCGCTCGGACGCTGGGCAAACCGTTCAAAATATCTAAATACTATGAGTGTAAGAATATCTTGAAAAACAAGAACATCCGACTTCCCTTAAAAACCTACTTAGTATAAAACAAAGTCCCCGATTCTTGGATGTTACGGGTAAACTCGAGAACCACTGGATGGATTTTGATGCGGTTTTCACCATTCTGTAAAGGATATCTCGAGGATGATTTCTGTAGAAAATAATTTATTTATGATCAAAGGAAGCCAAGCAGTAACAATTTCAGTGAAGAAAAAAAAAGAAAAAAAAACTGGCGTCCGAGCGCTTTGTAAGCTTACGCTGGGCAAACCGTTAAAAATATCTAAATACTATGAGTGTAAGAATTGTTCAGCATGAAAAGTTCTACAAAAAACGTTCACAAGAGCATATGTCTATCTTCAATACATCGCCCACTATATGTGTTTTTACGTTTTAATTTCTTCCAACCATGTCCATTCAACTACTGAGGCGACAGTTTATGAGCTAGCTAAGGGTGAGTCTATCATCCCTGTTACAGCCTAGCTAGTGGGCGAACCTATTGCCCCCAGATACAGCCAGCAGCAAACCGTTGAGTCCTGTTGAGTTAAGACTTCTGAGAAGGGTGGTTGTGTTTGGAGTTTCCCTGGAAGTGCAACTCAGGTTTTCTTCATTTCGCATGTGAAACACAGTCAAGTTAAGATTGGACAGAAGGGGGATTTGAGTTTCATTCACCTCGCCTTTCCCTGGAAGTGCAACTCTCATTTCGCCTGAGAACTTTTCGTTCCGCAAAATTCACAGTCATTTTAAGATTGGACGGAAGGGGGATTATATTATATTAAATTACACTGATTGGCGTATAATCTCTACTTAGTATAAAACAAAGTCCACGATTCTTGGATTTCACGGGTAATCTCGAGAACCACTGAATGGATTTTGATGCGGTTTTCACCATTCTGTAAAGGATATCTCGAGGAAGGTTTCTGTAGAAAATAACTTATTTATGACCAAAGGAAGTCAAGCACTTAACGATTTCAGTGAAAAGGTCGGGAAAAAAAACCTGCCGTCCGTGCGCATTTTAGGCTTACACTGGGAAAACAGTTAAAAATATCTATATACTATGAGTGTAAGAATTGTTCAGCATGAAAAGTTCTACAAAAAAGACAAGGGAGAGCATATGTCTATCTTCAATACATCGCCTACTATAAGTGTTTTTATGTTTTCATTTTTTCCAACAATCTCCATTCAGTTACTGAGGCGACAGTTTAAGAGCTAGCTAGGGGCGAGTCTATCACCCCAGTCACAGCTTAGCTAGTGGATGAGCTTATTGCCCCAGATACAGCCAGCAGCAAACTGCCGAGTCGTGTTGAGTTGAAAACTTTAGAGAAGAGTGGTTGTGTTTGGAGTTTCCCTGGAAGAGCAACTCGGCTTTTCTTCATTTCGCCTGTGAACTTTTCGATCCGCAAAATTCACTGTCAAGTTAAGATTGGACGGAAGGGGAATTTGTGTTTGATGCACTTCGCCATTCTTAAATTACATCTGACAAGAATTTGTTGCACTTGCATCTCCATGATAATACCCATATAATTAATAGTCCAGTCAGTAATTTTAACCCATCATGCCGAGACATAAAACGGATATTGGTCATTGTTCATAGACATTGGAAAAAAAAAGCGGTTATCACGTAATGCATTCATAACTGTTCCCGGGCGAAGCGGGGTCTGGTTGCTAGTATTTAAATAAAATTAGAGTTTTGTCTGTATAACTCACAGCATGAGATAAATAATGATAATGATTGTTGCTGCCGCTGCTGTTGCTGCTGCTGCTGCTGCTGATGATGATGATGGTGGTGGTAAGTAATGGAATTTATGTCCCTTTTAACGACTCCATTTTAGAGATGCCGGAGAGCTGGACTTTTGCTCCACCAAGTCCCTCAAATTTAAGTACAATCAAATGTCAACTGACGGTGCCGAGATTCAATCTCACAACCTAGGGCACAACAGGCGAGACTTTAATCGCTGCACCACACAGTGAACAAAGTGTGTGAGGAGAGTACCTTTGAACTACATTCTTGTGTCACAACAATGGTGAAATAACTGTTTAATTTCTGTCTATATGGTTGTCATGCATATTAAAAATTTCATGAAACTTAGTAAGTTAATTAAGGGGGAATGAATCTACTCTACAAATTATTTAATTTACGAAAAACGGAGGGAAGAATGCAAGATGAAAATCATAAATGTAAAAAGGCGGCTTCGGTGGCGTAGCTGGTAGCATGCTGAGCTTCTATGCGCAAGATCGCGGGCTCAAATCCGGCCGAAGTCGTTGGATTTTTTAAGAGCGTTAAAAATCCCTCAGTATGCCTTCCTTCGGAGGGGAAGTAAAGCCGGCGGTCCCATGTCATAGATTTATGGCATGTTAAAGAACCTTCCACTAATTACACCTGTGTGAAGCTAAATTGTATAGGTTAAGAATGTAAACAACGCTCATAGGTTCCTACATTCGTTGCCAAGAGCCGACTGTGGTGGCGTCTGGTAGCTAAGTTCTGAACTATTAGTCGTTGACGGTGGCGTTTGGCGGCAAAAGTAGGAACTACTTGAAATTAAAAGTCTGCAGTCCTCACTTGAATTGAAAACAGATAACACACACTAATACAGTCATCACAATTAACACCAGTTATCAGACAGATTCTACACACACCCAAAGTACACGGGGCTACATGACCACGTTGTCGCAGCCCCTAAGCTAAGGAACCAACCAACCATAAATGTAAAACAGAAATAATGCAATATAGACAACGAAATCAGATACCTCCATTTAACATCAAATAGGCAGCTGAAACACTCAAGGAGAATTGTGCTAGTTGTGAAGCAAAATAAGCTGCAAAGGATGAAGCAAAGAAGATACAATAAGTAGGTTAGCTCAAGCAAGAAAAAATGTTCAATAAAAATTAAATCTGTTGATATCAAGTACAGAATTAGGAATTAGAAAGAAGTAATTTATTCCAGATTTTGTTTGGGGCGTGGCACTCTATACAAGAGAAATTTTAAAAGCATTTGAAATGTGGCATTACAGAAGAATGATAAATATTAGATGGGTAGATAGAGTAACAAATGAAGACTTATTAAGGTGAGTGGGAGGAGAGATTTTAGGGAGTTTTAATGAAAGAAACAGATTAGTTGGTGGGGTACATAGTAAGACACCCAGGAATAGCTAACACTATGAAAGAAAGCATTGAGGACAAGGACTGTAGAGAAAGGCCAGCAGATTGCCATTGATTTAGGGTGCAAAAGCTACAATTCATAAAGATGAAACATTTAGCTGAGGGTAAGGGAGGTTACATTGCTCATATTACAATTTTAAGTGAATACTTACCTTGATTTTTGCTCCCCTTGTTCACACCAAGTGATTTTGCCTTCTTCTTATCAGATATCTTGCCAAATTCGCTTACCACAATGTCAATACGCATGGTTTCAATACCACCCACCAGTGATAAGTTGGAGCCCAAGTTATCAAACGAAGATGGTACAGTAGCGCTGCTAGTGCCTGTAGACGAAAAGGAAACCAAGAAAACAATAAGAAAGTTACTGTACTCATAACTCTTTCACAGCAATGTTTCTCTGCAAAGGTGGGCTGGTTACTAACAGGCTGTAGCAATTTGTATTAACTTCTGTCCCAGTGTTAAATACTGTGCCACCACTAGTATCCGAGGCATAACATAAAAATGCAAAAGTGAACCTTATGAGTTAACAATTTAGCACACTATATACATATTTAAACTTAAATTCTATGCAGTTTCCACCTTTATTCAGGCACATAATCATCATAAGACACCAATCTCCATATCCATGCTTCATAGGATTATGCCACCATAATGCTCAAGATTGCATACATTGTAATTTTCATAGAAATACAGGCTTTCAAGAAACCCTTTCAAATGCTGCGACACATGAATGCTTGGTGCTAAATCTGAGCTGCTAGTGGTGTATTGTATATTGTTATATCCTTCACTGCACGTAGATTACAAACCAAATTTCACAGGTGGTTGGCTGTTCAACTGTCATGAACACAGAGCTTTCAGAACATTATTCAGCTCAGTTTCTTTAGTTTCTGTTTAAAGACTAGTTGGCACTAAAGACTCAGCGACTGTTCTAAGAGCAAGGGTAGCGTGAACGAATATAGAGTAACTTACTATGAAAGTAGCCATTACTATAGGAGTCCATACTCTAGAAGTAAGTAGAGAAGGAGAGTTGTTTACTATGAGGGTTAAGTTGTCAAGCTCAAATGTGCACTATTCTTTGAATAATAACTACAGAAATAGTGGTCACTACTACATCAGTAGTGTCATTTTACCTCTGCTGTTAGCCAGGCTTGGGGTTATGTTGGAGGGAAAACATTCAACGAAAATAATATAAATATTACAAATGGTTCTCTATGTGAGTGTGCGTGCTTCAAAAACTTCCCTATTGTTCTGAAATTTGTAAGAGAGCAGCATGCAGAATTTTCCTTCATTTTTCCGAATTCCATGATCAGCTGATAGTGCAAGCTGCCGAACTAAGCTACCATGATTGTAATGTGCTCATGCAAGCAGCTCATTTTAATAATGAAATCCTTGCCAAAATACTTCATTTCTTTATCAGCTCTGTCATTGCTCACACTGTTTTCTTTGTAGCGAAGTTAGAGTAATTCAATCATATCTTCTCTCCAAGGTTAGGCATGCAAGAGTCAATCATCAAACCAGGTGACATTGTTAAGATTTATTGGGGGGGGGGGTATAGATGAACAATTTTGATCAGTTGTTTAGATACAGAGCAAGGACGTGGTGAGTTGATACTTTCTTGTGAATGAACATGGCTTATGCCCAAAGTATGACATGAACTTTTGCCCTGCTGCTAACATTTTCAAGTTTCATAATTCACAATGCTAAGGTGTCACATTAAAACACTCATAATATATTATAAGATAAAAAGAAAGAACCCACGTTATGATATTCTTCTAGCATGAAGTTTCCGTCCTATTTCACAAGTGTTGGCTATTGTCATCAGGATCCATCCAATAACAGGCCACTTAGCATACATTCTAATATCAATTGTCTATCACAAAGTCACAAGAAATACCGGTAATTAGTGTCATATTCAACAAAATTGGATTATTTTCTGTGCCCATGGAACGTTATTTTACTCTTGGCTTACCGTATTTCCTCGCATAATCGTCACACTTTTTAGCCTAAAATTCGTGGAAAAAAGCAGGGTGCGACGATTATGCGAAGAATATTTAAGTTCAAAGAATATATCATCATCATCATCTTGTACAGTTTCCAGCCCCAGGCTGGGTCTGTTTGGAACATAAGCCTCGCCACTTAGTTCTTTCTTCCCACCACCTCTCCGCTGTCACTCTGGTCCAGTCCTCGCCTCTCTTCTTGACACATTCCTCCACGCCTTTCAGCCATCTATCTCTTGGTCTTCCCCTTGGTCGTTTCGTCTGCATCTGCATCTCATGTATCCTCTTGGGAATCTTCTTCTCATCCATTCTCTTTAAGTGTCCATACCACCTCAGTCTTGATGTCTCAATCCTACCCTGCAAAGGCTCCTCTTTCACCATTTCCCTGACCTTTTCATTCCTCACCCTGTCTCTTCTTGTTAATCCGATCCTACTTCACAGGAACTTCATTTCACCTGCCTGTATTCTGCTTATGTCTCTTTTCTTCATTGTCCACGTTTCTGAAGCATAGGTCAGTATCGGGATATAGTAGCTTCTGTATAACACTTCCTTGCTTTTTTGTGGGACAACTTTATTCCACACTAAGCTCCTAATGCTTCTGCCTGTCTGCCACGTTCCGTAATCTCTTTGTCATTTCTCCCATTTTCCTCCACTATACTTCCCAAGTACTTGAGACTTTCCAGCTTCTTCAGCTGTCCACCTCCAAGTGTTATCCCACTCATTGGTCTGTCCTTTTTCTTGGTCGTTAACAGGATCTCACATTTACTGATGTTGAACTTCCATCCGTACTCTCCCACTGTTTCTTCCCAAGCCTTCAGTTGCTCCTGAATTTCCTCCTCCTTGTTTCCCCAGACCATGAGATCATCTGCAAACACCATTGCTTTCATCTTATCTTCTCCTATCTTTCCTGCTATCCGTGTCATTACCTCGTCCATAACCACAATAAAGAGAAGGGGTGACAGCGCACTACCCTGTTTCAGGCCACTCATTTGTCTGAACCAGTCTGTTCTTTCCCCTCCAACTTTCACACAACTCACACTTCCACAATACATCTCCTTCACTCTGCCTACAGTCCCTTTTTCCACTCCCATGTTTTCCATTGCTTTCCAAACCTTCTCCCTACACACACTATCATATGCCTTTTCGATGTCCAGAAAGGCCATCAACAGATCCTCTCCAAATTCGTAGTGGTGTTCCTGGAGCTGTCTCACTGGAAATATGAGATCCACTGTTGATCCCCCAGGTCTGAATCCATACTGCTCCTCTCACAATTTTCTCTCCACTTTGGCTTGTATTCTACTTTCTAATATCTTTTCATATAACTTGGCACAGTGAGGTATGAGTGTGACTCCCCTGTAATTTCTGCACTCCTTTCTGCTTCCTTTCTTAAATATTGGGACAATTAATCCTTTCTTCCAATCTTCTGGGGTCTTTTTCTCCTTCCATATCACCCTCATCACACGGTACAGCCACTGTTTCCCAACCTCCCCTGCTGCCTTCACCATTTCAACACTCACTTCATCCACACCCGGTGCCCTTCCTCCTTTCATCTTGTATATAACCATCTCCAGTTCTCTCCAAGTCAGGTCCTTTTCCATTCCTGTGTTGTCTTCTCCATCTTCCAATACATTGTCTTCCTCCCTATGACCATTTGGATTCAGCAAATCATCAAAGTACTCTTTCCACACGGTTTTGAGGGCCTTCAAAGAATATACTGTAACATTATTTGATGCACGGGCCAGTCATTCGCGTAGCATGAGTCGGGCGTGAGTCATAGGCTGCAGTCAGAGACAGGCTTCTTCTAACAAGGACACGACAGGTTAAAGCTCGCGGAATGTGCAGAAGAAGCTGGCCGTTCGCGTCGTGGTTCATAGCCCGCAGGCATAAAAACGAGAATACTTTCTCCTGACAAGATCACGCCAGATTAGGCCTATAAGCTCGCAAATGTGCTAAGTGATGTAACTGGCCGCTTGCGTAACAGTTCATAGCCTGCAGGCATAAAGACGAGATTACTTTCTCCTAACAAGATCACGCCAGATTAGGCCTATAAGCTCGCGGAATGTGCACTGGCCGCTTGCGTCACAGTTCATAGCCCGCAGGCATAAAGAAGAGATTACTTTCTGCTGACAAGATCATGCCGGATTAGGCCTATAAGCTCGCGGAATGTGCGCTGGCCGTTCGCGTCGCAGTTCATAGCCCACAGGCATAAAGACGAGATTACTTTCTCCTGACAATATCACGTCAGATTAGGCCTATAAGCATGCGGAATGTGCGCTGGCCGCTCGCGTCACAGTTCATAGCCCATAGGCATAAAGACGAGATTACTTTTTGCTGACAAGTTCACGCCAGATTAGGCCTATAAGCTCGCGGAATGTGCGCTGGCCGTTCGCGTCACAGTTTATAGCCCGAAGGCATAAAGATGAGATTACTTTCTGCTGACAAGATCACGCCAGATTAGACCTATAAGCTCGCGGAATGTGCGCTGGCTGTTCGTGTCGCGGTTCATAGCTCGCAGGCATAAAGACGAGATTACTTTCTCCTGACAAGTTCACGACAGATTATGCCTATAATCTCACGGAATGTGCTAAGTGATGAGGCTGGCCGCTCGCGTCACAGTTCATAGCCCGCAGGCATAAAGACGAGATTACTTTCTCCTAACAAGATCACGCCAGATTAGGCCTATAAACTCGCAGAATGTGCTAAGTGATGAGGCTGGCCGCTTGCGACACAGTTCATAGCCCGCAGGCATAAAGACGAGATTACTTTCTCCTGACAATATCACCCCAGATTAGGCCTATAAGCTCGCGGAATGTGCGCTAGCCGCTCGCGTCACAGTTTATATCCAGCAAGCATAAAGACTAGATTACTTTTTGCTGACAAGATCACGCCAAATAAGGGCTATAAGCTCACGGAATGTGCGCTGGCCGTTCGCGTCACAGTTCATGGCCCGCAGGCATAAAGATGAGATTACTTTCTGCTGACAAGATCATGCCAGTTTAGGCCTATAAGCTCGCGGAACGTGGGCTGGCCGTTTGCGTCGCTGTTCATAGCTCGCAGGCATAAAGACAAGATTACTTTCTCCTGACAAGATCACGCCAGATTAAGCCTATAAGCTTGTGGAATGTGCTAAGTGATGAGGCTGGCCGCTCGCGTCACAGTTCATAGCCCGCAGGCATAAAGACGAGATTACTTTCTGTTGACAAGATCACGCCAGATTAGGCCTATAAGCTCGCGGAATGTGCGCTGGCTGCTCGCGTCACAGTTCATAGCCCGCAGGCATAAAGACGAGATTGCTTTCTCCTGACAAGATCATGCCAGATTATACGCTCGCGTAATGTGCTAAGTGACGAAGTTTGCCGCTCGCGTCATAGTTCATAGCCCGCAAGCATTAAGACTAGATATTTTTCTTCTGACAAAGTCGCGCCAGGTTCTAAAGTCGCGGCAGCATGTGCAACTGACTGGCGCACAAATACGAATATGCTATTCGACGATTATGCGATGCAATTTTATTAACCTATTTTAGTGTTTGAAAAGTGGGGTGCGACGAATACGCTGTGGCAACGATTATGCGAGGAAATACAGTACTACATGCATGACGCAAGTGTGACGTACAACGAATATTGGCACTGCAAGGTATTTACCATATGCCTTTCAGTGAAATACGTTGTTTGTACAGGGTCATCCATATGACATCTCCGCAGCTGAGGCAGGTCTCTGCTCAGCCGATACAAACTGCGATGCAAGACCTTGAATAAACCAGTTTTCACTACAGACTGCATCCCCCCCCCCCTCCCTCCCTTACACACACAAACTCTGCTTTGGCAGTCCAGGTGGATCCACGTCTCAGCTGCGGAGACACGATGTATGGATGATCCTGTACTAGCCAGCACTGACGTGAGGTATGCTATACCAAAATGACCACACCAATGGCACACTGGGATGAAATGTTGCCAACTAGACTGAGAAGTCTGAAATGCATGAGATTTTATGAATTAATATAAAGCATCTCAATTATGTGCAATATTTCTGGTTTCCACTGGAAACATAGAATTGAACCCGGCCAAAGTCGTCGGATTTTTTAAGAGGGTTAAAAATCTCTAGCATGCCTTCCTTCAGAGGGAAAGTAAAGCCGGTGGGCCCATGTCATAGATTTATGGCATGTAAAAGAACCTTCCACTAACTTCATTTGAGTGAAGCTAAATTTGTAGGTTAGATTTGATTAACGCTGTATTAAGTTCCAACGTTCGCCACCAGGTGCTGATTGTGGTGGAATCTAGTGGCCAAGCTCACAGCTAGGTGTCGTTGATGGTAGCATTTGGTAGCAAAAGTAGGGACTAATTGAAATTGAACGTCTGCAGTCCTTACTTGAATTACAGATAACACACACTCATACAGCCATTACAATTAACACGGGTTATATGACAGATTCTACACACACCCAAAGTACAGGGGGCTACATGACCGCGTTGTCATAGCCCCTAAACTGAGGAACCACCAATTATAGAATTTTTTACTTGCAACTAACCTTACTTGCAAAATGCAAATACACTGTGAATGCAATCAAGATCACTAAGTGTCGGATGTAAGTTATGAGTCAAGTATCATCGGTTCGAGCTCAACTCAAATTGAAATAATTATATAATGTGCACATCCCACTTTCAGAAGTACAATTCTTTGAAAAAAAGTGCAAGGGGAACTTGAGAAAACATGGTATTATCAAACAGATCTTGCTTGCTGGACAGCTTACATCTGACTGATCTGAATAGTAATACACATCTGAGCTCAAAATCCCACAATCCTTTCACTCCATCTCCCAGTTATCAAAATATGACAAAGATAAACAGTTGTTGTTGTTCATTTTAGGAGCTAGGGATTTCTTGGTCATTAGGCCCATGTACTAGTGTGCATTGTCTGATAACCTGTGTTTCTGTTATTGTAGTAATGCATGTAAGTGTAATTATTAGTGTAAGGAACTGGGACAGGTGCTCTAGGAACTTGAAATAAGGTTCCATCCTGACATTTTCCCGGAGGGAGTATGGAAAAACCCAGGAAATATTCAAACTCAAATAGCCGCTGTCAGCGCTGAGACTCAAACATTCAATCTCCAGACTTGCTGTTGCAATTATCAAGCAAATTAGCATGCACGGCTATGTTGAGGGTTAAGATCAACAGAGTCTTTGCCACTGTAAAGACAAGTCTTATATGAGTGAGTACCTGTGCCTGTAGGGCTGCCCACAGAGCCAACCATCACACCCAGACTAGAGAGCAATGGTTCAAAAATGAGGTGAGCATCCAAAAGACGCAGTGAATCCTGGAGCGGGTACAAGCTATAGCCACCAGGAGTTGGAATAAGGTAGTCGGGGTCATCCAATGTATCTTCTGTAGTCAATGTATTGAGTTTGGATTCCTGAGAAATTGAAAGAGAGAATACAGTTTTAACATATACATCTTCCAAACATCTGTTGTGTCCACCTAAATCCTACAAGACAGGGGCATACCCAAAACATATTTTCGGGGGCCATGGCAGATGTAATAACCAACTACCTTTATTAACTGGCACCAAGCTCAATTATTATGATTAGAATTATACTAAAAATGCCATTAGTAACAAAACAACACCACTGGATGTCCGAAGTTAAGAGTCTTACCCAGTTACCCCGCAGTGAGCTCTGAGTGAAGTCCTGCTGTTTAGCCATCCAACTGTACAAATCTTCACTAGCTGGATGAGGAACCGGTGGAGCTCCAGTGCCTGTGGGAGACAGGTTGTTGTCCAGACTTGTGGCTGAATGGTGGCTACCATGAGTTACTGAGTACAAGCTGGGGTTTGAACCCAGCTGATGGGCATGACTCTGGGGAGCTCGCTCTTCCCTTAAAGGTCCGTAACCTGGAAAAATAGTTCAAATTTTCATCATTCTCAGTAGTCTAACATCATGAGAAGAATTTTATCTCCATTTTTTCCAGACAATAGGCAATGATAGAGTAAACTGAAAGCAATTACATTCCAAGCAAATTATCCACAAATCTTTATGCACCAATGTTGTCCAGATGCTCAGGGTTGTTTTGCTGTCATCAATTTGTATAGATCTACCATAATATCATATTCATTCTGAATTGCCCCATGCATGTGTACAAGCAGTCTGTTTAATTTTACCCAAGAAATCTCAACTTAACAGAGAAGTATTCATTCAAATAAGACACAATTTGAACAATAAAATTATGAACTGCACAACTGAACAGTATGGCTTCAAAACACACTCACAGATTTATTTTATATTTAAGATAGAAGCATAGTATTTGGGAGATTCTAATTAAATATTTGTTTCTCAATTAATACTGTTTGTTACAATGTAATACTAAATAAATATGCAATAGCCAAATTTCTCATAAATCTACACTGGGATTTTGTTTTACCCTTGTACATAATTTATTCCTCTTCTTTATATCCCTTGTATGTCTCCCAGATGTAGGTGACCACTATGGTAAAAGTTTCTCTATAAACTGCAAGGTGAAACGGTTGCTGTACACTTTGAATGCCTGTCCATTCCTTGATGTCTTCTTGGCATGATTACCTCCGGCATCATGTATGTTTAGAAGATGGTATTTAGTTTCTTCCAGGATGTTGACAAAATATTCCATCTTCAAACACATTATTAGGCTACTGTTCGCTTTTTGTGATGGTACTATGATAGTCTGCCTTGGGTTTGATATGTAAATTAGCTAGCAATCCTCCTACTTCTTTGTGTACCCACCCACTGAGCCGAGCTTCTTTAAATTTAAATTATGTTTTCTTTATTTCATTTCTTGTAATGATAATTAATTACCCACTTTATTTTCCAACCTAATTAATTATTCATGTTATATTTCACTTCAGTTGAGAGGCAGACACGGTACCCCAACACTATGGGGCCGGCATGGTATATAGTACCGTATGTATAAATATATTACAATAAAATTAACTTATTTAAATGCAACTTTCAACCAATTAAGTTATTTAATTTTATGTGTAATTTACACACCATTATACCAACATCAAGTTCTTATATACAAAGTTTTTAAGGTTATGAACCTTTAAAACTTAAAAAATCATGTCATTACAAGATAATTTTTTTGTCTCCCCAAATATTTTGGAAAATCTCAAGTGAATAATGCATATATGTAGATTCAAATATTTGTCAGTTTCCGGTTAAAACTAGAATTTCTCCTGAAGTAGAAGACAAGAACTGGTACATTTTCATATACACACATATGAAGAGGTAACGTACAACTCACCTAAACCCTGCTCAACGTCAAATCTCCGCTGAGTCGTGTTGTATGAAGAAAAAGGATTTCCACTCAAAATGGGAAACACAATGCTTGCACGAGATGACGATGGTGGGTGAGAAGGCGCCAAGGATTTCTTATGTCGTCGATGGCCACTCTGCACAGGCTGTTGAGCTGATGGTGGTGATGGAGAGTTGAACAAGCTGTCCACACCACCCACCACAATTCCAGGAGTAGGCAATGGAGTGTGATCGGCAGCCAAAGGAGCAACCAGTAGATCATCTGGCTTCAAGCTTGGCCCTATAAATTCAGGAAACTTTAGAAGCATCTATACAAGAGGAGATTGGTTTTCCAATATCAATCTCATATGATTTCTTGATCTTACAAAAACTTACTTCTGTAATTCTTATATTCTTATTTGCATTTCAATTTCTTTTAAAAATAAAAATGAACTATCTTGTTTAAGAAAGAATGTCAACATGTTGGACAGCACTAAAGTTAAAGTTAACCTAGTAATGAAACAAATCTTAATTTTATATCACTCATATATTGCTACAATGGTTACATCTTGATCTAAACACTTTGTTTGTGTTGAGGTTCAGCTAACAGGTGCAGAAGTAGTGCAATTATTCAGCGTGTAGCTACCGAGTTCGTCATTGACAAATAAAATGTTAAGAAATCAAAGGATATCTCCTGTCCTGTAAAAGGTTTAGTATCATAGACTGTGGAGCTGTATAGGGTTTTTGTACCACATCCTAAGAAGTTGTGTTATCTGATGTTTAATGTTGTTTTCAGTTGCTTCAATCACAGCTTTGGTACATCTTTGATCATCATATACACACATATGAAGAGGTAACGTACAACTCACCTAAACCCTGCTCAACATCAAATCTCCGCCGAGTCGTGTTGTATGAAGAAAAAGGATTTCCACTCAAAATGGGAAACACAATGCTTGCACAAGATGACGATGGTGGGTGAGAAGGTGCCAAGGATTGATGTATCATCATTATTATCATGGCTACCTAGTGTTTTTGAACTATGCACCTCCATTTGTTTCAGTCTTGGTATGCTTCCTTTCTCTACAGCATCCCATCTTTCTCCTCTGAAGATCTTATTTGTCTGATAACTTATGTTATTGTGGTTAGTTCAGTAGTGTGCATTATTATAATTATTAGGGTCTGAAAGCAACGGGAAAGTACAGCCGTAATGCTCTTCCTGAGAATAAGCACCTCTCTATACATAATTATATGTGATAATGTCCTCCTCTCTTGTAAAATTCCAATCTGAAGGTAAATTAGTCCCCCATTTGGATCTCCGAGTCGGAACTACTCGAGAGGGGGTTAACATCTCTGATATTCTATGGATCAGAGTGTGGAATGTTAGAGGTCTGATAGGCAGTGGAAGGTTAGAACACTTAGAAAAGGAAATTGATAGGTTGAGGTTGGATTTGGTTGGGATTAGTGAAATGTGCTGGCAGGAAGAACAGGACTTTCGGTCAGAAGACTATAGGATCATTAGCACTAGAATATGTTAATCAAATTGCCTCAGATGTTAGGGCGTGGTAGCTATGTAGAGATGAAACGATTAGCTCAGGACAGGGAGGCATGGAAAGCTGCATCAAACCAGTCAAAAGACTGAAGACTCAGGATTGAAGTAGCTGCCCCAGGCCTTGAAATAAAATATCCACCCAAAATTTTCATAGAGTGAGTGTGGAGAAAACTGAAGTGATATAAGCCATTTTTCAGTGTTGCCTAATTCTATTAAAGAAAGCTTTCCAGTCAGTCAACACAAATTGTGCCCAGGTTAGTGTATGTAAATATTTATTTCCCGCCTAATATAATTGGGCACAATTTGTGTTGACCGACTGGAAAGCTTTCTTTAATAGTGTGGAGGAAGCCAACGAAAACTACTCTCAGGATAGCCACTGTTAGGGCCAGGACTCACACCTTGTATCTCTAAACTGCAGACAAAGTCACTGCTATTTGTACAAGAGAGATATCACAACTGGGAGAGCTGGATTTGGCTCGAAATAACAATAATAATAATAATGATAACCTATAAGATTCTCTCGAAATCTCTTCTTACCAGAGCAGAGAAACAACTAGATCCACAACTGGGAGAATATCAAGCCGCTTTCCGGAAAGGGCGATCATGCGTCGAACAGATTATAAACCTCAAATCTACCCTCGCCTATTTGAAGATCAGGAATAAGAAATTTGTGGTGACCATCGTAGACTTTAAGAAGGCCTATGATTCTATTGATCGCAACACCCTGATCCGAATCCTAAAAGAATTTGGCCTGGACAACAAAACCAGAGCGATCATCCAACAATCGCTGACCAACACCACCTCGAAGGTGAAGTTTAGGGGCGAAATATCAGACACCTTTGTAATCAAGACAGCAGTAAGGCAAGGAGATGGTCTCTCACCAATACTCTTCAACTGTGTCCTCGAGAAGGTTAAAAGAACTCAATAAACAAGGAGTTGCAAGCGGAGTCAGACTGGGTTACAGAAGCCGGAACATCACAATTGACTGTCTAGCCTTTGCCGATGATCTTGTAATCATTTCTGATTCATTAGAGACGGCCACGGAACAGATTAATCAGCTTAGTGCACAAGCAGCGAAGGCAGGACTCCAGATCTCCTTTGAGAAGACTGTGTTCATAACTAATATCGTACCAGCGCCCAAACACCTTGCTGTGGAACAAGGTAAAATTAAGCGAGTTGAAAAGTTTAAGTACCTGGGAGAAATTATAACACCTAATGTATCAGAGAAAGAAGCATTCACATCACACATGAGCAAAATGGAAATGGCCTACCATTTAACTAAGGACATCTATATGAAAAGATCAATATTCTTCAACAAAAAAATAAAACATTACTGCAGTGTCATCCGTCCGGAGGTCTTGTATGCTTCTGAATGCCTCACGATGAACAAAAAAGGCTTGGTCGAAAAACTGGAGGCCAAAGAAAGGAAAATTTTGAGAAAGATATTGGGTCCCATCAAAGACAACGGGGAATACAGAAGACGGCATAACCATGAACTATATACTCATGTGGAGAAGATAAGCGACGTCATCCGGAAGAGAAGGATAACATTTTTTGGACATGTGAAACGAATGAGCCCAGCGAGACTGACCAACTTACTTACTTTCAGGAGAGGAAAACAAAATGGGCCTGGTTCATTGAACTGGGTAAAGATCTGAAAGAAGTGGGGATTACACCAACAGACATTCAGGAGCGCGCCCCACTCAAAAGGAAACTTCAAGCTTGCAAAGGTTTCCAAGAAAAACCGAAGCTGAAAACGGGAAAGATTTGGACCCAGGAACGGAAGGAAGTCCACCGAGAACGAATGCGGGCGTACTGGGCAAACATCAAAGCCAGTAGAAGACAGTTGGAATGACGCGATCCATAGATGGCCTATACGAAATTAATCATACTAATATATAAAAATGAGATGGTGTGTGTCTGTCTTTCTGTCTGTCTGTCTATCTGTGTGTTACTCAATAACTCAAGAACCACTGGTCCGATTTAAATGAAATTTTGCATGGATGTAGCTGATTTACCAGGTTTACATATAGGATACTTTTGATTTCGAAATTTTGCACTATTAAAAAATGGCGACCATTTTAGTGACGACATTAGACCGTTTGGTTTCAAAATTTCATATTTCCATATCAAATAAAAAGAGAACGGTAGGAAATAGCAAACTTTTGATGGCACATACGAGCTTTGAAATTTAATTTCCTATCCGAAAGGTCCTTATCACTTTTCGTGTATCTCCAACAGTTAGCGAGTAAAACCGACATTTGTGACGTCACTACACCCTTTGGATTCAAAATTTCATATTTCCCTTTCAAATAAAAAGAGAACGCTAAGAAATAGCATACTTTTGATGGTATACATGAGCTTGAACATTTAATTTTCTATCCGAAAGGTCTTTATCACTTTTCGTATATCTCCAACGGTTAGCGAGTAAAACCAAAATCTGTGCAACAAAACACGGTCAACACCGAGCGGTGCAGTATATCTCTCTATATATATAAATGAAAATTTGTGTGTTTTTCTCTGAATTTCTACGGAAATTTGAGTTGTTTACACGTTTCAGACTGTTTTATGATGGATGCGGGCGAAAATATTTTTTTTGTCTGTCTGTTTGTTTGTGGACAAATTTGTTCCCTTATAAATCGAGAACGGCTGGGTGTATCAACGTAAAATTTGGCACAGATATCCATCAGAGGCACGACACTAATCATTGATGTAACTCTTCTCCGTACCTCTAATAAAAGGGGGCCTACCCCCTTAAAATACATGCTGAAATAGGCGTAGAAGGACGAGACAAAACTCATTTTCAGCCCCTCAATGTGAGAGACAAAACTCGGGTCCCTGAAAACCACATTTTAAGGACCGAAGACCAACCGTTTTTGAGATATTCCCAGAAAACTAATTTAATTTAATAAACTAATGAACGAATGCAAGCCAGTAACCATGCCAACGGATTCTCAGAGGTCCATCCATTGCTGTAAGACGCAATGCAATTCCATTAATTACATTAGTGTGAAAGTTTGCAAACGGCTAGAAGGTTATCACGGAACCAAATTAAGCCGTAAAATTCATCAATACGTATAATGCGCTTAAGGGGATCAAGGGGTACTCGAGAATTTTTTCACGCGATTTACACCTGCGGGTGTGGTACGGCAGGTCTATTATATTCCTATCCCCATATTATTCATTCATTCATTCATTTCGTATAGGCCATCTATGGACTGCATCATTCCAACCGTCTCCTACTGGCTTTGATGTTTGCCCTGTATGCCCGCATTCGTTCTCGTGGGTCCAAATCTTTCCCGTTTTCAGCTTCGGTTTTTCTTGGAAACCTTTACAAGCTTGAAGTTTCCCTTCGAGTGGGACGCGCTCCTGAATGTCTGTTGGTGTAATCCCCACTTCTTTCAGATCTTTATCCAGTTCAATGAACCAGGCCCATTTTGTTTTCCTCTCCTGAAAGTAATTTATGTTGCGGTTGGTCAGTCTCGCTGGGCTCATTCGTTTCACATGCCCAAAAATGGTAACCTTCTCTTCCGGATGACGTTGCTTATCTTCTCCACATGAGTATATAGGTCATGGTTATGCCGTCTTCTGTATTCCCCATTGTCTTTGATGGAACCCAATATCTTTCTCAAAATTTTCCTGTCTTTGGCCTCCAGTTTCTCGACCAAGCCTTTTTTGTTCATCGTGAGGCATTCTGAAGCATGCAACACCTCCGGACAGATGACACTGCAGTAATGTTTTAGTTTTGCGTTGAAGGATATTGACCTTTTCTTATAGATGTCCTTAGTTAAATGGTAGGCCATTTCCATTTTGCTCATGCGTGATGTGAATGCTTCTTTCTCTGATAATATCCCTTCCCTGACCCGTCCTGAAAAGAAAAGTACATGGCCATTGGCTGAATTAAAAATAAAATAAAAATAGGTGTTATAATTTCTCCCTATATTATATTATTATTAGTATTATATTATGGCGTACAACAACGAGACAAATCCCCTCGGTGCCAGCAACAAAACTTGGGGGCCCTAAAGGGTCCTCGAAAACTACATTATAAGGCTCTAAATCCAACAGTTTCTGAAATATTCCCAAAAAACTAATTAAATTTAATTTAACAAACTAATGAAGGAATGCAAATCGGTAACCATGAGAACATTATCTCAAGGGGTGGCATACAACTTTCCATCTATTTCTGTAAGAAGCAATGTCACTCCATTTATTACATTTCTGTGAAAGTTTGCGAATGGCTATAAGGTTATCACGGAACTAACGTAGACCGTATAATTCATCAATGCAATTAAGGGGGTGAAGGGGTAACCTAGAATTTTTTCATGCAATTTTCACGTTCGACATATAGTACAGAAGGTCTATTATATCTCCAAACAGCAACATTATTTCCAAATATTCCTGAATTGAACCAGCATTTTTTGCAGCTTTTAGGAATTTGGGCAATTTGAGGCTAAAGAACCTGAATTTTCATGCACCACAAGCCTTTATAATTTATGAAAGGGGTCTTCCTGTGTATGGGCACCTAGCACAACGTAGAGGGTCAGTTTTTATGTGACGTGTATTGCGTTTCGTCTACAAGGCTTTCAATTGTATTTCACGTCAGGAAGTACACGTTAGGTGAATTTAGTCTGAGAGCACATTTTAACTAATTTTTTTTGTCGACATACGGGTTCATCGTAAGGATGATTTTATTTGATACTGTGTGGTAGATATACCCATATTTGGATATCTGGGTAATATGTTGTAGACAATAGAATTGTCTGTCTGTCTTTCTGTGTATCTTTATGTACGCCTATACCTCGTGTTCGGATGCTTGGTGCATCGTAAAATTAGTTATGGTAACCATGAGAGTCAATACACCAATCATTTATAAAACTCTTCAGCGTACTTTTCATACAGTAGAAGGGTGGATATAGAGAAAAACTTCTCAATATATGCTAAAATAGGCGAAATATAAAAATTATCCTAGAAGGACGACCAAAGCATATGTTGCGCTTCTCAATGTGAGACACAAAATTTGGGAATCTATAAAGGGTCTCCGAAAACTACATTTTAAGGGCCTTAAATTAAGTGTGTGTGATATTCCCAGTAAACTAACTTCGTTCTGATAAACTTGAAGGAATGACAAACTGCTAACCATTGCAACAGTAGCTCAATTGATAATGTATGGTGTTAACAACGAACACCGTTCGAAGAACGGGTACTTCTGCTAGTGAATGAATAAATGAGTGAATTCCCCATCCCATCTCCAGTCCTGGGGTCTCCACAAACTGGAGATGGGAGTTGATTTATTAATCAACAATGTACATATAAAAAGAATAAATCACAATATCCATACAATATATACAAAGTAAATAATTTGTTGACTAATCCCAACCCTAACAGGTCTGGATGTCCAAAATCTGTGTAGGGAGGATTGATAGGAATAAATGAAGATACGTAATTGTTACAATTTAAATATTTTGAAAGTTCAACATTTAAATAGCTATTTCCCAGAAAACCAACCTATGGATTATCTGTGGGAACTGCTTTAAGTACATACAGTACATAACATGAAGTAAAACTTATAATAAACCGTAATAACACAAAAGCAAATCATTTTTAGTGATTTTAAATCATTAACTTTTTGCATTTAGAGCCAAACCTAGCTTTTCCAGTTGAGACACTTCCCTTGTCAAGTCAGGAAAGTTGGTGGGTTACCTGGTGTCTTTTAAGGTAAATTGTCAGGTACTGCAGAGACACGTGGCTTCATCATGGTAGACATTCTTTATATAATGACAACAAAAACATCTACCAAACCTTTATCAAAGCTCAATCAAACCTCTGTCAAAGCCCGATGCACTGAGACTGCTAACCTCAAGCACAGTATAGCTTCTCAATAACAACTGTACCGATGGTACAACCCACCACGGCATATTCAGGATAAAATATGTTAGTACACAAATGTCCGTCGAATCAATACTTTTAATTTATATAACTTATTGGTACATGTTTCGAACCATGCTTACGGCTAATATATGACGCGAGTTTTTCATAAATCGTTCAAGTTTCTCTATATTTTCACATATTTTTACGAATATTACAAGTTTAGAATCTCATAGAGGTTTTTTTTTACCCATAGGACGCAGAGACCAATACCTCCATTTGTTGATTGAGTTAAGCCATGTACAATACGGCAGCAGAATAATAGTCAATTAGATATGACAGCAAAAGATATATTTCACAGTTTATAATGTACACCATATAGCAATTATGAACTAGCACATGAAGAATTTATGTTTTATTACTATGTTTTAGAAATTTTATTGTACAAAGAATGGGGTGTAGCTTGCAGTGATTAATTTTAGATTGGCAATTGATTTGTAACACACAAGGCTGATTCAATGTTTTCTTGAATGTAGGCTAGTGCAATAACATTGGCCTGTAAGAATGGGTTGAAAAATGTACCAATAAGTTACATAAATTAAAAGTATTGATTTGACGGACATTTGTGTAATAACATATTTTACATTTGATAACGTCGATACGGACCAATAAAATGAAGGTAATTATTCCAGATATTCAGCATATTCTTCACCCTGAAAATAAAATAAAACTTCCTTTTTCCCCCCAAAATGAACTATTTGGAGCTAAATTGTGAATTTCTTAAGTTGTGCAATAATCAACTTGTGTGGCACCCTGTGTGTCACGTGTAGAAATCCTTGAGGGAGAAACCGTGGGAGAATGAGCTTGATATCACTAACGACAGCAAATACTCTGCGCCAGTGTTCCTGGAGCATTTGTTATATTTCCAAGGTATCAACGTAAGTACACAAATTTTATAATTTGCTTGTGGCAAAACTTTCGGTCTAACAAACGTTGCTGTGCGCGCCTAATTGGACTTGGGCTGGCACAAACACGAACGTCTGGTGTGAGAGCCTGCTATTCATTCGACATTCATTCTTCAAATTGAGAACTACGTGTCTCAAATCTCGAAGACACAAAAGCTTAACGTGTGCATTGAATATGGGGAGGCTCGGATATCTCCCCGATTACAAAAGAGAAGGAAGCTGGACTGAATTGATTGAACTTTAATTCTTTATTTTGCTCCATCTGGGCATAGTTAATAATGGGGTAAATGATTATTGGTGGTCGCACGTGGTCAATGAGATGGATGTTTAATTTTGAGGTTATGTTTTATTTAAATGTTTGTATTTAATAGCTTTTAGTGGTTACCGGTTGAATATAAATTGAAATGTTGTTTACCGAAGTTTGAAATAGGTTATCCTTATTTGCTCCGACCGCGTGCGCACTTACGGAGGAACACCAAATTTAATATTTTTAAATAGCCTTTTTGTGATGTGTTTATTCGTTGAAGGGTCAGTGTAAGACCTAAGTGTTGTGTGAGAAGTAGGATTGTTTGACCGTCGTTAAGGAGCTTCGTGCTTTTTCTTTCATAGTACTTAGCGGCCCCTCAGGGGCTCACAACTTGTGAGACGTGGGTCGGCGACCATGGGACTCCAGCTGAGTCTGGCATTGCTACCACTTACTTGTGTCAGACTCCATTCAGTTATCTTTCCTGTCGGCCTGCCTTGGTCAACACTTGTTCTCTTCCGACCCCGACGGTAGTAGGATATCCGAGGCCTAGGGAGTCTTTCAATTTCCTGCCGTAATCGGCCATTGTCTACCTATGGGTGTGGTGAACCCATCGTACAAATAGCCTAAATATGATAGTGTGTGAGTCGGGGCCTCAGATGGAGGTCCTTGACTCATGCACCGACCCAGATCACTGGAACCGGGAAATGAAGTAGTACTTAGCGGGGCGATAACTTCCTAGTGAGTGTGTGTTAAGTGAAATAGGAGTTAAGTGAAATGTTTGAGATAGGCCTTTTATTGTTTTATGTGCGGGATTACTGTGATGACAGATGGGTCACTTTTGAGATGATCTGAAGGTAGCCTTTAACCCCTGCCGTCAGTTTCAATTATTCCTTGGCCCAGTCGCGTAGCACGTCTTCTTCTTGTTGATTTTGGTGTTCTGTTATTTTATGGTGGTGTTATTGAGGGTGGTGTTATTGCTGCTTGTTGGACTTCCCAGTCATTAATTTCTGTTTTATAAATATTAGTCCTGTGTACTGTGTGACTGAATGTGCTGTATGTATGAATGGTGATTTTATTTTCCAGGTTAGATTAAGATTTGCGCCTTGCTTGAGCAGTATATTTGGTGATCGTGTCTTCCTTGCTAATGTTCCAGGCAATGCAACGAAATGTAAATCAAGAAAATTAAATACCAAAGTAAAGTAAATGTAAATGGGTGCGGCATAGTTTTTAAGGTTAAGAATTCCAGATATTTTAAAGAATACACAGTAGAGCATCGAAAATCCAAACTAATTGGGACTGGGGGGGGGGGGTTCGGATTACCGATTTGTTGGGTTTTTCGAACATAACCTAGAAATACCTAGTTACACTGAAAATATTAAGATAAAAAAAAAAAAAACACTTTATGAACTTACATATGTACATACATATTGTACTTAGATTTATTTGTATCTTTAAATCCAGAAAAATGCACTCATTTTACAAAAACAATTCACTACATATTTACAAATTTGTCTCTCAGAAGTCCACCCCCTCCCCCCCTCCCCCCTCCTCCTCCTCCACGCGGTGAGAGATGGGCAACGGCATGAAGTAGGGGATTGCCTGTAGGGGTGATGAACAGGGGAGACTTTGTGGGCCCCGGGACCGCTACGGTAGCTGTGAAGGCCCTGCAGGAACCCTGAAGCCAGTAGTGGATAAAACAACTGCTTTCAAAATACAAGCAAGCCTCGGAAATGATAGATCTAAAGGACAACGACCTGGCTATGAACATGGACTACGAATTGGAACCTTGAATATAAGGACACTCACAGGGAAAGAAGAGGAAATTGTCGACTTGATGCTAAGAAGAAACCTGGATATCTTGGGATTAAGAGAGACAAGATGGAGAGGACAGGGTAAAAGAGAACTGAGAAGAGGATTCCGATTGTACTGGATTGGGAACAATGAGGGGAAGAGAAATGGAGTAGGAGTAAAAGAAGTAGTAGGAATTAATGATCGATTGATCAAGATTACCGTATATATCAAGGGAACAAGAATGGAGATTCTGCAAGTGTACGCCCCACAGGTAGGCTGTCCTTCACAGGAGAAAGAAGAATTTGAGGACGAAGTGCAAAGACAACTGAATGGGCAAGAGGTTATAATTATGGGAGACCTAAATGCTCACGTAGGTACAGAAAGACAGGATTATGAAAGTGTGTTGGGAGCAGAAGGATGGGGAAGTAGACATGAGAAGGGAAAGCGGCTACTGGAATTTTGCAAAAGGAACGGGCTCCTCATTGGGAATATTCATGGTACAAAATATGAGAGAGCCATAAGATAACCTAGTATAGCAGTGACTGGAGAAGGAGATCGGTAGTAGACTATGTAATTTTTGATGCGCAAATGAAGAGAAATGTTATGGACATTAAAGTTATCCCATCAGAGGCCTTGGATAGTGATCACCGGCTGGTGGTTATGAGCTACAGAATTAAGTCAGAAAGGAGAGTGGTAGAAAGGCAGGAGAGGAAAATAAAAGTATGGAAACTCAAAGAGGAAGATACCAAAACGGCATATCAGAAAATAGTAAAGCGCAGGCTTCCCAGAGAGGAAACAGGAACCGTGGAAGAGGAATGGGAAAGGCTGAAAACAACACTACTGGAAGCAGCAGAAATGGTATGCGGGAGGACCAGTAATAAGAAACGATGGAAGGAGACACCATGGTGGAACAACAGAGTGAAGGAAGTAGTGGAAAACAAAAAAAAAACTTTCCGAATGTGGTTCCAACTTAGAACAGCAGATGCAAGGGAGGAATATATAGCCAGAAAGAAGGAAGCCAAAACGGTGAAAACAGAGGAAAGGAGGAAGTGGATGGAGAAATGGACAAGGATGATGGAAGAGGACAGTAAAGGTAATAGAAAACTGCTGTATGCGATGGTGAAGAATAAAAGGAAAAATGAGACGATTACCAAAGAGAGAATGGAAGACAAAAATGGCAATATTATTGAGAGAAAAGAAGAGATTAGATCACTTTGGAAAGGATACTTTGAGGACCTCTTGAATGTGACAGCACCAAGTAAGGAGGAAGAGTATACTGGAAGGGTTGATGTCAGTAACCAAGTGCAAGTGGAAGACCTAACCTGGGCAGAAGTAGAAGAAGCAATAAACAGGATGAAAATGGGAAAAGCACCAGGTATAGATGAGGTAAGCGTGGAGATGATAAAAGCTGCAGGGGAAGTGGGAACGCAGTGGTTGTATAGGGTGATACGAGCTATATGGAAGGAGAAGAAAGTCCCAGAAGATTGGAAAAAGGGGTGCTAGTGCCCATCTTCAAGACGGGAGACAGGAAGAAATGCCAAGACCACTGGGGAATTACACTGATGTGCCACTGTGCTAAGATTTATGAAAAGGTATTGGAGAAACGGATACGTAAGGTAACGGAACAGCAACTGAGGGAGGAGCAATATGCATTCAGGCAGGGGAGGTCCACTACTGACCTCACATTTGCAGTGAGACAGTTACAGGAGCATCACTACGAGTATGGGGAAGATTTGGTATTGGCCTTGATGGACATGGAGAAGGCATACGACAGTGTCGTAAGGAACAGAGTATGGGAAGCGATGAGAGCCAAAGCAATAACGGAAGAAATAGTGATGAGTGAAAGATATGTATGAAGGAAGCAGAAGCTGTGTGAAAGTCGGTATGGAAAGAACAGAATGGTTTGAGTTGACTAATGGTCTAAAGCAGGGAAGTGCCCTCTCGCCCTTGCTCTTTGTAATGATGATGGATGAAGTGATGCAAAAGGTAGCACAGCATATTGGGGAGGAAGAAATGAAGGCAATGGTGTTTGCAGATGACTTGATGATCTGGGGAAACAAGGAGAGGGATGTACAGGAGCAACTCAATGTTCAGGAGGAAGTAGTGTCATCCTATGGATTGAAGTTTTTGACGCAAAAAAGTGAAGTGGTGATAACAACATGTGAGAAGGACAGAGTATACTCTGGGATAAAGTTAGGCGGAGAGCAGTTGAAGAGAGTGCAGAGCTTCAAGTATCTGGGAAGTATCATTGAAGAAAATGGGGGAAATGCCTTGGAGTTAGATGAAAGAGGAAGGTGTGCTGATGGATTCTTCAAGAGTGTTAGAGGACTGATATGGAGCAAGGATGTGCCACAGAAATGTAAAAGGATCATGTACAAGACTTACTTTGTGCCAATCCTAACGTATGGATCAGAAACTTGGGTGATGAGGGAGAGAGATAAAAGCAGAATACAAGCAGTGGAAATTAAGTTTCAGAGGAGTAGTAAAGGTGTAACTAGAATGGACAGAGTCAGAAATGATAGAGAAATATTAAAAGAAGAACTTCTACAGGATAGGATTGAAAAATCAAGGCTACAGTGGTATGGACACGTGAAATAATGGGAGAAGAGAGAATACCATGGAAAATATTGGAAATGGAGTGGAAGAAAAAGAGACCTAGAGGAAGACCAAGGGATAGGTGGATAAAGAGGGCGAAGAAAAGTGTCGAGAGAAAAGGAGTTAATTGGACAACAGTGACAGAAGAGAAGTGGTGGATGGACAGAAAACGATGGAGAGGCTTGTGCTCCAAGCAGACCAAACCTGCAGTTGGAAACTGCTCTAGTTGATGATTTACAAATTTACACTCCCAAGGTCCTTGTTCTCTCACAGTGCCATGCAAAATACAGTTTAAAGCGGGCGTTCGGATTTTTGACATTCGGATCATTGACGCTCTACTGTATCCAGTATGTTACACTTAACATCATCTTTTGGTTAGGTTATTCTTCGAATAAATCCCCAGGCAATCTAAAGTTCTCAATAGGAAACAAAATGGGTATTGTCCGTTGAGCCATTATAATTAACACTAAAAGTGATAAAAATGTCCAGCATAACTCAACACATTGCTAGCGTTTCGCCCCAGCGTGTCAATTGGGCTCTTCAGTTGGTAAAGGCACACCTACCAAGACGCGTAGCAGGTGCACACTGAGAAGGCCATGCAAGACGCCTCGCCACATATGTGGCCACGTCACGAGCATGCCAGTGCTTTTGATTGTATTCAATGCCAAAGCAAGGTTTATTGTTTTTGGAAGTGGAGTTTTTGACTCCGGTGGTGCACTGGCATGCTCGTGACGTGGCCACATATGTGGCGAGGCGTCTTGCATGGCCTTCTCAGTGTGTACCTGCTACACGTCTTGGTAGGTGTGCCTTTACCAACTGAAGAGCCCGATTGGCACGCTGGGGCGAAACGCTAGCAATGTGTTGAGTTATGCTGGACATTTTTATCACTTTTAGAGTTAATTATAATGGCTCAACGGACAATACTCATTTTGTTTCTCTTTCGAGAACTTTTGATTGTATTCAATGCCAAAGCAAGGTTGATTGTTTTTGGAAGTGGAGTTTTTGACTCCGGTGGTGCACTGGCATGCTCGTAACGTGGCCACATGTGGTGAGGCGTCTTGCATGGCCTTCTCAGTGTGTACCTGCTACGCATCTTGGTAGGTGTGCCTTTACCAACTGAAGAGCCCAATTGGCAAGCTGGGGCGAAACGCTAGCAATGTGTTGAGTTATGCTGGACATTTTTATCACTTTTAGTGTTAATCCCTAGGCAACCTGTATTCCTCTTTCCGGACCTCTAGGATTAGGGCCCCCTCCACTCATCCCAAGTGGTGGGGTTACAAAATGGTAGCATGAGTAGTGTCCTGGATTTAACTGCTACAAAATGGTACAGTAGCTATACCGTGGTTTGTTCCCTTCTCATTAAACTGCTACAACAACATGGAAGGTATTACAGAGTTATTCAACAATCAGATTGTGAGAGCACAATTAGAAACCATGGCTCACATACGAGTGGAATAATTGGGAAGACTTCAAAATTAACAAATCCGACCAACACAGCTGATTGTTGTTTATGCTTCCTTTTGGGGCTTGAGGCATTGTAGTAATCAGTCCCTGTGCTCTATGGTATGTGTTGAAAAAGCCTGTTAGCCTGTGTTTTTGTAGTAATTATAATTGTGTAACTGTATTAATTTGTATCTAGGATTGGGGTAAATGGCCCAGGACTTCACTTAAAGTACCATCCCGGCAATTACCGGGAGCGAATATAGAAAAAAATACGCTGTTAGCACCAGGTTTGCAACCTTAGATATTTAAATTTGCTACAGCTCCCAATTGCAGTTGTGGAGCAATCTCAGCTAATGACAGGATGGGGTGCCTATAATATTGCATGCTAATGTTTCATTTACAGGCTTCAATCATAGTGGTCATCGACTGCGACTTAGATATACATGGAATCTGTATAACAACCTGTGTTATCGTGGTGATAGTACTAGTGTCTGTACTTGTTACTTTTTGTGATGGCCGCAGCAGTGTGTGTAATTTTTGGGTCTAGGATCGAGTAGGTGTTCAGGAACTTGAAATGAGGTAGTACTCCGGCATCATCATCATCATTTAATTTCACAGTTTTTGCTTTGAGACGATGTGGTAACTCAAGCCAAACCACTTCTATGATGCCAAAGACTCTTATTGCCCACAAAATACCTGGGTTAAAATTCTCTCACAGCGCCGGGCAAAATACAGTTTAAAATGGGTGTTTGGATTTTTGACGTTTCGGATCATTGACGCTCTACTGTATCCAGTATGTTACACTTAACTTCATCTTTTAGTTAGCGACAATCCCCAGGCCATATACTACTCCCACAACAGATTCAATTTATGAACAAATAGAGGTGCAATAATTGTTTTTTAAGTGCACATGCAGGAACACAAATAACATACAGATGCCTATACACTGCAACACTAAAAGGCAGTTTTGAGTGAAACCGTTAAAACATTGAGCTTCTGTTTGTATTAGGAAAGGAAAATAATAACAATGTTTGTGAAGGTAGACTACACCTCCCCCTCAATTACTTCTTATAAAATGCCTACCATGAAGGGGAGTACACAGAATAAGTATTTGCATAGTTAAAACTCAAATACTACTCACTGTTTGGCTTGTGCAAAAAAGAATAGTGAACAAATAACATGCAACATAAATCATTCATGCAACTATTATACAATCACTACACACAGAGAATAATAAAATATCCTAAACACTAGCCATATACTACTCCCACAACAGATTCAGTTTATGAACAAATAGAGGTGCAATAATTGTTTTTTAAGTGCACATGCAAGAACACAAATAACATACAGGCCTATACACAGAGCTTTAGAAGAGAAATTAACCCAGTTAAGTGTTAGAAACAGAAGAATACAGTAAAAGAACATAAAAATACTAATATAAGTCCAAATGAAAAGTAATAGAATATATTCTTAAATCAAACCTTCAGTACCTATCTTTTGAATTAATATGGATTATTATTATAATATTATGACAAGTTCATGGCTATGCATTAAGGAAAGATCTATATGCACTACAATAATAGGTTACACTGGAACACTAAAAGGCAGTTTTGAGTGAAACCACTAAAACATTGAGCTTCTGTTTGTATTAGGAAAGGAAAATAATAACAATGTTTTACCATATACTCATACAAGCAGAAATTATGGATTTGATAAATCAAAGCTTCAGTTATTAATTATTACACATTTGTCATCCCTTTAGGCTGTAGAACTGATGTAAATCAGCACAAATTGCATTGAAATGTCTCCTTCTAGGAGGGTAGTTTGGAAAGTTAGCAACTTCGATATGAATTTATCTTACAAAAATTTCCATTTGTTTTTCAACTTTGCTCTTCTAGCTCAATCCATGTTGTTTCATGATATTTTGAAACCTCTATAGAAAAGAGATTTGTTGGACACTGTCAAACAGATGTCTGCTTTAGCTAAGATCTCGATCCAAGCAGATCTTTTCTTTTGAGCCATTTTTTCAGGGTTTGAAAGAGGAAGTAGTTTAAAGGCACCAGGTTTGGAGATTAAACTGGATGAGAAAGAAGTTCATAGAGCAAACAACAATTATGACTATGGAAATTGCATATGTGTGGCCTGATGTGTTGTCTTGGTGCAGGAGAATGTTTCTTCACCAAGTAAAGATGCTATTTTGTCAATTCACTGTTAAACTGATGCAATAACAGACATAATATACAGATCCATGATTGTTTTTCCCTTTACAAAAGGATTATTGTTATTGATATTATGTTATGCAAATTCCAAAAATAAGTAATCATTGACATTTCCTGTTGATGGAATTGTTTTTACCTCATTGGAGCACATTCCCCAGAAGAAATTCACTAGTTTGGTTATTCCTTGCTTTCTAGTTGGAAGAAACGTATTTAAGTTTGATCAACAGTTCATGTAACAACTTAAGCCTGGTTCACAATAGCCCGGGAACGAGAACCAGAATGAGAACGGGAACGAGAAGGAAGTTGAAATGCACGCTACCTTATGGGTCGGTTCACAACCAATCTCCGGGAACGAGAAGCTAAAAGTAGCCCGGGAAGGCCAACGGGAAACATGGTCAAGTTTCATGTTTGACGTTCTCGGAGCTTCCCGGAGTCAATCAGAAACGTTGTACATGCGCATGAACAGTATGGAAGGAGTAGCCAGCGATGTAAACATAACCTGTGAATTGTGCTTTCTAAACTTGCTTCTCTAAAGCACAGATTGTGTGTTTAATAAAGTTATTATAACCTTATTATAACCCTCTGAAGTATTTCAGTTGTATAATTGGTGTTTATTAGTGGGCGCTTGCTGATTGTTTTAATATTATTACGCTATAGCTGATTGTGCGCACATGCACAAGTTCACGTTCCCGGGCTAATTGTGAACCGAGGCCCCCGGGAAGCTTCGCGTTCTCGTTCTAGTTCTCGTTCCCAGGCCAATTGTGAACCAGCCTTTAGAAACTCATTTGATTGTCCTTCATCATATCAAAACATTGTTTTAAAATGATCACGCAATTCCACTTTCGGGCCAGCAAACATGGCTGATGGCTTTCTCATACCTTAATGTTCATGAAGGATAGTGAACTATTATTGAATATACGACGGCTGATCAACAAAGACTGAGACTGATTTATTTCCTGTAGCTTCCATGATAGTTTCCATTCTGTACTTTAAATATTTGAAAAGAGCGGTATGTTTTGTATAATGTCCGTATCTCTCTCGTATCGGTAGGTTGGTAGTAATGCTCTATTTTGTAGACGCTCCGTGCATTTCGCATACCAGACAATGGAGGTGACGCAAGAGGATCAGTACAGTGCCATCATCTTCTGTTTTCGTTTAAACCATACACCCACTGAAACGTACGATAAGCTGAAGCAAGCGGACTGTGAAGATGCACTACCTCTTGCAACAGTGTTTAGGTGGTTCAAGGACTTCAAAGAGGGCCGACTTGTCTGTGTTAAGCGAGGTGGGCCAGGTGTTTCGGCTTCTGCTGTGACTGATGTCAACATCAACACAGCTGCTGTGATTGTCCATGAGGATCTGTGGATAACATTACGTAACCTCAGTGAAGTGTTGGGAATTTCATACCATTATGCACGATCATCTCCTATGACCCGAGTTTGTACCCGTTGGGTGCCACGTCTGTTGACTCCGGAACAAAAGGCTGTGCTAGTGGAGACAGCCCGTGAGGTGCTGCATCTCTTTGCTGATGGAGGGGATGCATTTATTAAATCGATATCACCGGTGATGAGTCATGGCTGCATCATTATGATCCTGAAGGAAAACAAGCCAGCACAGTGTGGAAATCGCCCAGTTCTCCAACACCAAAAGAGGCAAAAGTTGTTCCATCTGCAGGAAAAATGATGGTGATCACATTTTTTGACTGTAATGGAATGATTTACCAGCATACAGTTCCCCCTCACACTACTGTTACAGCAGCATACTACATGTCAGTATTGACGGCACTGAGGAAGCACATTGCAAAGAAACGACCAGAGCTTTCTCGAACTGGGTGACAACTTCATCATGACAATGCACGACCTCACGTCGCAAATCAAGTCATGCAGTTTCTGGCTCGATTAAACATTACTTGTGTACCACATCCACCTTATAGTTCTGATCTCGCACCCTGTGATTTTTTTAAAATTCCCATCACTAAAGGCAAAGCTTAGGAGCATTCGATTTGAGAACTCTGAAGCAGTGCTCAAGAAAAGTGAGACAATTCTCAAGGACCTGACAAAGAATGGTCTGCAACATGTGTTCGAGGACTGGCAGAGACGCTATTAAAAGTGCACGGAAGTAGGAGGGGACTACTTTGAAAAACATCATGTAAACATCGAAATGAAGTAATAAACATCTGTGAAAAAAAAAATCAGTCTCAGTCTTTGTTAATGCACCCTCGTATCAGCTATCGTATATATCATCACATGATGGTTGTCCAATACTACATCATGGATTTCATTGACCATATTATCAGTTCTGACTGCATTTGTATATCCTGGACATTCAGCATCATTTGTGCTCTTATATCCACAATAGAATACAATATATAACTTAGAACAATCCTACACCACGGAGAAGAGCTTTTCTTTGGTTTCCTAAATGTTTACCACCCAAAAATTATGGTTTACCAGCCCATGCAATTCCCTTCGTCCACAATGAAATACTGCCTTACCTAGTTTCCAACAATGTTTTTATCAAAGAGATTAATGAAAATTCAATAATAGTATCTGAAGAAGATTGCCGAAGTCAAAGATAAAATGAAATGATTTGAGCCCTATCTCATACCAAAGTCACAAACTTCTCAAATCACCTTCATAAATTATGATCGTTTCTGCATCTGCTTGTTTGTAATCCGACCTATTAATTAATGTATAAAAATCATAAACAAGACATGCCCTTCATGGTGAATACTGACCTGACTTGTCATGAGGTTTAAGTCCCTTGTGAGAAACCCCCTCCGAGTTGAGGAGCATGGCACACTCATCAGTCACCTCACAATCCTCACCAGACCCCTCACCCTCGCCATCTGTCAGCACATTCTCCTGTAAGAACCAGTCCGACAGCCACCCAATGAGAGAACAGTGCAACAGACCCACAACCCAAAGAGGTTTCAATGGGGGAATCTTTGTAGACACTCTCAAAAATGTATTTATGTGACCATATGAATTATTATACATTGTGAAAATATTGCAAATTCCTTCATGTTAAAACAATAAAGTGAATCTGTCGTTCATATGGTTGCCAATCTGGTATTGGAGTTTAATCCCTTCCAAACAGTTCCTCCCAACAGTCACCTTTTCTTATTTTTTTGTTATGATTTTGAAACAGTAGAACACTTTAAAGCCAAATTCAATTCTTAAAAATGGCACTAAAGAGATAATTCCTAAGCACAAGAAACCACAGCAAAGTAGATATATTTTAAATTTAAGTGGAACACTGGCCTACCGTTCATACCAATCGAGTCATAATTGTCACTATAGGTTTTATATAAAAGTTTGACTTTGTATTTGCTTTTCTTAACAGATTTGTTCAGAAAAATGTTATACGTCATGCCGTTTTCAAAACACTGATTAGGATGATAATGTTAATAAGAGAAGTGAACAAGTAAGTCCCAGTACCAGTGCAGGCATTGCCCTAAACTAAGAAGAGTACTGCAGAGATATCCCAAGCCACCACGCAGAAGCTGGTGTTGGTGAGAGAGCACATACATAGCATTACTTACTCTGAATATCCAAATATAGTGATTGCTGGCAACTGCATGCCAATTCGCCCGTGTAGTTGCAGTGCCCAGGAAGCACCTACAGGATATTATGTATTACATCTCTATCTATAAACTTATAGCTCTCTCAATATCTGCTGACAGTCACAGGGCAAAGAATAAATTAATAGCTCACAACAAACGAATAAATCTGGGAGTAACCATACAGTGCAACATATGCAAGAGCACCAATAAAATAACTCCCTTGATAATTATAAGGTACATGAATCAAATCAGCTGACAACCTACTGGCAAGCTTTCAGAACACAATTTAGGAGGCAATAAAAATTCATATACAATCAATTCCGGTTAATTTATCTAGATCTTAGTATACCTTAGCCCAATTATGAGTAAGCTAAAATACAACTTGGTCTATATACTGTATTCATTTTCTTGAGTGTCAGTAGAATAGACTTTAAACTAAAACCAACGACTTGTTTACTAAACGGTAAGGCAAATTTCAGGAACAGAGCAGTGGAAAGAACATAAAGTAGGGTCCTTTCAAATAAGTGTGCAGTCCTATATGCATGTGTTCGAGAAATGCATCGAGTTGAACAAAGAAACATTACTTTCCTTCTCTTGTCTTACTGCAAACTTTTCTAAAATTTTTTCATCAATGTCTTATATTACGTTTTAACATTAAAAGCCAAGAACTTCTTGTAGTTGTCAACATGTTGTAATTTCAAAACAGCTTCATTCTCATTCTTCTTCTTCTTCTACCTTATCCGATACGGACGTTGGCTACCACCATGGCTAACACCTTCTTATCCTGTGCAATCCTGAAGAGTTTCGTGGAAGACAGCCCAAACCACGTTCTTAAATTATCCATCCAAGTTATTCGTCTCCTTCCCGGTCCACGCTGACCTTCAATTTTACACTGAAGTATAACTTGGAGCAGACGGTATTTTGAACTCCTCATCATGTGTCCCAAGTATTCCAATTTCCTCTTCTTAATTGTGTTTAACAGCTCAGGTTGGCTGCTCACACGCTGAAGAACCTCGGCATTACTCACATGTTCTGTCCACGAAATTTTAAGAATCCGCCGGTATATCCACATTTCAAAAGCTCGAATCTTCTTTTCTGTAGCTACGGACAAGGTCCAAGCTTCAACACCATAAAGAAGGGTGGAGTCAACATAACACTTCACAATTCTTTTCTTAAGCGTCATACTGAGATCTCGACAGCATAGTAGTTGTTTCATTGTCATAAAGATGGCTCTAGCCTTCTCTATACGGCATCTTATTTCAACCGAAGGATCCCAATTCTCATTAATATTCTGTCCTAAATAAACCAAACTCTTGACTCGCTCAATCTGATGTCCATCGACTAAAAGGACTTGTGACAGTGCTGGTTTTCACGATATTATCATATATTTTGTTTTCTTAATGTTGAGGTCAAGGCCATATTGTTTACTCTTTTGATACACCATAGTAACAATCTCTTTAAGTCCTTCGGAACTATTTGCAATCAATACAGTATCATCTGCGTACCGTATATTATTAATATAATTACCATTGACCTTAATACCTTGTTGAATGCCATCAAGTGCCTCAGAGAAAATCTGTTCTGCATAGATATTATAAAGAAGCGGTGAAAGAATGCATCCTTGTCTCACACCACGCATTATTTCCACTGATCTCGATATATGTCCATCAATTCTGATACTAGCCTTTTGACCCCAGTATAAGTTAATGATGATCCGAATGTCTTTCTCATCTATTCCTGAGTTCTTGAGTGCATTATACAACTTATCATGCTGACAACGGTCGAAGGCTTTTGCATAGTCCAGAAAACATGCATATACATCCTGATTTACCTCACGGCATCTCTGGAAAAGAAGCAGATTATGTCTCATTTAGCATCTACAGACCGCAGTAAGTTGAACTACCACAAAGCTGAGCCATTGTATCTTCATTGACATCTGCAAGCCACGGTATAGCTTATGGTTTATTTCAAATGTGCTATTGTCGTCCACATACTCTACTTCAGAAGATTTGGGACCACTTTAAGTATGCACAATTTCTGTGATCAACAAGAAAGGGTCAAATTTTAGAGTGTGTTCACACTATATATTTATATATATATATATATATATATATTTTTTTTTTCTCTCCAAATTTCAACTACTGTATTTCTTTCTTCCTTTCTTTCTTTCTTTCTTTCATTCTTTTATTTTTATTTTATTTATGTTCGACCCTCACTATTATGTGTCAGATAACTGTATCATAATGATGGTCATTATAACACTGTTTTCCATTATGATACAGTTTCTCCAGCCAATCAGAGCTCGTTCATTGACCAATTAGGTAACGATAACTTCGCGCATGCGCTCAAAATACAACATGTCGGACATAAACACAACATCGAACTATAATAAATTACCGACATGGAATACCCACCGTCCATATGTTCGCGTAAATAAACTGGCGAATATAAGACAAGAAATAGCACTGTACCTTAAAATCACCAACACTAATTTCTACACAGCGCATTGTCTTCAAATGACTGCGGTGACAATATTACTGAGGGACGGCTGATGTAAACATATGGCTGCATATGGCATTGCAAGCCCACAGAGCGCATGCGTCGGTCGTTCAAAGCTCTTGAAAGACAAAGATATAACACCCAACGCTCGCTCTGCGATCACAAAATTCCAGTAGCTGACTCTCAACAGATATTTATGAATATTTATGTTAAAACATATAATAAAGTTATAATTATCGTCGAACATAAACAGTCGTATGCAACTCGCCTATAATGGTAATTAAGACACTCGTATGGAAATTATAAAACTCGCATACGCTCGTTTTATAAAAAATACTCGTGTCTTAATTATAGCCATTATAGGCTCGTTGCATAATGTACTATTATGTATTTTATTTCCTTATGTTTCTTTGGATAAACATCTTTCCCATTTCATTATGGTGCACCATAATAGGTTTTTTTGAAGGGAATATTTTATGAGTGTTAAGCTATCCGACCACCTGTTTGCCTTGACTTTTTATCTACACAGGCTGATGAAGGGGCCAAAACAATTAGGCCCCGAAACATGTACCAATGACCACTAAGTGATCATTTATATTTAGTACAATAAAGGTATTGATTAGGCGGAACTTTTGCAAAATATTAATACTAATTGAACTAATTAGGCGAGCAAGTCCTAAAGAGTTGTATGGTTGTCTTCGCTCCACTTAACTTTACTTCACTGTATTTCCTTATCTGGAGGCGTGTGTGTGTCAACATGTATAGGAAGACCCTATTATCAGTCAATGACTTATAGCATGTCACATTCCTATGACATCCTTATAAACTGTCTAATAATGAAGAATGCTTCTTTTCTTTAAATAATGAAACCCATGTCGAGACAGATTCATAAAATTATGTGGAAAGAAACATTTCAGAGCTACTTGCTCACACATCTACATACAAAAAGTTTCTGGCCTGGCAGACATGTATCCCCAGAAAAACATGTATTTGTAAGGTTTTAAAATATTCCCTTGATTTTTCCTACAATATTAGGAGTGCGCTGAGGGGTGTCGAGGAGATGGATGATGGTCTACACGCACTCCTTAGCAGACCCCTAGCTGTGTTCCTGAGCTATAGTTAGTTTTATCATGAAATGTAATTAAACCATGCCGCTCTTATCCATTAAACACATATGGTAAACAAAGCAAAAAATCAAGTGGTCAGCTTCAATAGTATGATGTTCGACGACATTAACTTATAGTTTTGGAGACATCGCCGCCTCATACATAAGTCTTCATATTCATAAAAGATTCACAAAGTTCATTCTCCTTGATTTGTTGCACCATTTGTCAATACAATATTGTTCATTATAGGCTCTAAACAAATACTTTTTCATACGTGTTGGAAATGCTATGTTTCTGACATCCATTACAAAATCAATTAAAAATGTTAACCCTTAGCTGTTAATATCAGCAAAATACACATCAGTCATACTTTCCCAGCCATCGATTGTACTTGCCAACTTCGCAGAATTTTTGAAAGTAGCAAAGCCACAAACTCAGGGGATTGCTGAGTTATCAATTCCAACATCAATAACAGGTTAGAATGATGCCATGAAATTGTTCTTTCAGATCTTTGCCCATGTCAAGCAGGTTTACTTCCCCCAAACTTTCAGCGATCCAATATTCAATATCATCTTGTAATTCTTTAGTCCAAGTACAATTTCTGTTCTAATTTTTATTTCTGCATCAATTACCTAAGTGACGCAGTATATAACACTTCTGTGGAATTTTAACTAAAATGGGAGACTGCACATTCTGATAAGCAGTACAGCATACATTGAGAATACGAACAAACTCGGCCTCTTGATGTCACTACTCGCTCCACCAACATTCTCGCCTGGAGTAAAAAACGTATACAAGATATACACCTCAACATTATGTTCAGGATTGGTAAGGTAGAAAAATGTAAATGTTCATACCTTGATGTACTAGCAAAGAGAAATGGTCATAGCCTAGCCACTCAGTTACAGAAACCTCACACATACTGACTGGAGCTTGAACAAGGACTCCAACCACTCAATCTCTTCCATAAAAAAAAAACACTCACCTGTATAGCCAAGTAAGCAAGAATAGTTCTCTATTTCAAGTCACAGACCCTAATCCTACCTCCAGTTCTCTACAGGAAATCCGACCATCCATCCACACACACACAGCATCACTGACCAAGCTGTTATTTGCCCATACATAAAACAACTAAGACAACACAAGAAAACTGAACAACTTTTCATTACTCTAAAGATTAACGGATATACTAGAAGAAATATCACACAATGCTCTTAACTCTCACACCACTCCAAGGAGCACTCAATCTCTCAGAGATAAAAAAAAGTCTTTTTTACCATACTGTCATTTCCTTCACCTACAAAATCAACAAGGTTCAAGGTACATTACATCAAAATTGACATACAACTATAAAAGTAGTCCAACAGTTATGCACAACTAAGGACCCTTGGATTCTGTTCCCCTTCTTGCTAGAAGATATGCATCCAAGTACTATAGTGAAACCTCTGTCTCGTTCCCAAAAGTATCATTTTCCCAGATTTATCATCCACATTTTGTGGCCCCAAGATTCTTCCCATTACACCTGGGTTAACAAATCCCACTTCTATAGTGCTTTAAAGTGTTGTTATCCTTACATCTGTCATCCAGAAATATTGGTCCCATAATATCTCAATCCCTTCTAAATTAATCTTGTCCAAACATGTCTCTGGAGGAAAGAGTACCTAAAGAGGATAAAAAAAATGAAAGTAGACTTATGAGATCTACATAGGGCGAAAAATTTGTGTCTGTGTGTGTGAGCATGTGTGTATGTGTGTGTGATTTGGTATATCTGTCCCCCCATCAATTCAAACACGGTGAAACCGAATTGAACGGAATTTGGTTCATAGGTAGTACTAGCAAAGGGCATCTCAGTGTAATGTTTTATATCGATGCCATATTAACGGAAACGTAAAGTGGCCACCCAAATGTTCAAAGCTTAAATGAAATTACGACTAACCTAATCATCTGATCTCTACCAAATTTTGCAACAATATACCTTCATGTGGGAATCGTCTTTTGACCAAACTACAAGGTCATCACCCCAATAGTTTGAAGATGGCGACCGTGTATGTTTGCAAATCGATCCTCCCTATCAATTCAAACAGAATGAAACCAAATTGAACCACCTTTGGTACAGAGGTAGCACTAGCAAGAGACAACTCAGTGTCATGTTGTATATTGCCGCCATCATAACAAAAAAGAAATAGCACCGACTCAAATGTTCTGAGCTTAAGTCAAATTAATAACCAAATCATCCGCCTCTACCAAATTTTGCAACAATATACCTTAATGTAGGAAGCATCTTTTGCCCAAACTACTAGGTCATCAGCCAAATAGTTTCAAGATAGCAGATGTATGAATCATGCAAGTATTATAGACCAACTGTAACTTACTGACCCGTTAATAAATATTAACGTGCATTCCAGTCGTATCCGCGGGCGGCTGCTGCTGCAAACTTGATCTTCACGGTATCTATTGGTGACTGTCCGAACTAGTGAGCCGGCAACCTTCAGCGTGTCTGTCTTGTCGATGGCTCGCTCGTGTGGCTAATGTTGGCACTTAAGTTTTGAGAACTCGAGGTCTCACGATCGGCTCCGTTCGAGCCCGAACGGCGGCCATTTTGTTCTGGTTGTTGAGATAAACAAATGAAGTTGAAGGAATTCTTGCAAGAAGGAAAGATGTGAGAACTAAATCTCTGGTGTAAAACGGGGATTATCTGGCCTTAGGCCAGGTAAACTTCCTTTCCCCGATATAATTTCGTCTCTACGTGATTTACATTTACCGCCCACCGTTGAGAAATCTCTGTCATCGGATTAAATATGTAGACATGAAGAAAACGCAATGTATGAAGTTTGGCTACAGGAATACATCTCTTTATTAAGGTTTGTTTGTGTTAAAAGTTATTGGAACTATTTGTGACCTGAAAATGTGAATTGGTCGTCGATACGAGTATTTGTGTTGGTGTTATTCTACATATTTTATATGTTGCAGTCTTGAGCTGTTGAATAATTATCTTAGCGCAGTTGGCATTTATTTTGCCGTTAGTAAGTCACTTGGTTTGTAGAACCGAGTAGGCCTAAGCATGAAGAGAAAGTTCCAATACCTTATTTTTAACTTGATGTAATACACTTATTTATATGTATTCTGGGAGGGTTGTGTTTTATCTTTTTTCTGACGTGCCGTGCTGTGTAATGTTCAGATCTCATTTTGTTTTGAGCGAGGAATTTTCCTAACCTTAATTTTTTTTTTCGTAACAGTTAATTTTCCTTTTCCTCGTCTCGTTAGCGTGGTCTCTTAAAGACTCTGTTTAAAATATCACCACTTATGATATGTATTTTTATTTTTTTCCATGGTCCGTTGCCTGGATACTCTCCGGGATTGTTATCCGATCTCGTTTTTCTCGGAAACAATGTAATTAATTTTTCATGTCGACTTGAGGTCATTCATATTGAATTTTCATGCCGTACGCACGTACCTTGCCTTTGCTCCTGAGTAACTAAAAGATTTCAAGAATTATCTTATTAATTTCCAAGAGATATCTTCTTGGTGGTTTGAACTTGTCATTCTTCGAACCTATACGATGTTAATGTATATTTTTTTCGGAATCTAATTCTACTGATGTAGAGTATAATTGGTTCTCGCATAATGGGACTTCTTCATTGAAATTGGGTAATTAAATTCCATCTCCTTCTTAATTTTTATTGGTTCCTTGCTTCTTGATTATTATTTTGTTTGTTCTATTTTTTACCTTTTATGTTACATCTTTTTCTTTAACATGCATGTAAAGATGTTCTTTCCTTCAATTATATTTAATGTTATGAAATGTGATTCGTGTTTTCTTCAAGTTTAGTTTTAGTGCTCTTCTCTCAATTTAAATCCAACCTGGGTATGGTAATTTGTCCAGCCGTTCCACACACATACCCTAGTTGCTCTCTGTTATTATTTATCGTTTTCTCTCTTTGTGTTTCTGAAGGTAACTTGTGGGTACATATTTTGGTACCTAGTCGCGTGGTTTTGTTTCCACCTTGTATTTTGTTGAGAGAATGTGTACTGGGTTTGACTTGGAGAAAGCATAGGCATAAAAGGGTTACTTATTCTGAAAAAAACTTGTATTAATCCTATGTTATTTTATGTTTCATGTCGACTATAAATGGAGCAACGGAATCTTAGGGCAGCTTACAGTTTGACCAAAGAAGAAATTATCTATGAACTCCTGATTAGAGGTTCTACTTCCTCTGGAAATAGGGAAAGGGATCTGATATTACTGAATGCAGTTTCGGATAATCCTGTACGTGTACCAAACTGGAGGAAATTTGACTGGACGTTAGGTAAGTCCCTTATTGTACCATCTGTTGAAAGTTTAATTGTGGTTTTTCATTCGTTAAACTCTGACTGTGCTCCGTCTAGTTCTCAACTTATCAGATCGCTGTTCACATTGGTACCATCGCCTTCGTGATTTAATAGAAGTTTGGCAGGATAGAGATCCTGAATTCCATTTAAAATTAATTTCTCTGCGTGCTAAACTTGTTGATTGCTTTTTTGCGTTATTCCCAAATAATAGTGAGAGTGCGAGTGTTAACCCTGATGTGTGTGCAAATGAAGGGGTTCCTTCTATTAGTGGATTGAACGAATTGGTGCATAATATCAGTGTTGAAAGCAATTTAGGAAGTTTTGGTGGATCTTTGTCGAATCATAGTGAACCTGCAACTATGTATAATCAGGAAAACTATCCAAGTGCGTGCAGAATATCTGAGGTTAGGTCTGAGTGTAGCAATGTCAGAACAGGGTCGACCTCATCACGTCATAACCTTGAAAATCTTGATGATATAAATGTTTCCTTTGCTAATGTGTCCATTTCTGGTGCTGCGAGCAACCAGGTTAGGGGTAATTTATCAAATGCTAGGTCGAATGATGAAAGATTATCGCCCCTATGTTCTGAAAATCCTATTAATTTAGAACATGTGTCATCTAATGTAAATAATAATCCTCGTGGGGAGTTTAAAATGGGAATTAAGTTTGGTAGTGTACCTCATCCTTTAAATGCTTGCATCCAAAATCTAGAGATGTGCAACGGTAACGATGCTAAACTGTTAATAAAATTTTTAAAGCAATTTATTGACCTTGCTGACAATGCTGTAAGATTTGGGTGTCCTGATAGTCAAATTTTCAACCTGATCTTTCCTTATACCTCTGGTTTATTGAGAGAAAAGTTAATTGTAGCCATGGAAGGTTGTTATTCCATTGATCGATTTCATCGTGAAATATTAAGTTCATTTATTCCTAGTCGTGCTTTGAGTATGCTGATGCATAATTTTTTCTATAGAGTTCAGAGATTCGAAGAGTCTTTAAATGATTATGTAACTGATATCAAGTCTTATGCTAGAGTTTTTTCTGTACAATTAAGTGAACAACAAATTGTGGCTTCTATATTGGAAGGGATTAATCCAGAAAGCAGGTCATACTTGACAACATGCAGTATTCCCGTAAATTTCTCTGATTTAAACAGATTTGTGTTGAATTCGGGTATTATCAAACATTCCGATTCCTTGAGAGTTGCCAATGTTCCTCCACCTAATTTTAATTCTAATCTATCTCAGGATTCTGGAAATCCTATCTGTTATGATAGCTCGCAAGGCCCTCGTTTCCAAAATAGAAATTCCTTCGATTCGGGTAATCGCACGTCGAATAACAGGAGAAGATGTGATACTTGCGGATCATTTCAACATATTGCTAAATGGTGTACGAGGAGACCTAAACATAACCCATGACTAAATCGTAAGGAGACTTCTTCGGATTGCCATGCGTCAAATAGTTCTAAAATAAATTCTATGGAGGTAAATAATTATTTTGATGATGTCAGAAGTCTTAAACCTAAAGTGAGGTTATGTAGTCGCATTTCTGAAGTTTCTAAACATTGTTCCCCATTTATTGATATTTGGGTAAATAACGAACCTGTTACTGCTCTGATCGATTCGGGTAGTGTGAAATCATTTTTAAGTAAAAACTGGTTTGAAAATATGAGGTCAGTATGCAAATTTGGAAAACTTATTAAAGAACCGAACAATTTTGTGTCAGCGAACTGTTCTAGTCTTGAAGTTTTAGGATTGGTAAACTTAAAGATCCGCATTTTAAATTTCACTTGGAGATATGATTTTTGGGTTGCAAATAATTTATCTTGCGACGCCATTATGGGTGCTGATTTTTTGTCTCATGTTGGGTTGTTACTAGACCTTAGAAACAGGTCATGTTGGTTTCGTTTTAAGCCTAATTTAAAATTAAACTTCAAGCCTTGTCTTAGTTTTTCCGGAGTGAATTCCTCCAAAGTTATATCTGGTTCTGACACCATTGAGGAGTTTAATTTTGAAAATCTTAAACCTGACCAAGCTGATAAACTTCGTGAACTGTGTTCATCCTTCCCTGAGGTTTTGACGAATAAGTTAGGGGTGACCAATCTATTGGAATACAAGATTGTCGTTTCTGATTATATTCCAGTCAGTTCGCCACCGTATAGACTAGCCCCTCCCAAGATGAAAATCTTGAAAGAGATAATCGACGAGATGTTAGATGAAGGGATCATTAGTAAGTCTACTTCCTCGTATTCGTCACCTATTTTCTTGGTGCCTAAATCTGACGGTAAATTTCGCCCAGTTGTTGATTATCGAGCTCTTAATAAAAAGGTTATTCAGCAGTCCATCCCGCTTCCTGATCTGAGATCTTGCTTTGCATGGTTTAGGGGTGCTAACTGGTATACGATTTTAGATCTGAATCGCGCGTACTTTCAGATTCCATTAACTGAAGATTCTAAACATCTAACAGCCTTCTCCACTGACTGGAATCTCTTTCATTTTAACCGTTTACCATTTGGGATCTCCACGGGTGCGGCCATCCTAAGCCGATTGCTAGATATGGTATTTGATGGAATCAAGTTCAAGTTTGTGTATCATTATTTAGACGACGTAGTCATATTCAGTGAGAACTTTGATGATCATCTGGAACATATTGGTGAGGTTATGTCTCGTCTAAAGAAAGCTGGTCTTACCGTAAAACCATCTAAAGTTTCCTTTGCTAAACCCAAGATTTCATTTTTGGGACATATCGTAACATCGTCTGGAATTTCTGTGGATCATTCGAGAACCCAAGCGATTCGTGACTTTAAGCCCCCTAAGAATGTTAAAGGTGTATCAAGGTTCATCGGTATGATGAACTATTTCCGTAAGTTCATTAACAATTTCGCTCAGCGTGCTGCTCCTATAAATATGTTGAGGAAGAAGGGAGTTAATTTTGTTTGGGGTCCTTCGCAAGAAGCAGCATTTGAAGATTTGAAATTAGCTTTGATAAATGCACCTATTTTGTCCATCCCTGATTTCTCCAAAACCTTTATTGTGCAAACGGATGCCTCCAATAGTGCTGTTGGTGCAGTGTTACTACAAGACCATGGAAAAGGTAGATTACCTATTGCGTACACTTCCCGCACTCTGAATGATGCAGAAAGAAATTACTCTGTTTATGAACTCGAAGGTTTGGCCGCCATGGATGCTCTTGAAAAGTTCAAGTTGTATATCGAACATGTACCCTTCGAGTTAGAAACAGATAACCAAGCCTTGAGTTGGGTTCTTGGCAGACCTAGGAAAACTGGTCGAATAGCTCGTTGGGCCACTCGAATTTCTTCCTTTAAGTTCTCTGTACGTCACATCCGAGGGAGTGAAAATGTCATCGCTGATTGTTTAAGTCGGATGTATGGTGACACTAATGTTGAGGTTGAGGAAAATGTGAAGTGTAACGCAATTTTGGAACATAACATGTCAAACGTAATTCTGTCTAACTGTCCCATGTTGTTTCGGGATGTATCTGAATATCAAAAGGAAGATCCAGTTCTAAGTGAGATTATAAGAAAATTAGAGGTTGGTGAAGTTGTAAAACCATATTCATTAAGGAATGGCATCTTGTGTTGTTTGGCCCGTTCTGATAGAACACCTAAGATTGTTCTTCCCACTGTTTTAGTGGGCGAGATCTTTAAATACTTTCATGAGTCTCCTATCGGTGGACATTTAGGAGTATATAAGACCAGATTAAAGGTGAGGCAAAATTTTATCTGGAAGGGTATGGATGGTGACATCAGAAGACTGGTAAATAATTGTACAACATGTAAATTGGCAAAACCATCTCCTAACACTAAGGTTGGAATGTTATCGTCTCAACTTTCCGATAAACCAATGGAAAGATTGTTTGTAGATTTTGTCGGCCCGATGCCGCTGTCGAAGCTGGGTAACCGTTTTGTACTGGTTTGTACGGATGGCTTCAGTCGTTTTAACTGGTTGTTCCCAACTCGTTCAGCTACCACTGAAACGGTAATTAAATGTCTTAACCATATTTTTGCTGTTTTCGGCCCCTGCCAATTTCTGGTATCAGATAACGCGAAATGCTTTACATCACATGTTTTCCGCAATTTTTGTTTCGAGTTATCCATTTCCCATGTGACATCTTCTATCTATTATCCTAAAGGATCGTATGCTGAGAGGGTGAACAGGAATCTTCGAGCTGCGTTAATTGCTTACCATCATAAGGACCATAGACTATGGGACAGTTGTATTCCTTGGTTGACTTATTCGTTCAACACTGCGGTGCATGAATCTCATCGTACCACCCCTTTCAATTTAATGTTCTCCTTCGTCCCAAATTCCCCTATATCTAATTTGTGGACTATTAATCAATTGTTGCCTGATAAAGTCATGAATGAGAACGTACGTTCTATTTGGAAAAAGGGCCAAAACATATATGAAGGTGGCACACGAGAAACTACAGCAGAGGTATAATAAAGGACGTAAACCTACGTCACTTCAGATTGGGGACATGGTTTTTGTCAAGAATTTTTCTGTTAAGGAAGTTGGTTCTAGAGAATCTGGCAAGCTAGTCACAAGATTCCGTGGCCCTTGTGAAATTATAAGTTTTATCACTCCGGTGACATTACTTGTAAAGGACCCTCAGAAAAAGAAAATATTTAGGGTGCATATGTCTCATGTTAAGAGAGGTTGTGATGTTTCAAATTAATGATCATAAAGTTGTATTTTAAATTTGTAAAAGCAAGGAATCTCAAAAATTTGATGGGGAAACCTTAGTTAAAACTTAGTTATGTATCTTCTGTTAGCCTAAATTTTTCCTAAATCATGTTTAACTATGGACTTGTCGTAACTGATGTTAATCAAAAGTGTGATGAAGAAAGAAATGGACCATTGCTGTCGGAGTACGATTTGATTTCAGATCAAATGTTGGTGATATCGTCATCCTGTTTGAAGAGCGTTGTGACTGTCGCGAATGTCCAGGGCCCGGACGTCGTGATGCTAAGCCGTGACCTCAGCACTGAGAATGACCGAGTCTCCTCCATCCTATGAAGACTCATTTCTGTATTTTATTGTATCAAAAAAAAGATTGTACTACTGCCAAGTAAGAGTTGGAATTTTACGCATGTTGGTGATTTTCAGATGCATGAAAAAACTTGGGTGTATCTAATCATGGAACGATCAGTTTGGTGTACAAGGTGTTGTGAGAACTGATGTATGTTTTCAGGTCATATTTTCTTGGTGTATCTTCTACCCCCAATCATAAACTTGTGAACAATTGTTGCCTATTGTCCAGCATTGTGTGGGGGAGAGATGACCCGTTAATAAATATTAACGTGCATTCCAGTCGTATCCGCGGGCGGCTGCTGCTGCAAACTTGATCTTCACGGTATCTATTGGTGACTGTCCGAACTAGTGAGCCGGCAACCTTCAGCGTGTCTGTCTTGTCGATGGCTCGCTCGTGTGGCTAATGTTGGCACTTAAGTTTTGAGAACTCGAGGTCTCACGATCGGCTCCGTTCGAGCCCGAACGGCGGCCATTTTGTTCTGGTTGTTGAGATAAACAAATGAAGTTGAAGGAATTCTTGCAAGAAGGAAAGATGTGAGAACTAAATCTCTGGTGTAAAACGGGGATTATCTGGCCTTAGGCCAGGTAAACTTCCTTTCCCCGATATAATTTCGTCTCTACGTGATTTACATTTACCGCCCACCGTTGAGAAATCTCTGTCATCGGATTAAATATGTAGACATGAAGAAAACGCAATGTATGAAGTTTGGCTACAGGAATACATCTCTTTATTAAGGTTTGTTTGTGTTAAAAGTTATTGGAACTATTTGTGACCTGAAAATGTGAATTGGTCGTCGATACGAGTATTTGTGTTGGTGTTATTCTACATATTTTATATGTTGCAGTCTTGAGCTGTTGAATAATTATCTTAGCGCAGTTGGCATTTATTTTGCCGTTAGTAAGTCACTTGGTTTGTAGAACCGAGTAGGCCTAAGCATGAAGAGAAAGTTCCAATACCTTATTTTTAACTTGATGTAATACACTTATTTATATGTATTCTGGGAGGGTTGTGTTTTATCTTTTTTCTGACGTGCCGTGCTGTGTAATGTTCAGATCTCATTTTGTTTTGAGCGAGGAATTTTCCTAACCTTAATTTTTTTTTTCGTAACAGTTAATTTTCCTTTTCCTCGTCTCGTTAGCGTGGTCTCTTAAAGACTCTGTTTAAAATATCACCACTTATGATATGTATTTTTATTTTTTTCCATGGTCCGTTGCCTGGATACTCTCCGGGATTGTTATCCGATCTCGTTTTTCTCGGAAACAATGTAATTAATTTTTCATGTCGACTTGAGGTCATTCATATTGAATTTTCATGCCGTACGCACGTACCTTGCCTTTGCTCCTGAGTAACTAAAAGATTTCAAGAATTATCTTATTAATTTCCAAGAGATATCTTCTTGGTGGTTTGAACTTGTCATTCTTCGAACCTATACGATGTTAATGTATATTTTTTTCGGAATCTAATTCTACTGATGTAGAGTATAATTGGTTCTCGCATAATGGGACTTCTTCATTGAAATTGGGTAATTAAATTCCATCTCCTTCTTAATTTTTATTGGTTCCTTGCTTCTTGATTATTATTTTGTTTGTTCTATTTTTTACCTTTTATGTTACATCTTTTTCTTTAACATGCATGTAAAGATGTTCTTTCCTTCAATTATATTTAATGTTATGAAATGTGATTCGTGTTTTCTTCAAGTTTAGTTTTAGTGCTCTTCTCTCAATTTAAATCCAACCTGGGTATGGTAATTTGTCCAGCCGTTCCACACACATACCCTAGTTGCTCTCTGTTATTATTTATCGTTTTCTCTCTTTGTGTTTCTGAAGGTAACTTGTGGGTACATTTACGATTTAACAAGGCCTGGCCTTAACAAATGCGCTCATCGTACATAGGGAGGTTTAAACTGTCCTCAAGGAGGTGACCGGTAAGATATTAGCATTTTAAAATAGAATATGTAACCGCAGTACCGACTAACAATTCAAGCTGACCGTGCCATATCGTGCTAGTCCATGCCGTCCCGTTGGGTCAAAATGGCCACTATTGTTTGCTCCTAAATCCATAATTTCCGTAACTTCATAAGCTTATATCCTTTTAGGAATGTACTGAACAAAATAATACATATTTAGCATCAAATGGTTTATAGAAACGGCAGAAAACGCTAATAAAATTGTTGACTGCAAGACAAAATAATATAGAGTTATACTAAACCAGTTGTTAACCAAGCATTAGTGTATGGCATGTGTGGTGTAGTGGTAGCGACCTGGATTCATAGTCTGGAGGTACATGGATCAAATCCTAGCAGGTTCAAATTTTTGTACTTTTTTTTTGTATTTATTGATTTATAACTAGTCTACTCACACGTTATAATGTTAAGCATATATAGTGCGTATTTGTAATCGAAAATATTATACTTATAACACCACATATTTCAACACTTTCCTATAGCGACTAAAATTAGTGTCCTTGATCCAAGGTGGAGTCTATTATTGTTGTTGTTGATCCTTTAGGGGTTTTGCGGCATCATTGTCTTGTAGCCCCGTGTACATGGGTGTGGGTAGAAGTTGTCTGATAACCTGTGTCACTGTCATGTCTGTAGGCTTACTAGTGTGTGCACTTTTATACGAGGAAGGATTTGGGTAGGAAGCTGTTGTTGTGATTTTTTAATTTGAGATGCATGGACAACATGGTCATTTAGCCCCGTGTACTTGGGCGAGTGTTGAATTTTGTCTGATAACCTGTGTTATTGTGAGGGCTGGGTGTGTGTGTATATATAATTCAGGTGAGGTGAGGGTTCAATCCATCAACGTATTATAATATCCGTATAGTACGTTGTATTTCAACAAGCTACTAAAAACAATATTCAGTTATACTCCTTAAAAAGGACAAAGAGTTATAACTATACCCATGTATACAGGAGAAACCAGGCTATAAATGTTCTTTACTGAACATCTTGTTTTTAATGTAGGATATAAAAAACTCATTCCTGAATAATGCATGTGCCTCAAGGAAGAGTAAACTTACCTCATCCAGTTCAGGAAGAGTAAATTTTACACTTAAGGGTTTCAATTGTTTGCTTTTGTAGTTATGCTCTAGCAGCAATGGTGTGTAGAGTACATTTTTCCACTGACGACTCAATACGATTACACCCTGCAACAACAGGACAATAATACAGCGATGTGTGTGCCATAGAATAAGAAGTTTAAATCTCAACCATTAAATAATGTACATGGCTCACACTCAAGTTGCTACTACCGTAGTCAAAAGAAATATGTTTAAAACAAAACCAACCAGGAAGTATTTTAATTTTTTAATATATTTAAAGAATAAAAAATAAATTCACAAAAATAAAACTTTGGTTTTAATCTTTTTATAAGCATAACTGCATAACTTGCACAAGAAAAAAAAAATTGTTCGAATGTTAACTGATAGACTGACGGGTTGATTTTAAGACTTATATAGGTTACAAAGCACTACAGAACACCAATGAAAGAATACAATTTGCTCTCATACACCAATCACAGCAAACACAGTATTAAAAATCTTTAAAATAATTTTAAAAAATAAACACACACAGTAAACTCCAAAAAATATACCCAAAGGATAATCCACATATGAAGCCTTATAATGCACTTGAATAACCATTGGCTATCATTTTTAGTCCAAGACACAACAACAAAGTAATGAAATCATATTGGAACATTTACCTGTCGCAATGTTGATAGATTAGGCAGCTCACCATCACGTAAATTTGCTTCAATAGCAGATAAGTCAGTCTGTAGGACATATTTCTGCAGTACATTGCACAACTGACATGATGGATCCTCTTGTAGAGTCTTAGCCAGAGGTGTGTAACGACCATAGCGACTCTTAGGAATTAAAGAGTGAAATTAATAAGCATTTATTTTGATATTATGGTAATTTATGACAACAGTATACAAGTATTTTCTACAAATACAAAGCAAATTGAAACTAAAGTTTCTTACCTTGACTGGCATATGTATTCCTTGCACATCCAGAGCTTCAGCCATAAGACATGCTACAATGCCAGTGGTTCGGCGATACGAACAGCGCACCATATGTACTACTCGGATAGCAAATCGGTTGCTAGGATTCATCCAGGCATTGATGGCAGGTGATGCTGTACTTAACAAGTTCCAATCAAGCCTGTTCAGGGGTAGCAAAATGCAATTCATATTACTTAAGAAATGGTAAGCTGTTCTAATGTTCAGCCACTCAAGCAAAAAATGAGTGCACCCTTGGCAACTGTTTTGGCCAATTCCCAATGGCAGTTTGTACAAGAACCTTTGCAGTGGTGTCAGGAATTGTAAGTACTGTGCATATTAAGAAGTTACTCTACATTCAATCCTTTCAGTTTTGGCTATGGACTTGAAAATTAAACAAGGAAAGAAAGAAAGAAAGAAAGAAAGAAAGTTCTTTAGCAACTGTATATATTATTTGTCTTTATTGTGTAGGAAAAGCAATACTGGGATAGAGCAATTATATCTATTAACATAATATTACTTAGACTATAAATTTAACAATATTTACATCTGAAAGCTTACGTCAAATGTTACCAAGAGAAAAATATCAGCACAAGAAGTACAGTGAGTCTGGAAATGTTCTCCGCAGCGACTACATGCATCTGCGAGAGCTAGCTACAGCAGTTACGTTGGGAGCACGGCTGCCGCTTGCATCATAACAAACAGTAAACTTCGTACTCACCACAGCCATTCATAACAGATGCTGGAAGTGTTGTCCTTGTGTTCGGAGACAGAAATCAACACGTCTACACATATTGTCGAAGACTTTCACTAATGTTTGTAAATTAATGATATTCCTCAATCATTTTTGGATTAGTTTTGTATACCTCAGATTTCGCTGTACCCCAATGGAAATAATCTGGTGGGGTTAAATCGGGAGACCGTGGTGGCCAGAGACCTTTAGTTATTATTCTATCCCAAGAAAATGTATTTAAAAGGTGAAACGACTGGTGGGACGTATGTGCTGTAGCATTGTCCTGTTGAAAGAAAGAGCATTCAATTTCGTCTTCATTTAACTGAGCAATAAAGTTGTAAATTATCTCAGAGCCGTAGACATCAGAATTCACCGAACTGACAAAGAAGATTGGCTCTATTATGCGTGCTCGTGACCCATACGCCAATTTTCTGCGAATGCAATGATAATCGTCTTGGTGCATTGGGATTGTCTGAAGACCAAATTCGTGAATTATGGGAATTTACATAGCCGGATAAGTGAAACCATGCTTCATCTGAAGAAAGAAAAAAAAAACACGTTTTACTTAAAACGTCAAGTCCATGTCGATTTATGAATCTTTGGAACCATTCACAGTACATCACTCTTTTTCCATATCAGTTTGTTTTAATTCATGAACCACGGGTAACTTTATAAGGGAACAACTGAGACTTGTCTTTTAAGGCTTTATGTGCTGTCGACTTAGAGATTCCTGTTTATTGAGCTAATTTTCATGTTGATTTACTTGGACTATGCAGCATTATATCGGAGATTTCATCAAGTTTTTCGTCTGTTAAAAGCGTAGACCTGTCCGGTGCATCGTGAACTGAGCCAGTCACACGAAATTTACTTATCAAATCCCGAACGGTATCACGGTTTGGACACTTTGAATTAGGAAACTGCGCCTGAAATCTTAATTTTACATTTTCTGTAAACCGATCGCCTTCGCGAAAAACGTATTCCACCAAAAAAACTCTCTCTTCAGTAGTAAACATTACCGCCTGTATACTGTTGCACCTGAACACTTGCTTACTGCAATACACACTGTAGACATGCACGCTCGCTTATCTGACGATTTCGACAGCCTTCTGCCCACACGCAGGAGTCCCCCTTTGAAGGACACAGTGCTGCCAACTAAACTGATGACGCAACCACTCGCAGCTGCACGTAACCACTGCGGAGAACATTCTCGGGCGCTCTGTACTATGAACAAAATCAATGCCCAAGAACCTCTCTACTACCACTCAAAGCAAAGAATTCTTGACAAAATTTGAACAAAAATCTTAACAGAAAGCTATCAATTAAAATGTTAGTTATTGTTGTTTTAAGGGGCGGAACTACGAGGTCATCTGCCCCTACAAATTAAAATATATACCTATGAATAGGTCAATAATATATTGAAACCAATTATAATGTAATACAGTAAAACCTGCCTAAACCAGACCCTATATATACCGGAAACCTGGACAAACGGAAAACAAAATTCGGAACGGAGGTATTTCCCATGTAAAATGACACTGTAAACCAGAAAACTGCCCAACGCGAAAACGGAAATAAATTCTCAAACTCTAGGCGAAAATAACCTGCCTAAGGTTATCTTATCCATAATACAAAGATATGTACTAAATTTTGAGCACAACTATACTTGCACCAAAGTTCTAGGAAACATTTACTCTAAATTTTCCTCAACGATGCAGCAGGTATGCTACATTTCACATCTGCAAGTGAATGGAATGTACCGTTACTTCCTTCAACCCACTTGTAATACACACACAGTTTCCTTCTGAGAAATGAGAGTAGAAGAACGAGTAGAAGAAAACGGTGAACTTAGTGATTTTTAAAGGTGTTCCTTTTACTGTGTACTGCATTTATTTATGTACTGTAATTCAGTGACATTGAATTCTTCACATAAGACACTTACACTAGAGGAGAAAATTATAGTTATTGAAGAGCACGAGAAAAACAAATGTTCGGCTAAAGAAATAACTGTGTTGTTTAAAGTGGGAAAAATCAAATTATTTTATAGTAATACTATGCGACAATACAGTAATTCTTTGTATTGTATTTTGTCTTATTAAAACTCAACCCTTTGTAAAACGGAAACCTGCAAAAACGGAAAAATAGATCCGGAACGATTGTGTTCCGCTTTAGGCAGGTTTTACTGTACCAGTTTCGGTTATCTTGTAACCTTCTTCAGTTATAATAAAAAATAAAGGCGGCTTCGGTGGCGTAGTTGGTAGCATGCTGAGCTTCTATGGCCGGGATCGCAGTTTCAGACCCGGTCAAAGTAGTCGGATATTTTAAGAGCATTAGAAATCCCTCAGTATGGCTTCCTTCGGAGGGGAAGTAAATGTTAGTTATTTTGTTTTTAATTAGGTAAGACATCATAAAAATTATTAAGTATAGGCCTACCTTCTTTTGACTATGGTGGTGCACTATCTGCAGCCTTGTTGGTAGGCTTATTTTTTGTCTTACGAATCATTGTGTGTGTGCATGTGTTGGCTCAATGTATGGGCGTTGTGGTTCTAAATAAAACAGATATACCTGTACCAAGAGAATGGTTTGATTACCCGGATAAATAACCTTCAGGTTATGGGCCCAAATCGTGTTCGTCGCGCAATGATTGTGGTGTGGAAGGATTCTGTTGGAGATTGTGATTGGAAATAAATTGGACTGTGACTGAGGACGAACGACAACTGTCAAGATGGCAGACGAAGTCGAATATCGTAGTAACATTCCGAGACTGAATTCCAAGAATTATTTCGCTTGGAAGTTGAGAGCAAAGGCCGAGTTGATCCAGAACAATAGTTGGAACTCTGTGGAACCAGGTTTTCACCCACATTGATCAAGAGAGAGTGAACCAAAAAGCGCTGTCCTTTCTGTACAAAAACGTGACTGATTCGTATTTGAATGATATTTCGGAATGTGCATCGGCTAGAGAAGCATGGCTGATACTTGAAAAGATACACACGAGAGTTAGTTTCCTGCATGGATTGAGATCGTTAAAGGCCCTATTTGCGGGGAGAAAAGTGACGATGAGGAACCACATTAGTACGCAGCACACATTCAAGTGCAATGCCAGAAAGTAAGAATGGCTGGATGGGAGTTCACCAACAGGCAGATAATGGGACTAATACTGCTCGGATTACCAATGGATAGATACGGTTCACTGCAGGAGCAGCTGGGTCGTGAAGAAAATTTGACTGTGAGACTCGTGAAGGTGAGACTACTGGAGGAGAGACCAAGACGACGCCATAGCCTTAGCATCCAGGAGCAAACATCAAGAGACAGCAGCTCTACAGTTCCAGGGCCAGAAACGAGATGGAGGTAATCCTCAGCAGAAGCCGTGATCAAAGGGGAAGTCTCAAGAATCGAATCAAAAAGAAAGGAGATGCTATCATTGTGATGGATTAGGACATATCGCTAAATATTGTGACAAAGTAAAATGCTTCAAGTGTGGAGCACATGGCCATTGGGCAAGTGATTGTTCGCGCAGTGCTCAAAATTCCAATAATGTAGGTAGTGAAGCCATACAAAGTGCTTGTTAGTGCATATGGACTGTGTCACAAGAAGAAAAGTTGATGAACTGGGTATTGGATTCTGGTGCAACAGACCATATATCTAGTGATAGAGGTTTGTTTAGTGACTTTTGCTTATGTGATGGTGAAATTGCTATGGGTAAGGGTGTAGCTAAAGTGAAAGGGTATGGCACAGTAAAAATTAAACTCTCTGAAATATGCGGAGGTTGGTTGTTAAATAATAATAATGTTATTGGTTTTACTTCCCTTTTAATTACACTGGCTTTTAGAGACGCCGGGGTGCCGGAATTTTGCCCCGAAGGGGATCTTTAACGTGCCAGTAAATCAACGACACGGCTCCCTCGCATTTGCGCAGCCTCAAATGCCAGCTGACTGCGCCAGGATACGAACCTGCAACCTTGGGCCCAGCAAGCGAGAACGTTACCCCTGAGCCACGCAGCCAGCCAGGAGGTTGGTTGTTAACCCTTACAAACGTGCTATATGTACCAGAGTTTAGATTCAACTTGTTATCTGTTAGAAAGATATCTTTGAAAGGTATGCGTGTAGAGTTTAACGGAGAAGAGGCAACAGGGGTATGATGGCAAGGAAATATTTTTTAGGGCTTATGTCTAAGGTGCTCTTTATGTAATGCAAGCTGAATGTGTGGAAAGAGCAGCATATGTTGTTGTTGTTGTTTGAGTCTTCAGTTTTTTGACCAGTTTGATGCAGCCCCCCACGCCTCCCTGTCCTGAGCTAATCGTTTCATCTCTACACAGCTACCACACCCTACATCCGAGGCAATCTATAACAGTATGGCACCAAAGGTTAGGCCATTTGAATGAACAAACTATGCAAAAGATTCCTACTTTAGATATGAAAGGCACAATGCCAGGACCCTGTGAAGAAGACTTATTCCCATACAAGATTATGAAGACTGAGGATATTAGCTCTAGGCCTGTCATCTATCTCCAAGATAAAGCCCAAAGTGTAGAGATAGAAGATAGCGAGAATGTTGACACATTAGAAGTTGACGAGAATGTAGTAGATGAAAATGTATGCAATCAAGATGTAGTACATGAAGGTGGCATAGGCAAAGAGTAGGAGACTGATAGTGAGACAAATGATTCACGAAGTAATGAACCCTTCTTAAGATTTGATGTATCCCCAATACCTGATGTTAGAAGATCAACTAGATTAGCTGAGAAAGAAAGAAATAGACTCGGTTATAATGGCTGCATTAGTTCATCAGATACTGGATGTTATCAAGTACCAAACAATGTTAGAGACGCTCTTCAGGGGGATGATGCTGTGTGTTGGAAAGGAGCAATGGATAATGAAATTAATAATTTAACGAGTAAGAATACCTATGAAATTGTAGACAGACCAAAGGGTAAAAATGTACTGATTTGTAAGTGGGTATTGACTGTAAAGCCTAGTTATGATGGAAGAGCACCAAGGTACAAGGCACGCCTGGTGGCACGCGGGTTTAACCAAATTCCTGGAATAGATTTTAATGACACCTACTCACCTGTAGTTAAGAAAAAGACTATTAGATTGTTGTTAGCCTCATCAGTGCAAAAGAGATGGGTCAGGGAATATGTTGATGTGATGGCAGCTTATCTCAATGCAAACCTACAGGAGGAAGTATATATGGAACAGCCACCTATGTATCAGCAAGGTGGAAGTGATAGAAGTATGCAGATTGTTAAAGAGTTTATATGGTCTTAAACAGAGTGGAAAATAATGGCATAATACATTAGATCAGATATTACATGATTCTGGTTTGACGAGATTAAAGAAAGACCCTTATGTTTACCTAGATAAGTGTAAAGAACTAGTGGTGTTAGTGTATGTGGATGACTTGGGGATCTTTGGTGTTGGAGAAAAAGTTGAGGAAATGAAACAGTTGTCAAATGTTTTGGAGATTAGGGAGATGGGGAGGATGACAAATTTCTTGTCAATGAACATTGTGTTGAGTGATAACTCATTGTTGATTGTTCAGAGTCATTATATTGAGCAATTGTTATACAAGTTAAAGTTCACTGATATGAAGGGCAAGTCATTCCCAATAGAAGCTAACGAACATTGTAATACAGATGCTGAAAGATTTGACAGTCATGTATACCGTAAAGCAGTTGGGAGTTTACTGCATTTAACCCAATCCACTAGGCCAGATATTAGTCTTGCCGTTTGCTAAGTAAGTCAAAAAATGTGAAAACCCCACTGTTAGTGATTGGAAAGATATAGTGCATATTTTCCAACATTAAAACATACGAAGGATTTTAAACTAAAATATGTTAAACAGGATGCACCCATTGTATTATTCTGTGATACAGACTTAGGTAATGATAGGAATGACCAGAGCTGGGCAAAATACTCCCAAAATGTATTTTCGATACAAAATACAAAATACTCACAAAATAGTATTTTAGATACAAAATACTAAATACACTTATAAAATTCCTGAAAATACAAAATACAAAATAGTATTTTAAAATACAATTCAAAATACAAAATACTTTTAGTAAAATATGCTTCTCTTCCATTCAAACTTTTCAAAATATTATTATTATTATTATTATTATTATTATCGGTGATCTAGACGGGTGCCTGCATTAACGTGCAAGGCCAAAGGGTTGAAATCCCACCGTCAGCCTCCATGAAATGGTACTTCCTGAAGGGCCTTGGTCGCTTTCTTCCAACCCCTTGCCCTGTTGTCATTTCGTTTCCCATCCAGCTCTGTGTTGAGGATGGCGTCAGAAGGGTCATCCAGCCGTGAAAACCACTGCCACATAGAAATTTACCTCACTTTGTCCTCAGATCCACAAAATGGGAAATATATACGGTGTAGAAATTATTATTATTATTATTATTATTATTATTATTATTATATGACCTAAGCTACCTCGTGGAGATCTTTTGAGCTGGTACCGTCATCAGACTTCATCGGGCATGAATCAAACTACCATTAATCGACCAGAGTGGTACAATACTATTTTGTATAAATTTGTGGCTTTCTTTTTATATTCGGTATGTTGATTAATTAAGAGGCTTTGCGACATCGTTGTCACGTAGTCATGTGCTTGGGTGTGTGTGTGTGTGGAATTTGTCTGATAACCTGTGTTACTGCAATGGCTATATTAGTGTGTGTATTTGTAATTCAGATGCCATCCCGGCATTCACCTGGAGTATTAGTGGGAAACCACGGAAAACCACTTCCAGGATGGCTGAGATGGAATTCGAACCCGCCTCTTCTCAGTTTTGCCTCACGAGGCTGAGTTTATCCCGTTCCAGCCCTCAAACCAGAATTAAATTCCTTGCCAGAGTCGGGAATCGAACCCGGGCCTCTGTGGTGACAGCCAAGAGCGCTAGCCACTACGCAACACGTCAGACCCATATATATAGTTTATGTGTACTGTTTACACTGGATGAAACTATTGAGAAAAATCTATCTTTCAAAGATTATCTAACAAAGACTGCTGACAACCGTAAGACGTGGAATGACATTTTGTGGAAGCTTTGTGGTTCCAGCTTAGGCTTTCACGGCCGGCGTTCATAATTAAGTACAAGCCCGAAAAACTTGTACTTAATTATTTGTGGTTCCACTTAGAGTCCAACACCAATACCCTTTGTTGTTCAGCTGTTGAATTCGTGTAATCTGTCACTGAATACTCTGCACCAGTGTGGATGAAGAGTTAGTTGTTATTGCGATATTGTAGCCCAGTGTACTTGGGCGTGTGTGGAATTTGTCTGATGAATTGTGTTATTGTGATGGTTATATTAGTGTGTTGATTCATTTGTTCATTTATTTGCAATGGGGGGGGAGTCCCCCGGTGACAAATTGGATATACATAACAAATAATTATACATAACAATTCAATAACAATTAAATAACAATTAAACTGGAGTATTTACACAAATAGTCAGTCTTTTCTTAAACACACCTATATGTTTGGGAAAAGGCTCTAAGACTGCGGCAGGTAGAGAGTTCCAGTTATCAATGGCACGGTTTACAAAAGAATATTTACCATAATTTGTTCGCTGTGATCGGCCCTTAACTTTGAAAGGATGATCGCTCCTACCCATGTAAGTGGGCTTTCCCATTCGTTTGCTAAGCTCACCCCATGCTGGTTGATTTGTATACGTGTTGTACATAGCGCAGAGCTAGATTTCATCTTCCTAGCCTCCAGTGATTCCCACCCAAGTTTATTTAACTTACGGCTCACACTGCTCCTGGGATTAAAGTCTAGTCTATTTGTATTTCAGATGAGGATTGGAAAGGAGGCGGCCATGCCCTTAATTTATGTACCATCCCGGCATTTGCCTGAAGTAGAAGTGGGAAACCACTTGCAGGATAATTGAGTTGTCTCAGACCAGAATTATATTTCTTGACAGATTTGTGAGTAGATACCGGACCTCAGAAGTGACAGCCAAGAATAATAGCCACTGCACCACGAAGCAGTCGGATAAAGGAGGCGGCCATGCCCTTAATGTAAGTACCATCCCGGCATTTGCCTGAAGTAGAAGTGGGAAACCACTTGCAGGATAATTGAGTTGCCTCAGACCAGAATTATATTTCTTGACAGATTCGTGAATAGAAACCAGACCTCAGGAGTGACAGCCAAGAATAATAGCCACTGCACCATGAAGTAGTCGGATAAATACCTCTCGTGCCAAGATAATAGATGTACAGCTTAATAACTAAGACCCGGAAGATCATGCAAAATCATATTTTTGCATATTTATGCATATTTTGGCACAATGCATCATATTTTTCTCCTTTGTCTGTTTAAGTGAATAACTATGCTGGAGAATGGCGTATATTCTACTTTCCTATTGTTTTGAAGCGCTTTTTGTAACTTCATGTTCAGTCGTATATTTCTATTCGGATCCAAGAGTCTCGTGGTTGGTTAGTCAAACCTGAACATTTCCTTGTTAATGATAAAGTTGCTTTCACCTCCTTAAATCACCCCGAGTATTAGTATCATCTGCTAATTAGTAGTTTGCACTGCCTGTAAGGAAAAACAGGATTCACTAACAACTGAAATACCTTCGTTCCTTTCACTTTATCACCAGTTCACAATAGGGGTTCTGCTTATGAATGACCAGGAATTTCCACAAATATTACCTGGACCTATTATCTCAAATTCCTTAATTCCAACCTTCAGTGAAATACCAAGCTGCTTACCGTCAAGCACAGCAAGCACGGAGTTATGACTCCAATAAAAGCTAACGTTGTTGTTAAGTTGCGAAATTTTGTGAAAACATTTGGAAGTGAATTATTTTCTACCGGCGATAGTGTCCTTTATTGTAAAATTTGTGAAACAAATGTAGGGAGTTTCCAGAAAGTTTTCTGTGGCTGAACATTTGGAAACCGCCAAACATAAGCGAAATGTCGTTAAAAAAGAAAAAAAAAAAAGAAAGAAAAACACATCAATTCAGCCCTTGTTAGCAAGAAGAAATTTGAGGAGACTATCATAGGATAATACTGAAATAATTTTAATATCTAGTACGTTCCAGTCCCTTTTGCAAGTTTAATATCAATAATTTTATTCTGAATTCACTTTGTAAATATTGTAAAATTATTTTCATTTTTTAAGATCAATGGCTATTAAAATTGTATACGAGTTATACTTAAAAATGAACATAACAAAATAATTATTGATGGTCAACACTGCTTGAGGATCCATAAAATAATATTTCCTACTATTTAGAACAGTTTCTTAGTTGAGATGTTTAAAAAAAGGTGCAGTTTTATGTCCGTCTGTTCATAATTTCTCTATAGCACTGTCAGGCAAACAGTGAGGCATTTCATTCAGACTACTCTCTGAAATCCTAAAATGGTGATGTAAGAAATCAGCACCAAGGGACACTACAGTCAATTGACTACACAATTTTAATTTGTACATTTGGCTATAAATTCTCCTTTGTAAGTAATGCCGTACTGGTATGCCACAAAGGAATGAAAACATAATTAATGAATAAAGTAGGGTCATTTATAATTATTACCACCAACCAACAACGGTAGCTGGTGCCAAGATATCTGTGGTCTCGGTAGACGTGGGTCGAACCTCACCGCCGGTCGTCCGTGAAATAGTGTTCCGTGGTTTCCCATTTTCAACTACAGACAACAGCTGCGACGGCACCTTCGAATGTGCCACGGCCGCTCCCTTCCAAGTCCGTGCATAGTTTCATTCACCTTCATTCATATCATCTCTGATTAACTCCTCTCATGAGGTTGGCGACAGGAATGGCATCCGACTATATAAACTATCCACCATAAGGACACGAAAAAATGTATTATCTCATTTCCGTCCCAGTTGAAACGGGAATCATACGCATTATAGTTATTATTACCGTATTACATTGATCATCTTATCACTACCGACAGCGGTAGCTACACCCGCTAACGCACAGCGCTAAGCAATGTGGCCATGCTCCATGCGGACTTGGTAGACGTGGGATTGAACCCCACCGTCGGCCGTCTTGGAAATGGTTTACCGTGGTTTCCCCACTTTCAATTCTAGGCAAATGTTGGGACGGTGCCTTCTGACAGGCCACGGCCGCTTCCTTCAAAATCCTTGCCCAGCTTCATTCATCTAGAACTCTCATTAATTCCTCTCATGTTGGTGTCAGGAAGGGAATCAGATCGTAAAAATATCCCCCACATAGCGTTTCATCGCATCTAATCCCTGATCCCGTTAAATCGGTAAAAGTAAGGGGTAGACATATTGGTACTGTACCCTTTTACCTACCAATACCTGTTGAATCCCTGGATAGCAGCTGGATCGTAGAACCTGAAAATTCCCCGGCTCTAAAGACCACCAAGTTCTACCAACAGACACAGGGATAATAGGGCCACTCGAATACCTAACAGGATGTATTAAGACTGACCAAGGCTCAGAGAAAGAAAAGACTAGCTCAAAACACAAGAATTCTTCAAAAGGAAGAAAGAATCTCAAAGGTGTGGTAAACCCTAAAATAACTAGCGATGGCCCCCTTAATACACCCTTCCATCACCTCTATAAAGCATCACGCAATAATTAAAACCAAGTAATAAATTAGTTTATTGCAAGAATAAACATGACAAGAAATATCAATTTTTGTCGATACCACGACCAATCAAAAATCTCATTGATTATACTGGATTGTCTTTCAACTGTGGAAAAATGGGAAAGACTTTCCAGAAAGAATTACCCATTTTCTCAACTAACTTTTAGTTGATTAAAATATAAGGCATATTAATAATAATAATAATAATCAATCCCATAGGATAAGCACTCACAAAAAAAAAAATTATAAGAATTGAATAAATTAAATTCATTTCGGTTCCTTAACTGAAAGAACATCTTATACAAAAATATCCTGATTATAACCAATAATCCTACACGACATTTTCAGTAACATTATATGTTCTTGTTATTAAACGATGAAATTCATATGGCATATTTACAGAATATAATTTACACAAAATTCTAGAATAATTTCGATTATTCTCTTCCCACTGACTTAATGTCACGACATTCATTTCTGCTTAAAATTGTTTCATTTCTAATTCCAGTGTATTTCTGCCGAACAGTTAAGTTTAGCAAAATTAATCATAGATTCAGCATTAAATAGTTATCGGTTATCCTTGTTAAACATACATCCTATGGCAAAGTCGTTATATTAATTTTACTGGAAATATTGAACTGGATATCCACTCAAGATTCTCAACAATACTGCTCAGAAAAATATTAATCTTCACACAGGCATTTTCACGATAACAGCGATAAAGTCACCTATGACCAAATATTAACCATACTAGGTTAAAAACAACGCCTCTCTGGGTTAAAACCCCATTCAATCTAATCCTGATTGGCACACCTGGCTCAATCCTCAACAAGAAAAATTTGCTTCGCAAAGCACTGTATCAATATACTTAAACACAAGGGCATTATTCCTAATACATGCCTCTCTAAAATCGAACATGCACCTATAATTGGAGCCTTACTGTTATAAATCCACAATTGTGAAAATCAGCTGTTTATAGTAAAAGCCTGAACTCGTGTTCAAGAAAAATAATATGATTCTGTAACAGATTACCAACAAAGCCCAGTGGATTCCAGAAATACTCCACCTATTTTTAGAAATGATGATGATGATAATTGTTGTTTTAAGGGGCCTAACATCGAGGTTATCGGCCCCTAATGATCTGGGTGATAGCGAAAATGATAATGAAATGGAAACCAGAACAAAATTATCAAAGACTGAAAATACGTACAAAAAGGAACTCACATGGAAACAACTCACAATATGGTCTTACAAAAGGGAATTTAGAACGAAAAGTTGCACAAAAAGAATAGATTGAAAAAGACCCACAAAACGTAGGCTAGATTCAAAATACGTACAAAATGCAAAGTAGCGCCGAAATACTTACAAAATGCAACTGAAATTCAAAATACTTACAAAATGCAAATGAGATCGAAATTACGTACAAAATGCAATTGAGGTTCAAAATACTTACAAAATGCAATTGAAATTGAAAATACACAATGCAATTCAGATTGAAATATCCCAGTTCCAATCCAAATTATTCACAAAGTGCAATTGAAATTCAAAATACTTACAAAATGCAATTGAAATTGAAAATGCTTACAAAATGTACAGTAGATTCAAACGACTCATGTGGATTGACAATACTTACAAAAAGCAATTTAGATTGAAAATACTTGACAAATGTAATTTAGATTCAAAATACCCACAAAATGCAATTGAGAATCAAAATATGTGCAAAATGCCCACCAAACAAAATGCAATTTAGATTCAAAATTCGTGCGAAATGCGGTTTTGGTTGAAAATACTTACAAAATGCAATTGAAATTCAAAATACTCACTAAAATGCCCTGACGCCTGCATTGAAAGACTTACTAAAAAGCAATTTAGATTGTCAATCTTTACAAAATGCAATTGAGGTTGAAAACAATCGCGAGATGTAATTTAGATCGAAGAGACTTACAAAATGCAACATAGATCAAAAATGCCTTAAAAAAATGGTAAAAGGGAATTTAGATACACGGTGATTCGAGTAACAAAAACAGTGCGGGAATCTTGAAGAGAAAAGGAAATAGAAGGAAAAGAGGAGAGGAGAGGGGAGAGAGGAGAAGGTCCGCCCCAAAGGGAAGGGACAAAAAGGGGAAAACGGACCCAGCTCAGGAATCCCTCGGGGTCGCCAACTCCCGAACTCACCAGCCGTGAGCCCCTGAGGGTGTAGCATTATCTAGGGTGCACCAGAAGTGGTGGGGCTACATACACCCTGCCTCCTTAAGGGCCTAGAGCACAAGGCAGGAGGTAAAAGGAAGAGAAAAAGAAGGCTGACCCCTCGCAGAAGGAGGGAATCAGAAAAGATGAGACAAGGGCCAATTAAGGCGGGAAAGGAAGAGACTCCCTAGGCCTCGGATACCCTAATACCGTCGGGGTCAGAAGAGAACAAGAGTTGACCAAGTGAGGTCGACAGGAAAGAAGACAGAGAGGAGCCCGGCACAAGTAAGTGGAAGCAATGCCGGACTCAGCTGGGTATTTTTAGAAAACTTGCCTTACATTGATGTATTACATTATTCATAATTCTTAAACGTATGACTTATAGTAAGTCGTTCCTGGGATTATCCTCGCAAATTTGGATGTCGTTCAAATACCCTCTTAATAGAGAAAAACTATTGCACCAAAGGCAATGATATCAATTTAATCCAGTGTTAACTTCATAAAATAAGAAAAGTATAACACTCCCAACCACTCAAACTGAGGTTGTAAAAGCGATTTATAAAAATAAATCCAATCTCAAAATAAGATCTTCCCTGATTTTCCCGAACGCGAAAATGTCGATGGATTAGTCCTACAGCATGGATCTAGGTTAGCAACAAAGGCTAAGCGACTAATGACCCATTAGGCAATCCATTTCGAAAATCACGCTCAGAAAATAAAAGTTAAATCTGTTAATAAACCGAAGAAAAATTAGTCAAAGGACTCAAAGTAACATTCAGAATAACAGGATCCGAAAACATCCTAATATCGTAATAATAATACGGAAAGGAAAATAATAATTCTCCTCAAAGAATACGATGATCCACACAAAAGTGCTTAAAGAACAATACACTAGAATATGAAAAACCCAGTCAGAAATTGTGTTACTAAAATGTTCTTACACAAAAAAAACTGTAGATCTTCTTCCTACATTGATTTCTCGACAAATAAGAATGAGCATATCAGTTTACATACTGTAAAATACTACTGAAATTTTAAATGTATCCATCAAAATACACAAAGGATGCACTCATTTTTATGAGTCAGAATCCTGGCATCATAAAAGGTCAGCTTCGAAATAAACATCGAACCTGCACTTTCTACTCAACCATTTAATCTACAAAATCAAATATGGCAATGTGTGGTAGTTCATAATGTCCACGCTACGCTACTGTAACAAGTTGAAGTGATCTGTACCTTTGGCGAATCTGGATGAGGAAAAAAGGATATCGTTGGCCATATTAGGCTCCAGACCAACAGAAAACATGCCGGACTCCAACTTGGTTTCCAGAGAACGAACCATAGTCCTCCTAGGCTCGAACAACACCCGGTCGGTCGAAATGATCCCAAAATATCCTGGCGATATCTTCCCACACATATTAGAATACCGATTGCCGGACCGCACACAGTTTATCAACTCGTCACGAAGCGAGGGTGAACTCGAACAGCCGCTAAATAGTTCCAATATATGAACGCGAATGTGAGCAAGTTCACAAGAGTCCACGCGGCCCCTTGCATCACGAGAGTCGCTTGCACACTTCATGGTAAATGAAAGTTGCTGCCAACATGTCCCCGCTACACCCTGCTAATGCAGTATTCTTATTTTAATCTAGCCTACCATCGTAATGGATATAAGCTTCATAGTATTCCTTCCCTCTGACACCTTGCTTAAGAATGTGCTTGATTTAAAGAAGTATAGCCACTGTGAAAAGTTTGAATCAAGCCTAGGCTGCATTTCCACAAAGGTTTATATGCAGTGTGTTACGACACAATACAGCCGAGCTGGCGGTCGGGATTATGAAAGTATTCTCCCGCATGGCCCGTTAGTAGCTGTAGATACACGGTCGCAAAGATAAACTATTACATGTTTAAGACCATGTCTGAACCCTATTAAGCACGTGTCTACTCCACGTAGAATGCTGAACGAACTAGCGTATACACTTCAGCACGGTCACACGTTTTTAAAATCCCGTTAGCTGGCGACTTCACTTTCACTATTTCCAGGCTCAAACCTGCACGCTGTCAGTTTCTCTAGTACTTGCTCTCCGCACGAGGTCGCTTGAGCACCACATCCGCTCCCCCACTCCTCAATACGTCACGACTCGATATAAAATATATCGCAGTCGAAACGTAATCAGCAGTGAGTTAACAGATCATCTTCTGTTTTCATACTTGTTTAATAATAGCTTTCTGCCATGGACATATACATACAGACATATGTAACTGCTTACATATAGCGCTAAATATACTTTAATTTGTATTAATCATTCTCAGGTGAATCGATCGATATAATGTTAGACACAGTCAACATGGTTATTATCGATGACCTTCGGGTTTCTCGTCGGAAACACGAGCTCTGCCGATCTCTTTCTTGATAGCATAACTTTTGCTCGCTGTAGACCAGCTGTTATGATAGACTTCAGAGGCTAGCTAGAAAGTTACAGGGCGTTCCCAAAATACTGTAACCATGTCGGTACTTAAGACCTTTAGGAATAATGGTGCATTTTCCCTTTGATACCTTAAATAAAAGTCTCCTCAACTTTTATTTACACCATTCCAGGTAATCTCGGCATATGTAGCATTATTCAGTCAACACTCAGACTATCTTCTTCACATATCTTTTCAGGTTTTTTTGCATTGAAACGACCTATCATTTCTCTTCCATTTAGGCTTACTACCTCATAACAATTATTTCATTTTATTATAGTGACTTCTCTGTCATGGTAATCTCTTTCTTGTAGTCGTGAACAGGTAGAATGCGTGACATCTCAGTGCTTAATTTATTTTCGAAAATGTTTTTCCTTTGTCCCGGTCAGGTGTTCTTTCTGAACTCCGACCTTCTCTGCTACTGCTGGGTTGTGACTTATCTGGATTTTCATCCTTTCTTTCCTTCGATTTTCTTCGTCCAACCTCCGTGGACTTATCTCGCCCTCTCTTGAGCATCTCCTGTTGCACTTTCTTATCGGATGCCTCCGTCCGATAATTGTTGTATCTTGAGTACCCATGATTTTGTCTCTTATCTCTGTTGTCACGGGTATCCCTATCATTCCTATTATATCTGTTATCTCGATTATTTTGATCATATCTGTAATTCCTGTTATAAGGCGTTTCTCGGTGATCATTCCGGTTTCGATCATTATCTCTTCGATAGAAATTTCTCTCCTCGTAGCGACGTTGCCATGGCCTCTCCTGGGCGTCCCTACGTTGGTTTTCCCATCTCCTCTCTTCCTGATGGGTATTTCTAATAGGACCCATTCTATCATCTCTTCTTTGCTCAAAACGATCCGTCTGCTGTGTACGGTTCATCATTACCGCGTTTACAACTTTCGATTCCTGCCTGGCATTTTTGACTATGGTAGGTTGCGTCATCATACTCATGTGATCTAATCGACGTAACAAGTCATCTAACGACGTTAAAGACGATACTCCGGAAGAAATAATTGATCTCCTTACTTCCGCAGGCAATTGACGTGAGATAGCTTCAAGGAGTTCTTCCTGGGTTAACGGCGGCTGGAGAAAACGGAGTTTTGCTAACTGACACGCAAAGTACTCAGCATAGCTGGTTGGTCCTGTACTGGAGTACTTGCGTGAATAGACTTCCGATCTCACATTTTGTTGGACCTCGATCGACCAAAATCTTTGTATGAAGGCCTCCGAAAACTGTTCAAAATTGTCAAATGTGTAACGAAAGGCCCTGAACCATTGTAACGGAGCATCGGTAAGAAACCTTTCCACCATACGTAGCTCACGCTCACATGGCACATGTGACTCCAAAAAGTAATCTCTTAATGCCCTTACAAATTCGATTGGTGTCATTCCATCCAAGTTGCTAAACTTCCTAGGTTTGTCATCAAAGTTTCTTATTATGGTTACATTCGGTGTCCTTTCCTATGATTTCGAAGTATAATCATCCACGCCTACGTTAGGGTTCGGAGAACTAAAAGTTTCCCTGCTTGTTCGAATGGGACTCGGATGTTCCATTTGACTGAGCCGAACGTTGGGTTCGTTATTGGGAGATTCCTGCATCATCCTTTCCCTACCATCAGGTACTATCACTTCAGGTTGTTCAACTACAACTCTAAAATCGGACTGTAAAAGTGATCGCAATTGATCTTTTAGCGTATCTAAATTGATATGCCCCTCTAGATTAATTTGCTCGAGACCCTTTCTAATTTCATTAATCTCGGAAGTTTTCTTCTCCCTGACTTCATTTAACTCTATCTTACTTTGGTCGACTTTAGTTTCAACACTGTTAATACGTTTCTCTAAATCGGATATGTTATTAACCTGTGTATTTTGAATTCCATCCATTCTTTTGCTTAGATCTTCCCTAACATTTATTATGTCTTTGCTATTAGTTGCAAGACCAGTGGCAAGTTTGGATTCTAACTTAGATTTCTCAACTTTAAAACATTCCTCATTAATTTTCATGATATCTTTACGAAATGTTAGAATATTATCTCTTATGATCCCTTTCAAATCTATGTCAAAATCATCCCTGAGAAGTTTCGTATGATCTGTGACTTGAGCTCGGAGTGTCCCCATTTCACATTTCAACTGCTCCAGGCTATTCTGGGTCTGATTAGTGTCATGGGAAAACTGTAGCTGAAGTGCTTCTAAATTTTTTTTACTGAGCTTCACACTTTTTTCAATGTCTAGTCTAATCTCAACTTGAAACTCTTTACTAGATTTTTCTAGCTCCATTAACTTAACCCCCGTCTGATTTTGACTAGATTCGATTTTTTGGACCTCTAGCTCCATTTTATTTTGGCTGGATTCAATTTGATTTACATCATTCTGAATATTTTTGACTTGGGACTGAATCTCTTTTTGACTGGATTCTATTAATCCCACATCTGTTCTTAAATCATTGATTTGGGATTGCATAATCCTTACATTAGAGTTTACATCCTTTACTGTTTCCTCAATTCCCCTTTGACTAGTCTGAACATTGTTAAGATCTGTTTGCATTGAAGTTTGACTGTTTTGCATTGATGTTTGACTAGTTTGGATATTGTTAAGATCTGTTTGCATTGAAGTTTGACTATTTTGCATTGATGTTTGACTATTTTGCATTGATGTTTGACTAGTTTGGATTCTTTCATGGCTAACCTGTACCAAGCCAATATTAGCCCGTAGTGTACTGATATCTAGTTGTGTTTTTCTATTATCGTCCTGGATATCTTCGATATTAGATTCTACACTGGTAACCTTCTTTTCTACCCTTTTAGAACTGTCATTGATAGCCTTCAAGGAGGATTGCATAGTATCAATTTCCCCCCTGATACCTTCAGAAACTGCATCTTTTATCACTCCCTGACTTTGAATAACAGTTTCAGACATATGGTCTAATGCAGATTTAGTTTGGACCTTAATATTTTCTATGTCCTGATTCAAATTGTCCATTTTATGTTGAATAATTTCAAACATCTTCTTAACGTCACCAACAGTCACCATATTACCTTCAGACATGCTTCACTACACTTCACAAGAAATAAGAATACCACACCAACAAAGCACAGCGAGAACATCTACAAACAACCACCATTTACCATACATGCTCATTCTTATTGTCTGGCAATAACTTAAAATAAGCTTATGTCTAAACACAAAGTGCCCAATTTGATTTGGGATCGACTATATACAAGTAAGTGTTGGTTTATATCGGTGAAGGTCTATGATTCTACCATTACTTAAATTTTAAATTTGCTACAAACTCTTCTATTTTTAATGATGTCAGCAATGATCATCAGCCGGAAACAAGTAGAACAAATTATTAACAGAGCGTGTGGCACCACTCCAATACATAAAATAAAATAAAAATAATAATGGTTGCAATACCACTTGTAAGTCAAGTAGCTCGAGTATCCTCGTAATTGCTTTGTTCCATAGGAATTCCAATAGTTCGTGCCAAAATATTGGTTCACCATTATTTTATTGCCTTGATTCATGGTCACACTAGAAACACGGTGTTCCAATTCGCGATCTGTGTTACATGATCATAAAACTAATTTCCACTTTGTACTTTCAGTTTCAATTTTGGCTGAATTATGGCATTCAACTCCCTGGTATTCGCTCTGGTATTCCAGTTTTTCGAAGCCCCTGAGCTGGGCGCCACCTAATGTACCCTTTTACCTACCAATACCTGTTGAATCCCTGGATAGCAGCTGGATCGTAGAACCTGAAAATTCCCCGGCTCTAAAGACCACCAAGTTCTACCAACAGACACAGGGATAATAGGGCCACTCGAATACCTAACAGGATGTATTAAGACTGACCAAGGCTCAGAGAAAGAAAAGACTAGCTCAAAACACAAGAATTCTTCAAAAGGAAGAAAGAATCTCAAAGGTGTGGTAAACCCTAAAATAACTAGCGATGGCCCCCTTAATACACCCTTCCATCACCTCTATAAAGCATCACGCAATAATTAAAACCAAGTAATAAATTAGTTTATTGCAAGAATAAACATGACAAGAAATATCAATTTTTGTCGATACCACGACCAATCAAAAATCTCATTGATTATACTGGATTGTCTTTCAACTGTGGAAAAATGGGAAAGACTTTCCAGAAAGAATTACCCATTTTCTCAACTAACTTTTAGTTGATTAAAATATAAGGCATATTAATAATAATAATAATAATAATCAATCCCATAGGATAAGCACTCACAAAAAAAAAATTATAAGAATTGAATAAATTAAATTCATTTCGGTTCCTTAACTGAAAGAACATCTTATACAAAAATATCCTGATTATAACCAATAATCCTACATGACATTTTCAGTAGCATTATATGTTCTTGTTATTAAACGATGAAATTCATATGGCATATTTACAGAATATAATTTACACAAAATTCTAGAATAATTTCGATTATTCTCTTCCCACTGACTTAATGTCACGACATTCATTTCTGCTTAAAATTGTTTCATTTCTAATTCCAGTGTATTTCTGCCGAACAGTTAAGTTAAGCAAAATTAATCATAGATTCAGCATTAAATAGTTATCGGTTATCCTTGTTAAACATACATCCTATGGCAAAGTCGTTATATTAATTTTACTGGAAATATTGAACTGGATATCCACTCAAGATTCTCAACAATACTGCTCAGAAAAATATTAATCTTCACACAGGCATTTTCACGATAACAGCGATAAAGTCACCTATGACCAAATATTAACCATACTAGGTTAAAAACAACGCCTCTCTGGGTTAAAACCCCATTCAATCTAATCCTGATTGGCACACCTGGCTCAATCCTCAACAAGAAAAATTTGCTTCGCAAAGCACTGTATCAATATACTTAAACACAAGGGCATTATTCCTAATACATGCCTCTCTAAAATCGAACATGCACCTATAATTGGAGCCTTACTGTTATAAATCCACAATTGTGAAAATCAGCTGTTTATAGTAAAAGCCTGAACTCGTGTTCAAGAAAAATAATATGATTCTGTAACAGATTACCAACAAAGCCCAGTGGATTCCAGAAATACTCCACCTATTTTTAGAAAACTTGCCTTACATTGATGTATTACATTATTCATAATTCTTAAACGTATGAATTATAGTAAGTCGTTCCTGGGATTATCCTCGCAAATTTGGATGTCGTTCAAATACCCTCTTAATAGAGAAAAACTATTGCACCAAAGGCAATGATATCAATTTAATCCAGTGTTAACTTCATAAAATAAGAAAAGTATAACACTCCCAACCACTCAAACTGAGGTTGTAAAAGCGATTTATAAAAATAAATCCAATCTCAAAATAAGATCTTCCCTGATTTTCCCGAACGCGAAAATGTCGATGGATTAGTCCTACAGCATGGATCTAGGTTAGCAACAAAGGCTAAGCGACTAATGACCCATTAGGCAATCCATTTCGAAAATCACGCTCAGAAAATAAAAGTTAAATCTGTTAATAAACCGAAGAAAAATTAGTCAAAGGACTCAAAGTAACATTCAGAATAACAGGATCCGAAAACATCCTAATATCGTAATAATAATACGGAAAGGAAAATAATAATTCTCCTCAAAGAATACGATGATCCACACGAAAGTGCTTAAAGAACAATACACTAGAATATGAAAAACTCAGTCAGAAATTGTGTTACTAAAATGTTCTTACACAAAAAAAACTGTAGATCTTCTTCCTACATTGATTTCTCGACAAATAAGAATGAGCATATCAGTTTACATACTGTAAAATACTACTGAAATTTTAAATTTATCCATCCAAATACACAAAGGATGCACTCATTTTTATGAGTCAGAATCCTGGCATCATAGAAGGTCAGCTTCGAAATAAACATCGAACCTGCACTTTCTACTCAACCATTTAATCTACAAAATCAAATATGGCAATGTGTGGTAGTTCATAATGTCCACGCTACGCTACTGTAACAAGTTGAAGTGATCTGTACCTTTGGCGAATCTGGATGAGGAAAAAAGGATATCGTTGGCCATATTAGGCTCCAGACCAACAGAAAACATGCCGGACTCCAACTTGGTTTCCAGAGAACGAACCATAGTCCTCCTAAGCTCGAACAACACCCGGTCGGTCAAAATGATCCCAAAATATCCTGGCGATATCTTCCCACACATATTAGAATACCGATGGCCGGACCGCACACAGTTTATCAACTCGTCACGAAGCGAGGGTGAACTCGAACAGCCGCTAAATAGTTCCAATATATGAACGCGAATGTGAGCAAGTTCACAAGAGTCCACGCGGCCCCTTGCATCACGAGAGTCGCTTGCACACTTCATGGTAAATGAAAGTTGCTGCCAACATGTCCCCGCTACACCCTGCTAATGCAGTATTCTTATTTTAATCTAGCCTACCATCGTAATGGATATAAGCTTCATAGTATTCCTTCCCTCTGACACCTTGCTTAAGAATGTGCTTTTTTTAAAGAAGTATAGCCACTGTGAAAAGTTTGAATCAAGTCTAGGCTGCATTTCCACGAAGGTTTATATGCAGAGTGTTACGACACAATACAGCCGAGCTGGCGGTCGGGATTATGAAAGTATTCTCCCGCATGGCCCGTTAGTAGCTGTAGATACACGGTCGCAAAGATAAACTATTACATGTTTAAGACCATGTCTGAACCCTATTAAGCACGTGTCTACTCCTCGTAGAATGCTGAACGAACTAGCGTATACACTTCAGCACGGTCACACGTTTTTAAAATCCCGTTAGCTGGCGACTTCACTTTCACTATTTCCAGGCTCAAACCTGCACGCTGTCAGTTTCTCTAGTACTTGCTCTCCGCACGAGGTCGCTTGAGCACCACATCCGCACCCCCACTCCTCAATACGTCACGACTCGATATAAAATATATCGCAGTCGAAACGTAATCAGCAGTGAGTTAACAGATCATCTTCTGTTTTCATACTTGTTTAGTAATAGCTTTCTGCCATGGACATATACATACAGACATATGTAACTGCTTACATATAGCGCTAAATATACTTTAATTTGTATTAATCATTCTCAGGTGAATCGATCGATATAATGTTAGACACAGTCAACATGGTTATTATCGATGACCTTCGGGTTTCTCGTCGGAAACACGAGCTCTGCCGATCTCTTTCTTGATAGCATAACTTTTGCTCGCTGTAGACCAGCTGTTATGATAGACTTCAGAGGCTAGCTAGAAAGTTACAGGGCGTTCCCAAAATACTGTAACCATGTCGGTACTTAAGACCTTTAGGAATAATGGTGCAGTACATACATACATACATCATCATCGTCATTCATCCTTAACGTAGAGGGCGTGGTGGAGCAGTGGTCAAGCTGTTGGCCTCTCACCACGGCGGAGTGGGTTCAATTCCCGGTCAATGCATGTGAAATGCCATGTCCAATGACTCGGATTCCACGTAAAAAGGAGGTCCTGTGGCTCATGATCTCGAGATTAACGGTCACGTAAAACTACTATCTTCCTTCTTCCTTCCATCCTTAACGTATGCAAGTACTGTATCCAAGACAATTACAGAGATCCAAGTTTCTTTTTCTGGCACTGACAGGGCATCTGCTCAATCCTAGACCATAATAAATACAGCCAAGCATACTACTACAAAAACCACACAAACGCAGGTTATCAGACATATTTAACACACACCCAAATACATCGGGCTGATGATCAAGATTTACTAACAACAACCATCATATTTATTTTCGTCTGCCTCGTGGTGCAGTGGCTAGCAAACCTGAGAAGAGCGGAAGTGGTTTTCCTCTTTTACTTCAAGGAAATGCCGGGATGGTTCCTAACTTAAGGCCACGGCCGTCTCCTTCCCCAAATTAAATTTAAACACACTACGGTACTACTACGACATTGACCCACAATAACACGGTTATGAATGATATATATATACATACACACATATATACACACCCAAGTACACGGGACAAAATGATCACGATGTACAAGTCCGTCAAATGAAAGAACAGCAACCTATTTCTCAATTCAAAGTTTTATACAACTGATACACTACTCTTACGGGACACAATAGCCGTATTTTGTACAGCCCTTATGTGAGCACTTCCAGGAATTTTCGAACAATACTAGTTAACAGGTTCAGACAACCCCTTGCGTTTGGGAATTTCATACTATGTAGCTTGAGGCTACTGCTCATGGAAAGGTTTCCAAGATTAACCACACTGATAACAAAACATCCGGGAGACATCCTTCGGAGATTTTGTTCTAAATGCATCCTAAATAAAATATAGCATTGCACATGGTCTTACTAGGTTGCTTTATTGCTGGCAGAGTTGTATTGATCTCAAACTTAATGTCTACCAATTGACTTAAATTATGAAAAGGGAAGATAATGGAAGATAAAACTGAAAATTACCTAATGCAGTGATTGTATTTCGATTATATTTCATGTATTTTGAAAATACAAAATACTCATGAAAAGTATATTCGATACAGATACAAAATACATGTTCAAAAATGTATTTTCGATACAAAATACAAGATACAAAAGTATCGAAAATACGTATTTTAAATACATGTATTTAAAATACATTTATCGAAAATACTGCCCAACTCTGGGAATGACAGAAAGTCAATAACTGAATTTGTAGCTACTGGTGTATTCTTTGGAATACACTGTAAGACAGAGTGAGCTTTTGCTGCTCCTTGCTTTATTTCATTACTCCCTTTTTCGCAAACACCAACAGTGATCTCCTGGTTTCTCTTTGTTGGTGTACTTTGCTTATATTACCTGTGAGTCTGTTCTAGATATACTGTATATCTTCCATCACCCACCTAGCGTCATCTAGCAGCGAATCTCTGAAGTTGCTCAATTTTTCCAAGCACAAGAGGACTTCCTTACCAATCTAGTCACCAGATCTCGTTGCTATCGCCCGCTATCATCTCCGTGATCAAGAGGACTTCGTCTACTTTCTCATCCACCAGGCTTCGCTAGTGAAGCCTGCTATCAACTCTTTGAAGACCATTTCATCAAGATTCTTAATTTTTATAATGTTGGTTATTCTTATGTATATTCCTTTGTCTCCTACCCCCACTCTTTTTCCTTACCTGGTCCCTCCTCACTTCGTTGAGCTGGCCTCACTTGTGCTACAGTCGTCAAGACTTCCAGTCGGAGCTTACCTAGAGCTCGTCTCCTCTCCTCGAGAGACAAACTTTTAAATCGTTCGCCATGTCCAGATCTTAACTAACGGTCAACAAGGGAATCGCCGTTCATCAGAAATGAGCTATGTACTACTTCTTCAACCCATTTTAATTGCTTTTATATAGCTACATGCTTTTTAACCATCATTTTACAGACAGTGTGAAATTGCTAAATGTGGGGCAATAACCATCTTCGCGGGATTTTCAATGTTGGGCTTTGTCTATCTAAGCTAATCTTAAAATGAAGCAGCATTTCTTATGCATATTAACTGAGATAATTTCTCACAACGTGGGACATCGTTAAATTACCCACTGTCTGTAGAAAACTTAGCTCATTCCACCGCTGGACTTTTTTTGCCCATTTCAACAGTTATGATTGTTCTGGAATTTTCCATGCCAAACAATTCATCTACAAGTTAAACCTTCTAGTATTTTCCACTCACATATGGGAATACATTTTTTTCTAACCAAGGAATTTTCCTTATGAACAGCTAATCAACACCTAATTTTTCTTCCTGCGTGGGAATTTGTCTGCTGCATTCAACTATAACCTACAAATTTTTCAACGCAATAGACTCTCGAAAATCAAATGCAACTGGTTATTTTTCACCAACGCAATAACTTTCCTTTCTATAAACTTTCTGTGCTACAATAGTGAACTTTTCAACCACGTCAATAGACTATAGTGAAACAGTGCTTGTTCGACTTCTCATCCACGTCGTGCTCATCCGAAATAAATAAAATAGGCCAAGAACTTTCTCCACAAAGTTTCTATTTCCTCTTCCTCACCACTCTTTACTAACAAATTAGGTTAATCTTTAAATTTATGTATTTTGCAACGAGGCCTCGCCAAACCATAGGCGCCCTCCCAACTTTCTCCACTTACAACTTATTCATTCTGTATAAATATCAGCAGTTAGAAACTGCTTATTAATCTATTTTCTTTTCTTGCTAGTACAAGAATTGGTTATGCTCTAAGTACTAAACCTTTCATTAATCTCTTTAATCCAGGTTTCACGAAAGGGTAACTGGCCCCATTTTTTCCTCGTGATCCTGTTTAAATATAGAAGTTCTAGCAACTTCTTCTTAATTTTTCTCTTCAGGTTTCACAATAAGTGACCTGCCCTATTTGTATAAACTATAAAAGTAATTCTGCATCCATATAAAAAGTTATAGAAACTTCTATTTCATTTCTCCCTGTTTTTGTTGTTGTTGTTGTTGTTACTTTCGAAGCTGTCATTTGATCATATTTTTAAGATGCCCAACTAGGAATTCTTAAAGTACACACCTTGTACTTGATTTATTATTTAACTTTAATTACGTTAATTATCTTTAAATTTTCTATTTATTAATATTAGCACCATTTCAAAATCTTATGAAGATTTCAGTGCTTATAAAAGGTTCCAAACCAAAAAATTGTCAATTGTCTAGTGCAAGCTTTAAATGATTTTAGGAGGTCTGCGACCCCAATGGTTTATAAAATCAAATTATACACACGTTAAATTAATCACAGTTTATGCATTGTTAAATAAATCCAACTTTATCCTTTTGCTTTATCATTTTCTATAAAATAACGATTAGGCAAGATCCTGTCTTCCCCTACTCTTCCTATGGGCTCAAATTTAAAAAACTCACAAATCAAATTAATAACGGTTCCACTATTTGTTGCATTTGAGCAAGAACTCTCAGTCACAATCTTATTAAAGCCTCTCTTAGCTTTGATAGCTAATTCTAACTAGCTAGTAAGGCAAGCATAGCTCGCTCCGCCAGCTTCCTGCTTGTTGAGATTTTTTCTACAACTTATGGTTGGTTTTCCAAATTTAAGTGTTTCTCATTGTCTAAACTTTTAGTCGGCGCTTTACTGGGTAAAAGCTTAGCCATTCCTAAATGCAACTATTGGTGCTCTTACCAAAATTATTCACAAGGGTATAATTGCTTCATCCCTACCCTTCTTGGAAACATTCGGTCGCTTTTTAGAAATTCTACAATTTCAAGAATTAAAACATCACGGCCAATTCAAACTATTTGTATTCTTCAAAATATTTGTTTAAAACAAACTCCTTTGAAAAGATACATAGTAAACTCATCATTTCTTTCTTTGCCAGACCACCACCCTTCCCCACAGTAGCCCAATCTTGGCTTGGAAGGGAAGGTACCACCTCCTTTCGCCAGCAAATAGGCCAAGCTCTAGCTGCGTTTCCTGTTAGCTGTGTTCAGGTCACCACTAACTTTAGTGATTTCACGGGCTTTGCGGTGACACTCTTCTCTAAAAATTGTTTGTATTTGATGTTGGACTTTCGTCCTATTATCCACACTTGTTCCTCAGTCCGAAACCCACTTCCCTTTACTTCTCTCTTCATCTTCCCTTGTGGGTAAGGTAAATTCCTAGCAAAAACCTACCCAGCTACTATGAGAGGTGGGCCAATACATTGGTCATCTAAGAAACAAAACTGTGTGGCAGATTCAACAGCTATTGCAGAATATTATGCTATTCATGAGACTGCCAAAGAAGCCAGATGGTTAACTATTATTCTCAATGAGTTAGGATGTGACGAGTTTATTACTTCTTCATGTCTGATTTATTCTGATAGTCAAACAGCAATTGCCATGGGCAAAACATGGGAGGAATCAGGAAGGATTGAATATTTAGATTCAAAGTACTATCTTGTTAAGAGTATGGTTGAAAATGGGACAGTCAAATTACAGCATATACCAGGTAAAGAAAACCCTGCTGTCTTGTTCACAAAACTCTTAAATGGTTCTCGTACCAACTACCTTTGCAGTAAGCTGGGTATAACCAAACATTATTAAGAGGTTAGTTTTTTTTTTATTATTTTGATTGATTTATGTTTATGTTAATATGTTAATATTATCTTAATTAAGTAAGACATCATAAAAATTATTAAGTATACTGTACCATCTTTTGACTATGGTGGTGCGATGGTGGCGCACTATCTGCGGTCAAGTTGGTAGGCTTAGTTTTTTTTTGTCTTATGAATCATTGTGTGTGTGTGCATGTGTTGGCTCGATAATGTATGGACGCTGTGGTTCTGAATAAAACAGATATACCTGTACCAAGAGAATGTTTTGATTACCCGGATAAACAACCTTCAGTAAAGCCGGCGGGCCCATGTAACAGATGTATGGCATGTAAAAGAACATTCCATTAACTACGATTGTGTGTAGCTAAATTTTTGGGTTAGATTTGATTAACGCTCTATTAAGTTCCAACGTTCGCCGTCAGTTGCGGTGGCATCTAGTAGCCAAATCCACAGCTTGGTATCGTTGGTAGCAAAAGTAGGAACTACTTGAAATTGTTTGTCTGCAGTCCTTACCTGAATTACAGATAACACACACTAATACAGCCATCACAATTAACACAAGTTATCAGACAGATTCTACACACCAAAAATACATGGGGCTACATGACCGTGTTGTCGCAGCCCCTAAACTGTGGAACCAACCAATAAAAATAAAAAATAAAAATGTTATTGTTAGATTGATGCTTTTAGTTTAATTTCTTTCTTTTATTACAACTGAAGAAGGCTACAAGATAATGGAAACTGGTATTATATTAGAATTAGTTTCATTAAATAATTGAGTTTAAGGTGGGTCAACATTTATTTACCTATTCATGAGGTATACATTTTAATTTATATGTCAATTTGGACAAATTACATGAAGTTGATGAATTTCATATCAATACATATGAGAGTTATCACTCATACAGTTTTGTCTGACAAGGTAGTTATGGAATCACTTGAGTTTTAATTGCACTAGTCATTAAATATTCACATGGAATATATTAAACTCTGTCCATAATATTCTATGACTGATTTAATATCTCTCTTAAGTAACTGTTAAATGATTTCAGTTACTGCCTTTGAGTAACTGGACTTAACACAATTCACCAATGTTGTTAGTACAGGTCAGCAGAAAAAACCTGTATAATGTGTGATTAGCAATTTTTGCTGTGGTGAAACAGACCTCCAATTTTATCTGCGGGTTCACAGCAAATTCAGTCTGAAGATGTGTAAGACAACCATCAAGACATTGCAGCTCCTGATAAAGTTTCACCTTGTGCAAGGGTGTTATAATGGCAGGGTAGGGTATCAAAGCAGAGACCCCACTCGATTTTCCCAATTGTTTAACACAATTTGGTGATTTAATATAGTTACACTTTTGGTGGCTTGATTTTTATGTGATAACCCTGTTTTTTTGGTCCATGAGCCATTTCCCAGGACAATCCTTATCCAAAGCACACCTCACCAACTGTATACAAACTCTTACCACTTTCCTTCATGAACTATAATGTGAAGGGTGGGGAGGGATACATGAAGATAACTCCCCACAAATATTGGTCCATGCTCAGGACACTCGCAAAGGACATGCCAAACACCCTATGCCAGAAGGAGGGAGGAGATGGCAGGGTAGTGTCCAGCAAGCTTCTTAAGAACTAAAAACATGAAGAAGAGCAAGAACTAACACATCCTGGATAAGCAAACAAATGCTCGACTAGGAATTGCACCAAATCAATATGGCTCAACACTCAGCTCAGCCACCACGCAGAAGTCAACCAAACTAATGTCAATAACACAGGTGAATTAGAAAATGTCCAGGTACCCCAAAGTATCAACAGTAGTCATTCAATGTTTTAAAAGGTTCAATAAATTTTTAAGAAATTTACCTGGTAAAATCAATCTTTCTGGTAATAGGTGCTCGTGGTGGTGCAGCGAAGTTAAACCACACTGCTCGGAACTCGATGACACAAGATGATGTATTTCCATTGCCATCGTGTGGTAATAGAGCCATGCCATTTGGACCAGTGTTTGTGGCAGAATCTCCTCCACCTTCAGTCACTGGCCCATTGAAGTCAGAGGTTGTTGGTTTGGCTGACTTGCTATGAGCTGCAACTGGACCAATGCTGCCAGTATCACCTTGACCTGCAGCTGTTAAGTGGAAAGTAACAGTTTCAATCTATAATCATTACACGCTGCTTTTCTTCCACGATATTTAGGCTAAAAATATGTGACAATTATTCGAGGAAATGCGCTAATTTAAATTTATTAAGGAGCGCTCGAAAGAGCATTAATTACAAGCTAAATGAGTAGGCTAAACATAACACTGAAATATCTTTCACCCGAATGGGTATTGCCGTAGTTTTCACTATAATCAGACAAAGATTTCGTCCTCTTCCGGCACACTGTGATGTGATACAGCGTACACCTCCGTCCGCATAATTCACACACACATCTTTCATTCGACGAATGGAAAAGCTTGTTCTCACAAATCTTGTGGTGGAAACCTTGTATGGCCAGTCTCATGATGATATGTCTTTGCTCCTGGTTCGTGTTGGTCCAGGTGCGATCGATCATCACTGATGAACCGTAGAAGTCTATGTCTATCTCTGCTCTTTTCTTCCTCCCATGTTCCAGTAGAATGCGGTAATTTAAAGAAGGGAATTTTGACAAATGAAGACTTTAAACTATTAGGTCATGCAATGTGTGGCAATTTTTTTGCCACAATAATTATCTTCTGTGGGTCGACTTGTCTCGGCCACATATTTCTTCCCATACCACAAAACCTCTACTATGATTTTTCTACTAAAAATAGGAACATGCCATGTTTGGTGTCTCTCCCAGAACCTGACGTTCTACTACACTCACCGGCATAAAAAGCGAAACACTACGAATATCAGACAAAACTCAATGTTTGACCGTTTCAAACCTGGTATAAATTGAATGCTGTGACTGCAACGATATGGTAATGCGCCATGATTTAATTAGCTCATTTGGGAAGTTTCAGAGCAACAATTTATAAACATTGTTTATGAACATTGTTTATCGTGACAATCACAACACCAATGTTACCGTTTGGTTTCCCACCTTTGGACAACAATAACCACAATTTCTGTGAATTCTCGTGCCTCGTATTTTTGTGAATATTACGGTTTGTCTAGAACATTCGTAATCATACAGTGCAACAGCTCGGAGGACAATACGATGGATTCCAGATTCCAACATTTCCAAATTCGTGTTTGTGCACTGTTGTGATTGTCTTGGTTAATAATGTTTATCAATTATTGTGTCAATTAGGGTAATTAACTTATAATACACTGCCATAATGTTGAAATGTCATAGTTAGAGATACGGGAAAATCGCAATTGCGATAAATGCGAATTTTACATTTTTCTCCTTTTTTCAACTACCTGGTAACTAATATGACTATGTATACCCAAAATTTGCGAAACTGAATGAGCGACAAAGTGCGATAACTAAGGGTTCTTGCAAATTATTCCCATAAATGCGAAAAGTGCCGAATTTACCGATTAATGTTGAATATTATGTTTTATTACATTTTCGCGCCGCAACTTTGAAATTTGCGAGTTCCCAGCAATGAAAATATCGGCTATATAATCGATATTTACGAGTAATAATCGATATGTACGAGCATCGATTATTGTCGTGAAAACAATCGATTACGGTAAAAATTATTTTGAAAATGGTGCTGTTATTATTGCCGTATAATATCCACTGTTCATCGCCAGTAAAACTATGATTTTGGAGAAATTATTTCGTAGTTTCAGTTGGTTGTGCTAATAAAAGGAATATTCCAATTGTTTGTGCCGATTCCTTTTAAAAATTAGAGCAATAAGGTTATGCTTATATAGGTTTATATCGCGCCGGCCCTCATTTGTTGTATTTGAAATGAAAATGAAAACTCTCAAGTACGTATCGTGATATGAATAGACAATTTTTGTTAGGCGTTCTCTTTGCTTTGGGAAATGTTGTATAATATGATGAAAGTATTCCCTACCATGTGTGAGTTATAGGTTATGTTACATGTCGTCCGGCGATTTCTCCGTGAATTCGGATACTGTTTTACAGATTGTCAGTCAAGAGTCGCAGTGTGGTCAGGAAATAATGAGGGAGTAAACATACATTTTATTATTTAGTTAATTATCCATTGTGTAATATTTACACAAAGTTAAGTAAATGTATGTGTTAGGTTCACTTCTCAATAAATCACATAGACTCCTCTAGAATGCATATTTTATTATTTGTAGTGGAAAGGTTCACAATTCACACGATACACACCATATTGTTTTTAACACTGAACTTCACTGATATCAAAGACTATGTCAAAGATACTGCACTACACTCTTGTGCTTGCTGCCAACTCAACATTCTCCCACCTTGAGTTGTGGAAACAACTCAACAAAACAATAAAATAACATTTTTTTTCTTTTTTCTCAAAATAAATGAACTTCATCACGACCTTTTCTGCTTTTGTGGTTTCTTCAATGGATAGTTCGGTAGTTCGTCTCCTATTATTTTTCTGTCGACAATTATACAGAAACTTCAAGATCCATCCTATCATATGAACTGTTCTACGGAAACTTGAGAAATAGTCAAGGTGCCATCCTTGGGTATTGGACTTGTCTTCTAATACCGTCATAGTGTTGACTTTCTTTTTTCTTTCTTGGAAGACTTCATCATCGTTTGTTGAAATTTCGGGGCTATTCCATTGTGTAGTGGATTGTTTTAGCCATTTTGGCCCTTCCCACCATCTCTGTTGAAGGAACTGTTTTGTGCTACGTCCCCTTGATGCCAGGTCAGCTGGATTCATGGTTCCTGGAACATGCTACCACTGTTCTATTCTGGACAGTCTTCGAATTTCTTGCACTCTGTTCCACACGAAGGTCCCCCAAGGTACGTCTAACTTGATCCAGGACAACACAGTCGACGAGTCACTCCAATAATAAGTAACGATTTCTTTTGCAGTTAATGTTGGCAGTACTGACGTCACTAGTCGAACCCCTATTGTAGCTGCTAATAATTCCAGGCGTGGTATGGTGATACTCTTCTTGGGTGCCACTCTTGTCTTGGCTTGTACAAATCGTAGCTCTATATTGTCAGCTCTCTGTATTCGCAAGAATATAACTGCAGCATACGCAGTTTGACTGGCGTCGCAGAACACGTGTAGAGATATATCTTCAACCGACTGGACACTACCGATCAAACATCTAGGAATCTTAATCTCAGACAGCTGAGGTAGTTTTGCCAACCACTTCATGAATCTTCTCTTTGTTGTTTCGTCTACTCTGGTGTCCCAACCCAAGTCAGTGGCCCATAGTTCTTGCAAGATTAATTTTGGACAGAGAAATACCGGACATGAGAAGCCAATAGGGTCAAACACCTTATGTGCAGCTCCTAGTATAGCTCTTTTGGTGATTACATCATATTTGAAATCGTTAACATGAGTTAGATTCAGTTCAATGGTATCTTCTCCTTTATTCCAAATGAGCCCTAGCACATGAGTAAGATTTTCAGCTGTACCATCCTGAGAATACTCCCACCCTCAGAGATTGAAAGATGCCTTATCCATTATTATGCTTGCCTCTCGCATGAATGCATGAAGGTCATTTCTGTTGTTAACACTAATAGCACAGTTATCCACATAAAAACATTCTTCCAATCTTTCTATTGTTGAAGTTGAGTAGGAACTATTATCGACTGTTTGTCTCTTCAACTCGTTCAAGTGGAGTTTGATGGTTGCTGACAATAGGAACGGAGAACATGCAAGTCCAAAGACAACTCTATTGTGACGGAACACTTCTACCTTCCCTGTACTTTCCTCCTCCCACCAAAGGAATCTCAGAAAATCACGGTCTCTAGGATTAACACTTATTTGAAGAAATGCTTTTTCTGCATCGGCCGTCACACCGATCTCATTTTCTCTGAACTTCAGTAGTGAACTAGGGATCAATTCTATGAAGTTAGGCCCTTTCTCAATACATTCGTTCAGAGATGGAGCGTTTTTCTGCTTCGCCGAGGCATCAAAAACAGGCCTGATCTTGGTGGTGCTGTTTTCTTTGAAGACAGGTCGGTGAGGTAGATAGTGTCCACCTTTCTTCAGTTCTTCTTCAGGTACCCTCTCGATGATTCCTTGCTCCAACCAACTTCGTAAGACATTATCGTACTCCTGATAATGTTATTCAGCTTGTAGTTTCTTTGTAGTGATTTCTAATCTGTGCTGAGCAATTTCTCTGTTGTCAGGGAGAGGTGGATGTTGTTCACTCCAAGGCAGGCACACTTCATATCTGTTATCTTCATTCAGTCGTGCAGTCTCAAGGAAGTTATTTCTAACACGCTCATTCCTCTCGACGATCGATTCTTTCACAACAGGGTCAGTAATTCCAAGAATTTCTAAGTCCCAGAGATCAGAAATTCTTGTATGTTGGGAAAACAATGATGACACTAATAATGATGCCGAATCCCTTTGGGCCTTGTTACCTATGACTTTTCCCATTAGTGTCCACCCTAGGGAAGTCTCCACCAAAACTAGGCCACATTTTAGTTGATGTTTCCTCCCAGTGAGCAGTTCACCCGCCTTATCGGCCCCAATCAGAATCTGCACAGGCCCTCGCTCTCGTACATCAGTTAAACATATTTTCAGATCCCTTATCTCCTCACTCCAAGAACCATTCTTAATATATGGGACAGCTTCACAAATAATCTCTTGGCTTAAAACTTCCAGCTCCTTGGAATAGTTTCCTTCCAGACCCTTTAAACTTATTCTGTAACAGTCGTGTTTTGCTTCTCGAGAACATACTCCACCAAACAAGGAATGTATTAACGTTTCCTTCCTGATTGACAGATACACAATTCTTTGGCTAGGTCACGTGCAATGTAGGATTTAGTAGACCCAGTATCAATGACAGCTCGTACAGTTTTTTGTTTACCCTTTCCTTTAACGACAACTGCCAGGGTTTGCAAGTACACCTCAGGAGAACAAGACACATTAGCTAAAGCCTTATCCACATTATTGCCATCCTGGTGAACCAAATTCCTGTCTCCCTCGTAATTCTGTTTGGGAACACTTTCATTTTGTTTGTCACGGAGCTTATTACACATTAATACCACATGTTTACCACCACAAACAATGCATCTGACAATCGATTTACAAGCTCTACTTGCATGGCCCTTCTTTAAACAATTGAAGCAACAGTGTTTATCAGTGAAGATTTTCCTTTTCTCCCCTACAGTCATTTTTTGAGCTTTAATGCACTCTGGGCTCGAATGAGGTTTAAGACAAAAAACACACTCCTGTCTCTTAGAAACATCAGCAAACAAAGCAGAAGCAATAGGTATATTTGGTTCAATGACATCCCTTGGTTTCTTGTCTCCTTTAATCTTAGATCCTTGGGATGGGCTAATACTAAACCCTTTCATAGCCAATGAAATTCTTTCTTCACTTACTACTTCATTTTGAAGAAAAGCCATGAGCTGCTGCAAACGATCTTTGGATACAGAATCACACCTGAAGGAAGTATTCCTTTGCCATGCTCTTAATAGGTCTTCTGACAAAGATGATTCAATTAGGGGATACAGCATTGCAGTACATTTTTCTGTAGTAACGCCTAAACTTTTCAGCGATCTGAGATGTGACTCTAATTTATCATACAAGCTACTCAGTGTTGGCCTTTCTTTGGAATTGACTGCATTCGTCAATACTAGTTTGAGCAATTCACGAACATAAACTTCCACCTGCAAGTCCTCTCGACCAAATCGAGCTTGAAGACTCTCTATAGCTTTGTTATAATTCTCGGCAGTGGGAGGAAAACTAATGACTAATTCATATGCTCTGGAACCTTCTGTCATAGCCTGAATTAAATATTGGAAATTATCTTCCTTCCAAATGTCCTCATCCTCGTGAATTTTACGGAACTGGCTCCAAAAATATAACCAATCAATTATTTCACCAGAAAATTTCTTAAATTCTATTCTTGGAAGTCTATATTTCTTTTTATCACAAACATTGTCATTCACTACACTTTGTGGAGGGGTAATGGAAACAACGGGATTTATAAAACATGTTGCTTTTGTTCTACAGCTAAGGAATTTGTGTTTGTAATCATCAGCTGATTCACATTCCGTTTCTATTTCGTCATCCTCACACTCGTCGTCTATCATCTGTTGAAATATTAATCCATCTAAATTAGAGATATCATCATACTTTTCTTGAAGGATTTCAAGTTGTACTTGCACTTTTTCCGTTTCAGTTTGATCACCTTCTAACAACGCCATTAGTTGATTGTGTGAGCGCGTAAATAACCGCCGCTTTACGGTTCTTTCTTTAGCGAGTCTTTCCATCTTCTTTATTCACGGGAGCCTTTGCTATGAATGAATCGTGTCACTGGTCGCCATAAAATGTTAGGTTCACTTCTCAATAAATCACATAGACTCCTCTAGAATGCATATTTTATTATTTGTAGTGGAAAGGTTCACAATTCACACGATACACACCATATTGTTTTTAACACTGAACTTCACTGATATCAAAGACTATGTCAAAGATACTGCACTACACTCTTGTGCTTGCTGCCAACTCAACAGTATGATTCACATTATTACTTCCTTTTCAATGAGGGCCATGGATGAGGGGCATTGAATTTCTATTTGCCGGTGGTTTAATGGTCAAATGGCACTTCTTGAATCCTACCTCATAAGATAAGTTATTAAAAGAAATGAATGGAACTTGGCAAGGAGTTAGTAGGAAAACCACACAAAAGGATTTGATAGCCATCCTCAGAATTTGAACCAATTCATCCATCGAGTCCAGGACAGCCTGGTATTGTCGTCATTCCACCTGCCACACAGTCAACTTCGTAAGACAAGCATTGTTGCCTGACCACAGCTCGCTTTATTCTAACAATTGGCACCTTGGTACCAGTGAACTAATACAACTCTCCGCCGGCCCTCAATATTTGAGTTGCTGCACATCACCTGATATTGTTGATTGCATAATGAGAACATGACCTTTGGATCTTTTGAGCATAGCTTAGGTACCCTCGTCTCACGTCATACAACCAACCAACAGCACTTGAACTCAATCTTGCCAATTAGCCAGGCTGATGCCTTTATTTTCCGAGATCTCACATTTCTGAAAAATGTATGATGTCAAGTTTCTACATTTCTGCAATACTGATATTAGGATTTTAATACTGTACTTCTAACACTCCCTTAGTAAAAATAAAAACCACACACACAACAGGAGACTTATATTAAATGCTTATGCCGTTTATCAGAAACGCCCATATTTCCAATCCTGCACATGTTTGAATTAGTTTCCGTGCATATTATTTTGAACCTGTTTATTGTACCTGGAGACGAACTTTTAAATGCTGCAAAATGCTAATTTTTAAATTTCAAAATGCTCCAAAATGCTATTTTTGAAAATGAAAGTGCTACAAAATCAATTTCAAAATGCTATTTTCTCGTATCTTTAGTCATAGTATATGATTAATACAAGGTTTGGAACGGTCCAACATTGAGTTTAGTCTGAAATTCGTAGTGTTTCGCTTCCTTTTCCGGTGAGTGTATGTTTTCATGTTCACTCCATATACCCAAATGCAATCGACAGAGATAGCTATGTTCGCTAAAGCGCAATGTTAGGCCATGGGGCCAAGCTCTCTGCTGACTCGGTAGACGTGGGTTCGAGCTCACCATCGGCCATCCTTGAATGGTTTTCCGTGCTTTCCCATTTTAAACTCCAGGCAAATGCTGGGCGGTATCGGTTGACGGGCGTCGACTAGAAAGACCTGCACTCGGCCTCTCTGGAGAGCCACACGACAAAAAAAAAAACAAATAACAAGTTGGTAAATCGCAAGACCTGGGCAACCTTGCTAAAATATACAATATCTTGCCTGCATTATTCAAATAATAATTTGAACCAAATTATTTCCATTTCTTATCCTGAAATCTTGATGATCGTCTTTGATGGTGCAAATCATTCATGTGCTAACTTAAAACAACATGTTAACTGTGTGTGCAACAGCGAGAAGATGGGAAGGGTCATTTCCACAAGTTGGTGCCCCTGCCGACAACATAAGACACATGACTAGTGAGCCGTATAAAAGAAAAGAAAAAGGGGCAGTGTAAAAGAAAAAAAAAGGAAGATCAGCTCTCTGTAGCAAGAGAGGAGAACAAACGTGCTGCCCAGAATTCGGGTCTGAAATGCACAGAGGTAAAAGAAGGAAGAATACAGGCATGGAATACTTGTACTCTCGATATAGCTACGGCGCAAGAAATTGGACTTCGTAACAGAAGTAAAGAAATTCGAACTTGATACAAGATGCTGCTTAAATTACATACACCATAACGGGCCAAGGGAGGAAACGTTTTGTATTGTGTGACGAATATCTTGAGAATTGCTGTCTTTTGCTGTTGTTAATTGTGTGTTCTCTTATGAAGTGATTGGATTTTAAGGGTGGTTTACCTTGGAGATTTTAATTGTCCTTGTTCCTTTGATTGTGTCATTGTCACCTTGTTTCTTTGTGGGCGATTGAATTGTTGATCATCCATATTATTTTTAAGATGTTACAAAATGTAATGAGATGTGATGTGCTGTGCTTCTGTTACAAGCGGGTAGGGTCTAGACTCCTCTTTTTTTTTTTTTACCATTTAGGATCACGCAACAACTTTATTTCTTTTTCTTTTCCTTTGCCTGGAGTTTCCTCTGTCTCCAATATTCCTTCATGCGTTCACTGGCATGTTTCCTTTAATCTTCTGTCCAAGTTCGTCCACTTCTCTTAGGTCGCCCTTCATCTTGAAACCCTTCCAGATTTTTCACTTTAATCTTAAATTCACTTCTTTCTAGCATTTGAGAATCTTGTGATGATCAACTTTCCTAAATCTTTCCTAACCTCCTTAGTCCACATTGGAGAGGTCTTCTTCCAGAATAGTCAAATATTTGTTTGGTTAATCTATATTTGTGCATTCTGTATAGATGTCCGGGGAATGTCAGCCTCCTCTTCCGCATAGTCTCCGAGATTCTTTCCATGTTCTGGTACTTCTGTTGCTTTGCAGTTTCCATCCGTCTTCAATCCGAACTGCACCCATGATATTTCTTAGAATTCTCCTTTCCAGGACTTCTAGTTTTTCGAGGCTATAGTTCATCGAGAGGCATTCACTGGCAAAGAGACATTCCGTTTTTACGACAGTGTTACAATGCCTTATTTTGGTATTCCAGGAGATGAATTTCATGTTGAAGATATTATTTGTTAATTCATATGCTCTTTCCAATTTTAGAATTCGATCTCCAACCCAATCTTCTGTATAGTCTCTCCCAGATACTTGAACTTTTTGATCCTTTCAATCTGTCCTATCTCTGTGTCAAGGAATTTTGGTCCATGCTTGTCATTTGTCATAAATTTTGTTTTTCCAACTGAGATCCTTAGTCCTGTTTGGCTAGCAATGTTTTACCAAGAGGTTGATTTGTGTGGTTGCTTCCTCCGTGGTTTCCCATAGTACTGCAAAATCATCTGCAAACGCCAGGCAGTTGACTTTTATTCCTACCGACTTTCTCCCGAGGCAGATTGGGTTTATTCCTCAACTCACCAGTTCCGAGTTCCAAATTCTCACAATCTTCTCTAAGACACAGTTGAATAGGATTGGCGATAGGCCATCCCTTTGCCTCACCCCGGTCTTAATTTCGAACGGATGAGAGAGCTCTCCCATGAGCTTCACGCTGGAATTTGTGTTTGTTAGGGTCTCTTTGACTATATTTGCTAGTTTGGTTTTGGTTCCAAATTCCCTTATGATCGAGTCCAAGGTCTCTCTGTCCACTGAATCACATGCCTTTTTAAAGTCTATGAAGGATACCACAATTTTCTTATTACTCAGCATTCTATGAAGGATTATTGATTTTAAGTTGAAGATCTGCTCAATAAAGGAGCGTCCTTTCCTAAACCCTCCTTGGTATTCACCTAGTTGTTTGTCCAGCGTATCTTCTATTCTGTTTAGATTCTATTCTGTTCAGAAGAATCTTCGAGAGAATTTTATAAGCGATTGAAAGGAGGGGCACTCCTCTGTAGTTGTTAACGTCTTGCTTATTCCCTTTCTTGTGAAGCGGATGGAACAGCGATGTCTTCCATTCTTCTGGAATTTTCTCGGTTTCCCAGACTGTACCAAGGATTCTATGAGGGTCGTCTAGAATTTCTGGCTCAGCCCATTTCATCATTTCTGCTGTTATCGAGTTGTTCTTTAGGTTCTTGATGACATCTCTGATTCCTTCTTTTGTTGGCAGTGCATCCTCTTTTGAGTTTGCTTGTTGGACCGCTATTTCTAATCTAGAAGTGGGGAGTGGGCAGTTCAAAAGACCTTGAAAGTATCCAGCAAGTATCTCGCAGTTTTCTTGGTTGTTCGGTCCAATTTTTGCTCATTTCTAAAACTCATACTTGGGGCTTGGTAACCCTTAAGTTTGTTTTTGAAAGTCTCGTAAAAGTCTCTAGAGTTGTGTTTAACAAAGTCGCTCTGACAATTTTCTTACTGTGCTGTTTCAAATGACCGCTTGGTCCTACGGAATATGCTGGTTGTTTCTTTCATCTGTTGTCTGAATTTTTCCAAGTGTTCCTTTTTTACCAGAGGATTTCCATCTATTTACAAGAAGTTTCCTTCTGTTAGGCCGTTGTCAGCACCTGATATTATGGTTCATCAAAGTACACAAAGTATTGTTAGGGAAAATCGGTAAATCTCGGATTATTGAAAAATGGCAAGGTCGACAAGACGTTATACAATGTTGTGCAAGGGCTGAGACCAAGGAGTAGTGTTAATATTGATGTGTTTTAACAATATAAGTGACTAGAAGAGGAAAAGTTATGTTAATTATTGTTGTTTTAGGGGGCAGAACTATGAGGTCATCTGCCCCTCAGAAGAGGGAGTGCTTCACTAATTTTAAATAAACTCTGTTAAGAAGTTTTTCAAGGGACCATTCAAAAAAAACTTCTTAACAGGGAAACTTCTTAAAAGGGTAGTGGCCTGAAATGCATGTGAAACGCACACATTTTTGTTGTTTGTGAAGGATCCTACAATATACTGTACATAGGCCTATATAAAAGCCAGAAAAAGAGAAGTCCCAATATTAAAATCTGAATATCAGACCAGAGATTAAGAGAAATAAATTGGCATAACCATCACAATTCACATTGATAGAATTAATTTCAATAACTGTTTGAGCACACACCATATATTCCAGCAAACTACAATTATAGACACATTTTAGAATGTAAATAAACAACAACTAAGACTGAATTGAAAACAACTTTTTTGCCCGTTGTGAAAAATTTGGCTTTTTGTGGCTTACGTCAATTGACCTGTACACCATCAAAAATGCTGTATTTCTCACCACAAAAATATAGGCCTCGACTTTGAAAAGAAGTTGTCCAGTGTAGATTGTCTGAGCTTTTTACTGCTTTCTAGTTCTATAGATCTCTCCATTTCCCACACGGCTTTCCATGTGCTGTGAGGCACTCCAGCAGCACCTTCTATGAATTTCCGTAGTTTTCCAAGATGGACACTTGCCTCACTACAAGAAGGCCTTGAAGAATTCTCCTCTTCTTCTCCTTCTTCATCTTCTTCTTCATCCTCATTTCCTGCCTGAATGTCCTTGCATATGTCGTCAATGGTCTGCTCCTCGCAAGTTATTACCAGATCATCAACAGCAGTGAAGTCGCTGAAACTGCTGGTTATCTCCATCTTCTCCTGCACGGTTTTCCACCACCCTGGCTCTTCATCGCAGACTTCCGCACAAATGCTGCTACTAGTAACACCATCAAAACCAGCTTTCTTGAAGCAATTTACAATGGTGGTCGACTCCATCGAATCCCAAGATGAGGCAATTAAATGCATGGAGTCCAAAAGAGATGGCCTGTAGAATGGTCCACCTGCTTCCATGCGTGACAGCATACGACACACTACTGCTTTTCGGTACCTCTGCTTCAGAACCTTAATCACCCCCTGGTCCATGGGCTGCAGTACCGATGTAGTGTTTGGTGGAAAAAATTCAATTTTAATGTTTCTTAAATGAAGCCACTGTTTGGGATGAGCAGAGCAGTGGTCCATAAACACCACAATCTTCCTGTTTTGGCTCCCCATTTTGGCATCTAGTGCTTGAATGTACTCTTCAAATGGGGAGCTTGTCATCCATGATGATTTATTGCTTCAGTAAGTACATGGCAAAGTTCTGACGTTTTTAAAACACCGGGGCTTTCTTGATTTTCCTTTGATCAGTAGTGGCAGCTTTTCCGTCCCATCCATATTCGCACCAACTAGCACCGTCGCTCGCACTTTACTTAATTTGCCTCCTAGGCAAGATTCTCCCTTCAAAACCAAAGATTTATCCGGAACAACCTGATAGAAAAGTCCGAATTCGTCAACATTAAAAACGTCACAATGTTTGTAATTACTGATTTTTGCCGGCAGCAGTGTTTCCTTCCACGCTTCCGTTTCCTCTGTACTTACACTCACAGCTTCGCCACTAATAGTCTTGTAAACTATGCCAGCCCGATTTTTAAAGCGATCCAGCCACCCATTCGACGCAATAAAAGGCACTTGTAATCGACACGCGATTTCTTCGGCTTTCTCCTTCACGATAATCTCGCTCAAAGGAATGTTTAAACTTCGCTGCTGTTTAAACCACACGAGCAGAGCTTGTTCTACGTCTTCGTATTTCCCGCTTTTAATCTTCTTGCAGCTTGCCGAAGTATTCCCGGCAGAAGCCAAGATACCTTCTTTCTGTGCTATGATGCCGTTCAAAGTAGACGGCGGCATTCCGAGCTCCTTCGCAAGAACAACACGTGAAAGAGTAGACGACTCTACTTTTCTTATAATGTCCACTTTATCTTTAATAGAAAGTGCCTTTCTTCTGATGCCTTTCATCTGAGAACCACTCATTTTCACAATGATTTGAAAACTTTACTTCACTGACGACGCAATTCTCGTAATCTCAATAATGTTATGCTACGTCTGGCAATGCTTGGCTAACAAGTTAGATCACACAGAACAGCGATAAAAGCCACGAACAAAGAATATAGGAGGCCACGAATGAAAGCATGATGCTGTATATTGCAGTCGGTGTTGAGCGGGTGTCGTCATAGCGTGACGTCATTCAGCCTTGAAATGCTCGCCTGGTCAGTGACCCGCGAACACTCGGAACGGCTGTATTCTTTCATTCGGAACACCGGGCCCGGTCAGAGACCCGCGAACACTCGGAACTCTTGTATTCTTTCATTCGGAACACCGGATGTAGCTTCCGCGGAGATTGGAGAGTTTTGATTCTAAGTCAGTTGTCTCTCAGTGAACGTCTTATTGACGTCAGAAAAGTTGGATGGCGCAGCCACGCGGCAGAATGTTGAAGCTGTAACATTGTGATTGGTGAGATTTATTTAGATGGTGAAGCATTGACGTCGTGATGGAAACAGAAAGAAATTTGTCAAATTCGAGGAGGTACTGCTCTGTATAAGGTTGCAAAACGTATAAAACGGCTACGAAATATCTTCACTACTTTCCTGTACGAAAAGTTCAGAGAGAAAGATGGGCTTCGGCGCTGTCAATTGGAAAACGTGTTACATGTTACATGACAGTGTGCAGCCTGCATTTTTGTGAAGACGACTTCTTTCCACCGGTACTGTTGATTATTGATAGTTATTGTCTCTAATTTGTATTCACATGGATTTAGCTACATCAAAAATACTGATAAACTTCTAGCCTATTACTTCTGTGCCGTACAAAGAATGTAATCCGCTCTTCGTAAACTTATTTAAGGGGTTCTTCCGATTGACAATAGCCGAATGGTTAGAAAACTTAAGAAAAATGCTGTTCCTAGCCTTAATTTGCCAGAGAATTTATATTCTTGCCTTTGAACAGCAAGTATGTAGGTCATTGAAGTATGATTTGGCTTAAATTGTGTTTTTCGCTATGATCTCCCTACTGTTGAATTTAGTTAATTAAAATGTAAAATCTTAGTTTTAAGTACCGGTTTGGTGACCCATCATCCCAGGCAGGCCGGTAACACCTATACTACTCAGGCAGATAGGTCACTTAGTCGTAATTTTAAAGTTATAGTGATGTTAAGTATAGGCTACATATGCGGTAATGTAGTGGGAGACCGGATCGGCCTAGGCAATTCTAACTTTAATTAGTTCTCATTTCAGGGTTTTACAGTTTTGAGTGCGAATAGTTGGTTTGAAAGTTGTACAACAGTAAGGAGAGTATGTTTTGTATAGGTTTTAATTGGTATTATGGTTTATGTCGAGCTGAGGAGTGAATTTGGTTTGGCTTTTAGTGTAGTTTTTGATCTGTTCCGTTTGCTTATGACAAGTTCAAATGAAGACTCCAGCTTTGTTAAATATCTGTATTTTAAATATTTAATTAAATATATTGATAAAGAGGATGCCTCCATTTTAACTTGCCTGTGGCAAGAGATTAATAAATTAACATTCTTGCCTTTGAACAGCAAGTATGTAGGTCAATATTTGCAATATTGAAGTATGATTTGAGCATCCCAAGTAACGCTTCTTTGAACCCAAAACATTCATGCAAATTCAGGGTTGCTTGATTCAATTTATTATCAGGGAGTCATCCTTTGTGTTATGTGATATATATATTGTGAAATTAATTTTAAAAAAACATCGATACCGCTAGGCTCCCAAGTACAGGCTTCATATATGTAACAGCAGACAGTAAATTAACTATCTACATGTGGGTAATATTTTTAACTGGTAGTAATTAGGCACTGCATTTAAATTGATTATAAAAATATTTCTATCAATGAAAGGAAATATGTAGTATTTTGCCATCATAAATTAGAAGCCATAACAAACGCACACCCAATTACTTCACGTCACCATATCGCCGCCATATTGCAAACAGCTGACCGTAAGCTCCTCCCCCGTTTCGGACGTCAATACTCTAAGGGAATACAAAATCTGAACTATTTAACCGGGAAAACCTCTTATGCACGAACACTTTATACGGGAAAAATATACATGTAACTTACGGGACGAATCACGGGACCGAGAATATCGGACGTCTTAAGCGGAAAAACTTTTTATGCGGGAACTTCTTAACCGAGTTTTACTGTATTGTAATTGTACATTTATAACTTGTTTCGAGAATATACGAGTGCGTGCAAGGCATATTAAGGGGATCAGTCTGATTATATCAAAACAAAGTAATAACTAGGGATAAGAATTTTTCGGTGATTTCAAAGTGAAGAAAACGGTATTTTAAAGTGGAAAATTCGGTGGTTTCAATTGCACTTTTCGGTACTTTAAAAATGATAAATTTTAGGCGGGATATTTTTTATATAATGGATAACATGCATTAAATATTAAAATACTGTTCACTAACGACACATTTCACAGTCATCCTTCAAAGTACTTCAGTGAAAAGATCCAAATTCTCTTGTAACAAATGGTGACGCATATCACGTAACGTGCTAGTGTAAGCTGAAAAAAAGAAAAAAACATTCACAGTCAGCGTTTGAACAAGGCATCCAAATGGTCTTCACAGATTCAGAGAACTTGGGAAATGCAAATGTCATTCTTTGCAAGGAATGTCCATCCTGTTGTCCAACTGCTTCTTGAGTAAAGTTGGCAGTTTGTTGTATCCTCTTACCACCTCACTTTCTTCCAGTGTTCCACAGAATGGCAACTTTTTAATTTTCCAGAAGAATGGAAGACAGCGCTGATCTTTCTTTGCAAGATCCTCATTGATGTTCAATGGCACTATTTCTACTGGATCAAACACACACATTTGTAAAACTTGTTCCCAGTGTCTACGGATCTCAAGCTGATTAATTTTGTAAGAGCAAGAAACTCAGCATTTACTAAAACTAAATGTATTTTCCCTCCTTTTGACACATTTCCACAACCCTCCAACTACTCCTTAATGCTGGTACCGTAATTTCCAGAAACAGCAAGTTTAACCTTCTGTCGGTCGCATGTGTATCAGAATGATGTTCACGTGTCATTGCTGTGCTAGGCAACAGTACCTTCCTGTTTCCCCTTCTATTTCCAGTCAGTCACTTCACAGTATTCGTGCAGCTGCTCAGAGCATAGGCTATGTATCAGATTGACACATTGCGACATACGGCGTAACATTTATTCAAACATCTCTTTCTTTTCTCGTGGATTTTACATCTGTTATCATAAATGATGGCACAGAAGTAAACATATCATCTGGAAGATCCTTGGGATATAGAAGCTCTTCAGAAACAAATTTTATATAAAGATCTAGTTTGTAGTTCCTTTCTTTTTATTACTTATGATTATTTTTACTTGCATTGTATGATGTTTACAGAAAACTGTATTTTAGAAATAAATAATAAATAAATGATTACACTGTAATACACAGAAAGAAAACAAACAACAATAACAGAAATTAAAATGCATTTAGTGGGTTCAACTACCCTATTACAAAACCTATGTATCAGACTGATACATTCCGACAGACAGTGTCACTCATTTTTTCACAAAAATTTTTCTGATAAAGGAAACGCGTATTACACAAGTGCAAAATAACAGGTAGTATCGATATGTTGTAGGTACCTGAAAGGAAACATGATATGTCATATATCCAGAACAGCTAACCACAAAATGACGGTGCTTAAGCCGTAGATGGACGTCTTGTTTGAATGTATCCTTATGATATATTGCGACCATTTCGTGAAACATTAACGTTGCGACCAACGGAAGGTTAAGGGGCTTGCTTAATCCTCTGGAGATGTCTATCTAAGGTGAACAGTTGGATAAGACTGGCCTTCTAAAGTGATGAGTTCAGTGATGTCTGTGCCAAATTCTTTGATGTGATGAACATGGCCTGTACTTGAATATCAAGTACCGGTATTTCATCATGTGAAACATTGTTGAGAAAATCAACACCAGAGCTATCAGTTCCTACTACTTCAATCATATATATTGCACAATATCTTTCAAGTACTCTGACAGGTACATTACAGAATGAAACCAAGAAGGCCACCTGGTTAAGACTGGTTCAGGAAACAGTGTCACATTTTGATCTGTGCCTATTGTGTACGTGAACGTAGCATAAGAACTGTCTTTTTTCACAGGTTTCAGTTTGGTGACGGGTTTGTTTTTTATTTTGCGTAACATGGAATCAACATATTGCTTGCTGAAACCGTTGGCCCTCGCTATCTGTTGTATGGAGGAAATCTCGTTATTTCGATCTTGTTCCGATAGTGGTATACTAAGAGCTGTATTAATGTAGGCTCTGACTAGCCGTATTTGACTTGGGAATATTTGGTGTCATTTTGGTCCGTATTGACAAATTACTATTTGATTTATTGAACAATCTCCGTCAATCAATACATTGATTATGTGCTACAATGCACATAATCAATGTATTGATTGACGGAGATTGTTCAATAAATCAAAAAGAAAGAGGGTCCTATAGCCGAGTAAATACGGTAATTGTACCTTGCAATTTGTGTATTTGAGCAACCTGTATGTGTTGTTTCCTTCAAATGTATTGTGAATTGTTTCATTATATTTCCAATAAATAAACTTGTTTATTCAACACCAGGCTTCATAGGTTATAATAATTCTTTTAACGTGCCTCTTCGTTTTGGGCTCGCTCCAGTCTCCAGGCAAGTCCAGTCTATTCTTCCTCCTCCCTTTTAGAGTATCAGAGAAATTTAGTTTGAGAATGGGGAGTGCACCTGCTGTGTCACCAGAGGCAGCTGGTTACACTGCACAAATAGTGCAAATGGAAAAATGAGAAAATATTTGACCCATGTGGGATTCGAATGCATGACCCTGGCTTTGTACCATTGCTCTTGTCCACTGTGCTAATAGCGGACTCTAAGTTCCTCACTATTTGGCAATGGTACATCTACATGCTGGCCTGTACCAGTCTATCATACTGTAATTGCTGTCCACTGTGGGTTATCTATAGATTCCAAGAATCGGATTTTCACATCTGCAATGATGACAAATGAAGGCTCTAAGATATTGGGTCGTGTAATGAACAAATAGTGCACGTCATATAGATAAAGGAAAGAGAATTAAAATGTCAGACCGACCTGGAATAAGAACTAATGACTTCCTGCTTTGTATACTGTTGCTCTCGACCACTGAGCTAATAGAGGACACTTTAAATCTCACTTGGCAATCTATAGGTAGCCTGCAGTGGACACCTATAGCCCAGCATCATAGATGCATCATTACCAAGTGTCCCCCCTTAGCTCAATGGTCAAGAACAACGGTGTACAAAGCCAATCCCATATGGGTCCGACATTTTAATTCTTTATCCTTCATGTACTGTATATGCTTGAACTATTTGTTCATTACTCAAACTTGAATTCTTCATTTGTCATCATTGTAGTTGTGAAAATCTGATTACTGGAATCTATAGAATAAGAGAATATTTTATTTGTGATGGATCCGTCACTGCTTGACTGCTCAACAGAAACAGAAACAAATGACAGTATAAAGATGCAAAAACAAAAATTAGACACTGGAAGGTCAAGCATTCTTGGGTCAAATTGTTGTTAATGATGAAATGTAGTTTAGAGCTGAAGTTGAATTTTACAGTCTAAAGAGCAGACAGGTTCTTCTTCTCCATGACCAAAAACATTTCAACAAGCACAATTAAGGGTCAAGCAAATGATAATCTTTACTTATGATAATCAATGAGTCATCATGACAGATAGTCTCTCATGTAGAACAAGTGTTACAGCAGTGTGTTACCATGCAAAACTTGCACAGTAAAATGCACAAAAACAAACCTCAGTTGCTCGAAGCTGGGCTAATTTCCAGCAATACTACACTCTGTTGGAAAATACTGAACCCAGTTAGAATAAATAGTCCTTACGTGAAGCGAACAGATGTTTGTATGATTTTGGAAACAATCAGGTCAATTCCAACCCTGTCACTTTGAGTATTTCTGCCATATCCCTCTTCTCACGTATTAAAGCGTAACACTCCGGTAGGAAATATTTAAATATCTCAATAACCACCAACTGCCCATTCATACAAGTACAACCATCTATATATTGGAAGCTTTGATTTTTAATCACATTTACGAGGGTGGATCGGAAAGTAACGCACAATCTCTCCCCCCCCCCCCCCCCCCCCCTAGGATTGCAGTTGGAATGTTGAAATTTCAAGACGATATAGTTTGTAGTTTGCGTTACAGAGAGTATTTTGTTTTCATGTGCAGCTCTAGCGAGAGTAGCCTGAACTACGAAACAAACATGGCGCGCATGTTACTGTCGACAAATTGTGAAGAGCAGCGAAGTGTAGTTCGAAGTTTGTGAACCAATGGGCATAAACTGAGCGAAATTCACAGGGACATGCGTGGCGTATATTGGGGCGACTGTATGGACTTTGCTGAACACGGGACTACTGTAAATACTGCAGCCAACATAAAGACTTTGGTTAAGTTGCGTCGCGTCCTTCGTGACAAACACCACAACATTAATGCTGTCGGTGTCAAACTTCATGACAATGCCCACCCCAAGTTGCTGCTCCTGTTTGTGAGATAATTGCCCAAATTTGGTGGGAGGTGCACCGTTGGACTTTCATCTGTTTGGTCCCTTGAAAAAATTCCTGCATGGCCAACACTTTGCAACAGATACGGAAGTGAAATCAGCAGTCCGCAGATGGCCATACTCCAACCAAACGGACTTCTACAACAGGGCATATCAAAACTGGTACCACGATGGCAGAAATGTGTTGAGAAAGTTGGTGACTATGTAGAAAAGTAGGTTAAAGATATAAGTTCATTTGTGATTTGTTTGGTTTTGTTACCTATTAAACTTTTTGGGGGGAAAATTTTGTGCGTTACTTTCCGATCTGCCCTCATATATCAAAGTATTTTTTTAATATACACACTTAACGCAGCCACTGAAAAAGTTAACTTGAGAAAAGATTCATAAGCAAAAGTCAATGAGAATTATTTTCTCCGTTGGAGGCACTAAAAAGCAAAGAAGTTGTCATATTTTGATTCTGTGATAATACTTGACAGTTAAGGAAACCCAAACCATCGCAGTAACCAATGAATCTCCATAAAAGAGAAGCAGAAATAGTTCCTGTTAAGAATTGAACAAAGAAACAAGTTTATAAATTAGCAGCAACAGGGGAAAATCTTTGCAATTAACTATCCAATTGGAGTATACAGCGTATAGTATGGAGAATTGAAGTAGGATCAAATCAGATTTCATCAACAGGAAAGTTTCTTCAGACCATGTTTAGAGAACAGTGGATGAATAAGAACTGTGACAAATTCTTCTAAACTCAATACAAACCCTCCAGTGCAGTACCCTAGGACATCACTGATTTCTAGAAAACAAATACAGTAAATACATTTTAGGAGGTAAACATACCTGAGGTGCTGGTGGAAGCTGGTTTCTCTGTAGTAGACTCGAGCTCATCCTTTGAGTGAACTGTATCAGTGTATGTAGTATCAGCATCAGGTTGTACAACCTTGCTCTCATTTGCACTATCACCTTTCTCAAATAAGGACCGCTTCACCACTTTCAAGGATACACCTTCCAGCCCACATTCAAACATAATGAAACCCAGCTTATCATCACCACAACTGGAGAAATCTTCTACGAGATTTGGATGGCGTATCTATGGCACAAACAGAGATCCGCTCAAACATCTGCTTATCATTAATAGACAATACAGAAAAATGCCCCTTAAAGATACTTAGTACGAGTATTTCCATTCACAAAAAAAGAATCTATTAAGGTATGTATTTATTTAGCTTTGATGTTGTTACATTTGAGGGACTCGAACATTATGGTCATTTAGCCCCGTGTACTTGTGTGTGTGTGAAATTTTGTCTGACAGCCGGTGGTATTGAGATAGCTGCGTTAGTATTTATTTACCATATATGATCCAGATATATGAAACATCATGAGCAGGGTGGCAAACAAAATGTTCCCCCATTTGTAAGCCTACTTTTGAATTTTGTAAAAAATTATATACTTGTGAGATCTACACAAGTCAAATGTCCATGTGTATGTGTGTGTGTCTGTCTCTCCCGAATCAATTTCCAAACAACGAAATCAAATTGAATACAACTTGGTACAAAGGTAACACTAGTAAAGAGCCCCTCAGTGTCACAGTTTACATTGCCACCAATTTAACGAAAACAAAATGGGAGCCACCTGAGTGTTTAAAGCTTAAATCGAATTACGACTAATTTAATCATTGGATCTCTACCACATTTTGAAAAACAGAACTTTATGTGCAAAGAGTTTGACGCCTAAACAACGAGGTCATTGGTCACATCATTATAAGATGGCAGCCGTGTGAATCATGTGAACCAATGCACAAAGTAGGTTACTTGGCATTCAAGTAGCTTTATGTAAGGACCTTCTGTTGTCAACATGATGGCTATATGAGATGCATGAGAGGAATTACAACAAAACTTGGTAAATGAGGTGTCTTATATAGGGTACAACTCTAAACATTCATCAAATGATCATTCGATTATACTACTTGATAGGGACAAAGAGTTATAACTCTACCCACAAAATTAAGAGAAAGTAGGCTATATGTTCTTTACTGAACATCTTGTTTCTTATAACATTTATCAGTCACACGAGATATCCTGTTGGGCATCTCAACAGCAGTGGCAGTAGGGAACAATGGAGTAAACAAGTGATGCATAAATCACAATAACATTGCTAGGGGACTAGTATTTTCAACATGGCCAATAAGGGAAGACTACAATGCAGCAGCAACCAGCAATTGTGTTAGTCTTTCATGAAATGAAAAGCATTGTTGTGAAACAGAGGCATTTTCGAAAACAGTTTAATACATCATGGACTCTTAGCTAGTCCTGGTTAATATATATTTTGAGATTGAAAGGACCTCTGTAGAGGTATCAACCTTTTAGGCATTCATATCTCCTAGCTATTTTGGATTTCAATATTCCCAAATGGCCTTAGCTTTGAACAGCTTGCAAGAAGGAAGTTAGTTTCCAGATCTGTATGTCATTCAGTATAGAGACTGATTCTGTTAAATGGGAGTAAAAGATGGGTTGGTTCTGGGTATCTTCACTGGGCTTGGATGATTGGAATAGGAATTTTAAATATTTGAAATTCACATGGCCACCATGTTGTTTCTGTGCTTATGAGGTTTTTGAATGTAGCACATGTGTACTTACTTAATAGTCGTTTTATCAGCATGAAAAAGTTCAGTTTGATTGCTGGAATAGTTTTGGACATACTGAGCACTGGTGAAATATTTCACGTGGCTGCGATGTACAATTGTCAATTTGTCAATTGGTTAATGAAAGCCACAGTTCTGTACTAATAATTGAATATTAGTATGTTGGTTCATTATACACTCTTTCAATTCGTTAGCTTGAATAGGATAAAAAATATAGTGTATATACTGTATATACAGTGGAACCTCGTTAGTACGTTTTTCAAAGGACTGAAGAATTTGAACGTCAAATGCGGGAAAACGTACTACCGAAAAATGATAATTAAACCTCATTAAATTGTTTCAGTAAGGGAAAAGTAAAAATAAAAAAAACGCGTTAATCGGAAGTACGTGCTATCGAATATACAATTAAACAACCTACAGAAATATTGTATTACAGAACTAGTTTACACAGCACAGAGAAACGAGAGCAATGAAAACAAGAGAAAAATGTAGCCTACTATACCAGTACCGTACTCAATTCAAATACTGTAGTACACGTTTTTTTTGTTTAACGATTTCGGCTTAAATGCATGTTTTTCTTGATATTCTGTGGAAAAGAAGTGCCGTATTCTTTGGCGTGAACGATTGGATATAACGAAAGTTTTTTTGAGGTTAGACATGCTCGCACGTGTACAGAAAGAAAAAAAAAACAACAACAACTTCCGCCAACTAGTCTAAATGTCCCTCACAACACCGAAAATTATATAATAAATGTAAGAAACAAACATCAATTACCAAAACCTTTTAAATTGGTTATGAATTTTGCATTACACCTACCTATTTTATAATCCTGTAACTTCGTAGTTGCAAACCGTACCAGGTCAACTGATGAATATTAGCCACACACACAAATAGATTTTAACCTCAAACAAATGTATGTACAGTATGTAACAAATTAATAATTAATATATCTACACAATATTTACACACTTAACGAAATAACACATCTTGGGGCTTGTACTCTTTCAACAAGGACAGTAGCGTTTCATTGGTCCACGTTTCAACTGTGCCACTGTCAACAGCTGCTGCTTCACCCCGCACGCACTTGTAAACAAGACCATGCCTCTTCTTGAACCGCTCGATCCATCCGTTTGACGCTGCAAAGTCTGTTACTCCCATCTGGTTCGCTAGGTAATTCGCTTTCTCACGAATTATGGTTCCATCCACTCGAATGTTTGTTGCACGAGCTTGGTTGAACCATTGCAGGAGCATTGTTTCTAGTTTAGAAAATTTTCCTTCGCGCACAATTTTTCTCTTACCACTTCTATTGTCTTTGTACACAACTGCTATTTTGTCTCGATTGGTAACAATAGTAATAATAAACAAAGTTTTGTTTATTATTACATTCTGTCAATACGGGAAAAATGTCCGACTTTAAAAGTCAAAAAGTGGTAACAATAGTGTTTAACGTTGAAGGAGTGAGTTTTAATTTTCGTGCCAGTTCCACGCGCTTAAGGTGAGGATTTCTGTCTACTTCTTCAAGATTTTTCATTTTTTCGTCACTAGTTAATGATTTAACTACTTTCTTAGGCCTATCCATTATTTAAATACGACGCAACAAAATGATCACTAGGTTTCACAACTTCTTCGATAGTGTAATGTGTATTTGCGTGAATGCAGTAAGTGGCCTACTCGGTCACATAAACATTCGGTACATTTAGCTCGAGACATAATGTAAGCGGCAAGACGCGGCGGAACACTATGTACGATAGACACAAAATAGCCATGCCAGGGCGGGACTTGAGTCCACGTGGAGTGATTGAGGAAGCATTCTATTGGTAGAGATGTTAGTTTTTGTTAATTCGCGACAAAACGAAAAGTCATATTTAGAGGTTAGGATGTTTTATTTTCACGTATTTACATGTTTCGTGCCGCCCAGGAGTGAAATTAAATCGCGAAATAACGCGAATTTTGTGAAAACACCACAAATACCGCAATCTGCGAAATAAAAACAAATTTTCATATTTTTTCCCCACACCAATCCGAACATTTTTGTCCACAAGCCGATAATCGAATTTGGTTGGTGTTCAATTCGAGAGAATGATCGATTGTATAGTTTCGCGAGGGGTAATACTACGATATACGTCATATTACGATATACTGTCGATATTCTCGTTACTCGTTGGATTTTAGCGCTGTGGTAAACAGCTGTTATATCGCGGCGTGAATAGTTTGGCCGACTACCTCCAAAAGGTTATGTGATAGTTGTTCATAATGTAAACTACGTTTGCCTCCTGTTACATCGGTAGCGAGTGTAAATTATAGTAGAGAATTCTATATAATTTAATAAAAAGTGCGCAAATTGTGCGTTATCATCGAAGCTAGTGTGTTATTTGCGTGAATCAGTTGGCGACCATGTGTTCGTCGTATTAGTTCCGAACTTAGCAGTACAGGAAGATGAGACGCGACGTAATTTAAATATTATGACACGAATTCAGAAATAAATTTTGCGTGTGGTTACGAATTTATACTGGCGTGTGGCTACAGTCAACCGTGTGATAACAGTGTTTGTTACTGGGCATCGCTCAGTTGAGTTTAAAAATGCCGAAGGTAGCTGTTTCTGCCACAGACAGACTTAAAGAATATAAGAATGAAGGATTTATAATTTCTTGTGGCATTCTTATGTGCAAATATTGTGATTGTCGGTTAGAATATCGCAGGAAAGATGCATTAGACAAACATTGCAAATCGGAGAAGCATCAAAACGCCGAGAAAATTCGCGTCTTGAAGTTAGTGTTCCTAGAGTGGCCACCTTGAAAGAAACATTATCAAATGCTAGTCGTGTGAAGGATATGAAAGAAGAGTTTATTTTGGACACACCTACTGCGTTTGTGAAAGCTAATATACCAGTAGAGAAACTAGACAATCCTGCTATCCGTACTTGGTTTAATAAGTACGTTCGCGGAAGTGGAGATTTACCATCAGCAAATCAGATTCGTCAGAAATACATCCCCATGATTGGCGAAAGAAGGAGGGAAGAAATTAGGGAAGATATAAAAAACAAAGACGTGTTTCTGCTATGTGACGAAACAACTGACAAGAATGGTACGTGTGTTTTCAACATTCTTTTTCGTCCATCAGTACCATCAACTGAAATGAACACCCATCTGGCTGCCTCTTGTTCTAGATTCTGCCAATAGCGTAAATTGCTCCAATGCGATATTAGACACCTTGAATTCCTATGAAATTGAACGGGAGCGTGTAGTGGCAGTAGTTACGGACTCAGCACGCTACATGACAAAATGTGTAACTACTCTTCAATAATTGATTGAAGAATTAAGTCATGTCCAGTGCTGGGCTCATAAAGTCAATCTTATCGGCTGCGTATTTGAAAACGAGCTGGACGAATTGAACATTTCTATAGTAAAGACAAAGAATGCCTTTTTAAATACGCGAAAAAGAAAAAGCAATTACGTTGCATTTCTAAGGGAGAAATATGAAAACACAGAAAAAGAGAATGAAATTCTAGCTTTCCCAATGCCTGTATGTACAAGATGGAATTCATGGTTTAAGGCTGCAATGTATATGGCCACGCATGTGGAAGATCTGGTAGAATTTTTCAAAACATTGGAAGATTCAAATTCTGGGGTCAAATGTTTCCAACAAGCATCGACTTCAACAATACAATTTATACAATTACAAGCATTGTATGTTTCTGTTGTTGGTGCCTCTCTTATGGACTTGCTTAATTTCTTGGAGGGATCTAAGTACCCAACAATTCACTTACTGGCTGGGAAGCTAGATGACATTGAGGTAAAGCTCAAGCTATTAGGCGATGGTGGAATGTTCAATCATACGATCCTCCAGAACTTGGAACAGCTTCCTCAAAAGATGCAGATAAAGGTTAAGTCCAAGCTTACGTGTGTTGCCCAGTCAGCTCTAGTGAAAGTCAGGACTTTAAGGACCACGGATCCAGCCAGGAAGACTGTAGAAGCCATCGGGTCATTGTTTGATCCTCGGCATGCACCTAAGAACGTATCTCCCACAGAACTGCTCCAATTTAAGAAGAATGCCCCATTTCTTACGAAGATGGAGTCTCAACAGTGAAGCTGATTCCTGCCCGTGGTGCCCCTGCTAAGGTAGTTGGAATTATATTTCCATTACCGAACTGAACGTCAGCAATCCAGAAGCAAATCAAAGAATGGTGAAAATTAATATAAACCGGCCCTTTTCAGCGCCAAAACTGACAATCATCTCTGTCAATATTGAAGGTCTTTCATCAACCAAGGAAGAGTTATTAAGCCAGATATGCCATGATCAGAAATGTGATTTACTATGTATTCAGGAAACCCACCGAGACTTGACTCTCCACCGTCCAAAAATCAAGGGTATGAGCCTAATAGTTGAACATCCTCATCGACATTATGGCAGCATTATCTTTGCCAAACCTAATATTCAGATCGTCTCCACAGGAATTTCCATTGTAGATGACACCGAAATTCTTACAGTAGAGCTTAGCAACTGTTCTGTAACATCAGTTTATAAGCCCCCAGGTACTGTATTTAAATTTGTAGAACCCAGCAACTTCCAGCATCAATCTGTGAAGTTTGTTGTTGGTGATTTCAACAGCCGTAACACAATATGGGGTTACTCAACTACCGATGAAAGTGGTGAGGCCGTGGCTGAATGGGCAGACTCATATGATCTCAACTTATTGCATGATAACAAACTTCCAGCATCTTTCAACAGTGCAAGATGGAGGCGTGGATATAATCCCGATATGATATTTGTGAGTGAAAACATATCTCATTTATCAATAAAATCAGTGGGTCAAGCTATTCCTCACACGCAACACCGGCCTATTATATGCCAGATTTATGCTGCCATTCGACCACAGTCAGTTCCTTTCCGACGTAGATACAATTTTAAGAAGGCTGATTGGGAGAAATTTACCATTTCTCTAGATGAGAATATTCTAAATATTGAGCCAGTTCCTGAATTATATGACGACTTTGTAAATATCGTGAAGTATTGTTCCCGTGTTTCAATTCCCCGAGGCTGCAGAGCACAATATATAAAAGGTCTGACTTCGGAAACTGAGGAACTTTTGAAAAACTATCTTGACCTCTTTGATAATGACCCATTTGGTAACGATACCCTTCAAGCTGGGGAAGATCTTTTAACAGCGATTTCCAAGAACAGGAACGATGCATGGTGCCAATTGATGGAGGAGACGGATCTAAGTAAGAGTAGTCAGAAAGCCTGGAGACTCCTTAAGTACCCGAGTTGTGATCCAACAACAAAAGAGGGACACAAAAATATAACAGCTAATCAGATTGCTCGTCAGCTCGTGGAAAATGGTAAATCTGACCATCCATTACGCAGGTCAGATCATAAAATTGCTCGGTCAGAAGAACTCGAGATTAGTCAACTTATGCAACCTTTTTGCATGGCAGAACTGACGGCAGCCATTGATAGTTGTAAGATCGGCAAGGCAGCAGGAGTAGATGATATCAGATTAGAGCAGATCAAACACTTTGGGGAACGAGCAAGAGAATGGGTCCTAGCTTTCTTCAACAACTGTTTGAAATCCTGCAATTTCCCAAAAACCTGGAGGAAATCACGAGTCATACCGATTCTGAAACCTGGTAAAATGTCAACTGAACCTCAAAACTACAGGCCAATATCCTTGTTGTGTCACCTGCTTAAAATCTTTGAACGAATGTTACTGAACCGCCTAGTTCATGTCGTAGAGCCTGCTCTCATACAACAACAAGCAGGCTTCAGACCAGGGAAAAGTTGTACATCCCAGATCCTTAACCTCACTCAATTCATTGAGGATGGCTTTGAAACACGGAATATCACGGGAGTAGCTTTTATCGATTTGACCGCTGCCTATGACACTGTCAATCATCGTGCTTTGTTACAGAAGATTTATGGAATCACGAAGGATTACAGTTTCACAAAACTTATTGAAAGTTTCCTTCAAAACAGGAGATTTTATGTGGAATTCCAAGGACAGCGCAGTCGATGGAGACGTCAAAGAAATGGCTTACCTCAAGGTAGTGTTCTATCACCAATGTTGTTTAACGTCTACACTAACGACCAACCACTTCCAAGGAACACTAGAAGTTTTCTTTATGCCGACGATCTAGCATTAGCTTGTCAGGGGAAATCCTTCGAAGATGTTGAAGCTCATTTAACACAAGCATTGACTGAGTTGGATGTCTATTACTATGATAATCAACTTCGTCCAAATCCATCAAAAACTCAGTTGTGTGCATTTCATCTGAAGCACAAGCAGGCTCGTCGTGAACTTAACGTCTCTTGGCAAGGAACACGCTTAGTTAACACTTCTCATCCAAAATATCTGGGAGTTACCCTCGATCGTACTCTGACCTACAAACAGCATTGCCGGAATACCAGACTAAAGGTGGAAGCTAGGAATAACATCCTACGTAAGATCACTGGTAGCACCTGGGGCTCTCAACCATCAACCTTGAGAACGACAGCGCTTGCAACATGTTACAGTGTTGCAGAATATGCATGTCCAGTGTGGTACAAATCCACCCATGCAAATAATGTTAACAAGGCGCTTAATGAAACATGTAGGCTTATTACAGGTTGTTTGAAGCCTACACCTCTTGCAAAACTTTACCAGCTTGCAGGGATAGCACCACCGGATATACGTCGTGAGGTAGCAGCCAATGAAGAGAGAGCTAAACAGGTTAATCAGTTTTCCCATCCGTTGTACGGTTATGTACCAGCCACCCGTAGGTTGAAGTCCAGGAGAAGTTTCCTCAACACCACTGCAGTCTTGCTAACTACACCAGCTACAGCTAGAAAACAATTGTGGACTTCTCGGCTTGGGAATAACTCTCTATGGGATCACCCTTCGGAAAGCCTCCCACCTGGACATGATCAGAAATGGATCGTGTGGAGGGCACTTAATCGTCTCCGTTCTGCTGTTGGAAGATCTAAGGATAACTTGCAGAAATGGCACTTCCCCGTCGACTCCACCAACTGCGACTGCGGTATGCCCCATACCATGGAGCATCTACTGAATTGTCCGCTGTGCCCTGCCACTTGTACAGCAGAAGATCTTTTACTAGCAACTTCCAATGCTATACAGGTTGCACATTTTTGGTTGACCATGGTTTGAAAAGACATTGTGTGTTGTATGGTTTACTTCTCTTTTTTTTTGTTTGTAAATATGTATGTAATTTTAGTGTAATCCAGTATTTTGTTTGCTTCTGACACGAATAAATAAAACAGTTTTTAGAGGCTCACAGCATTTACCTGACTGCAATCAAGAACCAACTGCGTCATGAAGATAATGTGAATGTTCCAGAGATCCTCATGGGATTAAGGCCTGCTCACCGAGACTATGCAACAGCTGCATTAAAGTGTGTGTGGTATCCTTGTTCAAATGTGGATTCTGAAAGGTCATTTTCGAAATACAGTCTCATAGTAAGTGATAGGGGGCGAAAATTGACAGCTGCAAATGCTGAGACTTTAACCATGATCTACTTCCAGTGATTTCACCGCAGTATTTGGATAAAACTGAAAAAGGTATTCACTGAAATGTGTTTCGAGATGGTGAATGTAAAATAAAAATGTGACTTCCATATAAGTATTATCTCATTCTTCCATAGCCATGTTTAACGTTTTACCCTGCTGTTTTGTTTTTTACTTTGTTTTATTAATTGTTTATATTTTTAAATGCACTTATTGTACAAACCTTATCGCTTTCCAAATTTTAACATGTCATCGCCCGAAAAAATAATAAAAACACAAAACACCACCTTTTGAATTTTAAATCAACAAATCTTCAAAAAAATAACAACACTTCCTAACACCTCTATCTATTGGTCAACAACCGTCAGTAACAAACAATGCTTATTGTCGGCGCCTGCTAATTACGTCTGAGTCGCCGCGGGGAAGGGAGACAACTATACCTGATATGTCCCAACACTCGCTCGCTTGCTGGCAAGGAATGTTGTCCCAGAGAGGTCGGGCCCACATTCCACTAGGGGTGAACAAAGAATGCTTTCAGGGCTGACTAAAATGAGATCGTACTAAGCGATGTGCCACAAAATATGCAACGTCATAAATGAGGTAATTTTACCTTATTTCCATCAGATAAGAATCGGGACTTGAAAATTACGACGTGATATGCGATAAAACGTACTAATGAGGAACGTGTTAACGAGGTTTCACTGTATTTCTAAAATTTTGAACTGCTGCCATCTTGAATTTTTTTAAACAACTGAACAATATTAGTTGTGAATATATTTAGCTCTAAATAAAGATTCACTGTATCAAGTTTCACTGCACTGGGATGATTAGATCGTCAGTAAAAACATTTTAAATATTTTAAATTTGCATGGCCACCATGTGCTTATCAGGTTTGAAAGTCAAATATATGTACTTCTTACTTAACAGCCCTCTACCATCATGCAAAATATCAGTTATATTGCCATAATAGTTTTGAAGATAATGAGAAGTAATATTTCGCAAAGCTGCCATGTTGGATTGTTTTATATGTAGGACGTACAAAATAAAATCTAATATCTTAAATACAAAATATGTAGGCCATACAGTTACATTATGTATCAGTAGATAGATATTATAGCAGTAGTTTCTTATACAAAGTTTCACTTGAAATCGCTTGAATAGGACACAAGATATAACAACATTTAAAAATTTTGCATAGCTGCCATTTTGAACAATTTCATTACATTAGACTCCAATATATTAAACCTTAAATATAGATTTACCATGCCAAGTATCACTGAGCTCAAAAGCTTCATTCGCGAGATAAGCCCATTTAAATATTTGAACTTTGCATGTCCGCTATATTGGTTTTGCGCTTATCAGATTTTAGAAAGTAACATAGGTGAATTTACTGTAGTATCGGTAGTCTTTATCAACATACAAAATTTCACGTTGATTTCTGCAATAGGTAGAGAGATATCGAAGCCAATTAACTATATCGAGCAGCCACCTTGCTGGATTCGTGACACTGATTGAAGTTTGAAAGGCATGCTGGATATCAAACAGGGAAGTAGCAAGTCCTTGCCAAGTTTCAATGAAATCACTCCAGCTATTTAGAATGTTTTAGAGACACACAGAAGAAAGGTTAACTCTTAAGCCTATATTTCATAACATGAAAATAAGCTAAAAAATACACTTCAATGATAAAATGCAATACCCTTTAGTTTTCTGCTTCATTTGACCCTAAATGTTTCAAATTCCTAAATTCTCTTTCTTGATGATGATGATAATTGTTGCTTAAGGGGCCTAACATCGAGGTTATCCTGGGTGATAGCGAAAATGTCAATGAAGTGGAAACCAGAACGAAAATTAAGTGAGAAGGAAAATACAAAAGGGAACTCAGATTGTAACTACTCACAAAATGGAGAGCGATAATACTTACAAAAAGAAATTTAGAACGAAAATACTCACAAAAGGAATAGATTGAAAAATACGCACAAATTGTAGGTTAAGTTCAAAATACGTACAAAATGCAATGAACAGTTGAAATACTCACAAAATGCAAGTGAAATTCAAAATACTTATCAAATGCAAATGGGATTGAAAATACGTACAAAATGCAATTGAGGTTCAAAATACTTACAAAATGCAATTGAAATTGAAAATACACAATGCAATTTAGATTGAAAAATGCCCATTTCAGATTCCAAATAATCACAAAGTGCAATGGATATCCAAAATACTTACAAAATGCAATTGAAATTAAAATGCTTACAAAATGTATGGTAGATTCAAACTACTCAATTGGATGGACAAGACTTACAAAATGTAATTTAGATTGAAAATACTTACAAAATGTAATTTAGATTCAAAATACCCACAAAATGCAATTGAGAATTAAATTACTTGCAAAATGTGCACCCAACAAAATTCAATTTAGATTGAAAGTACTTGCAAAAAGCGGTTTAGGTTGAAAATTCAAAATGCAATTGAAATTCAAAATACTCACAAAAGTCTCAGACCCTATATTGAAAGACTTACTAAAAAGCAATTTAGATTGTCAATCCTTACAAAAGGCAATTGAGGATGAAAACACTCACAAAATGTAATGTAGATCGAAAAGACTTACAAAATGCAATGGAGATTGAAAACCCCTATAAAATGAAGGGTAGATGAAAATTGAAAAAAAAAAAAAACTACTTGGAATTTAGATACACGGGGAGCCAATTAACAAAAACAGTGCGGGAATCTTAAAGAGAAAAGGAAATATAATGAAAAGAAAACAAGAGGTCTGACCCCTCGAAAAAGGAGGGATCAGGAAAGATGAGACAAGGGCCAATTAAGGCGGGAAAGTGAAAAAATCCCTAGGCCTCGGATACCCTCATACCGTCGGGGTCGGAAAAGAACAAAAGTTGACCAAGGGAGGTCGACAGTAAAGAAGACGGAGAGGAGCCCGGCACAAGTAAGTGGAAGCAATGCCGGACTCAGCTGGGGTCCCGTGGTCGCTCACAGGATGTAAGCCCCTGGGGGAAAATTCTCTTTCTTGTTCTATTATTAATAACACATTTCTGTGTGCCTTTATATGATTACCATAACCACCATCTTCATTGACTGATAAATGGAACTTTTCCATACTGTGAAATAATGATACAAGATAACTTAAAATACAAACCCTATCACCATCAGCAGCCGGGTCAGGTGCTGCCTTCTCAGGTGGCAGTGGTTGCAAATAGAAGTCAACACCTCGCAGAGGAGAAGTGACTCGAGTACAGGTGAAGAGAACCTTAGAATAGTGGGAAGGGATGGCTGTGATGACTGCATCTTTCAGGATGGAGCATTCATTTTTTAATCGCCGTAACTGGGCATGTATCTTATCTGTAATGAAAGAAAAAGACTAGTGTTTAATTCCCATCTCTACGATTCACTCCCAATAATACTCATACATATCAGTTACCATATAAAACTTTGTTAAGTAAATACATTTGAGACTTGTGCCACCACAGTAATAATGGAAATCTGAAACAAATTAAAAAAGTGATGTTGAATGGTCCTCTGGAGAAGTCATAAACTGAATTAGCTAATATCCAGAATCTGCTTTCTTATGGCCATCTTCGCATTTGGGAAAAATGTCTCCACCCCTCCTCCAAGTGGTGGGAGACGGGCAACGGCATGAAGTAGGGGATTGCCTGTAGGGGTGAAGTACAGTGGGGACTTTGTGTGCCTCGGGACCGCTGCGGTAGCAGTGAAGGCTCTATGGGAACCCTGAAAAGTGATGGCTGACGGGGCTCTGGTGAAGCTACGATAGGCCTAGCAAGCCAGTAGTGGATATCATATTTCCTTTCAAAACAGGAACAGGCCTCGGAAAGAACGGATGCAAACGACGACGACGACCCGGAAATGCTAATGGACTATGAGTTGGGACATTAAACATACAGACACCGACAGGAAAGGTGGAGGAGATTGTAGATGTGATGGAGAGAAGAAAACTGGATATACTGGGCTTGGCAGAAACAAGATGGAAAGGAGAAGGTCGCAGAGAACTGAGGAAAGGGTACCGGTTGTACTGGAGTGGGAACAGTGAAGGAAGGAGCAGCGGAGTAGGAGTAGGTGTGAGAGATGGAATGAAGGAAGAGGTAAAGGGAATAAGTGACAGGATCATGAAGATCTGAGTAACTGTAAAGGGAAGAAGCCTGGAGATAGCCCAGGTATATGCCCCTCAAGTTGGATGTACAGCTCAAGAGAAGGAAGACTTTGAGGAGGAGCTACAACAGCAGTTGAATGGTCAGAGCATTATTGTCATGGGAGATTTGAATGCACATGTAGGAAGTGAAAGGCAAGGATATGAAAATGTATTGGGAGCAGAAGGATGGGGTAGTAGGAATGAAGAAGGGAGAAAGTTGCTGGATTTTTGCAAGAGAAATGGTTTAGTGGTAGGCAACTCCTGGTTCCGGAAGAAAGAAAGCCACAAGGTAACGTGGTACAGCAGTGATTTAACAAAGAAATCTTTGGTAGATTACATGCTGTACGACTAGGAAATGAAGAGAAGTGTCAGAGATATAAAGGTAATACCATCAGAGGCCTTAGATAGCGACCACAGAATACTTGTAATGAACCTGGGAGTTGTTAAGGATAGCAAGAGGACAGAGTACCAGGGAAGGAGAATCAAAGTATGGAAACTCAAGGAAAAGGAAGTCAAGGAAGAATTCCAGAAGATAATAAGGGAAAGGATGCCAACAGACAATCCTAAAACAGGGGAAGAGGAATGGAAGCAATTCAAGAACACAATGGTGGAAGCTGCAGTGGCAGTATGTGGAAGAACTAGCAACAGAAAGCGGTGTAAAGAGACACCATGGTGGAATGATTTGATTGATTTATTTTCACTGCTACACTTAGAGCTTAAGAGCTCCTTTACAGTAGCGCTCTACATAAAATAAGGTTAGGGCTTATAAAAGAAACTGTGGGAAGGAAGAACAAGGCTTTCATAGTGTGGTTCCAGGAAAGAACTGATCTGGCAAGGGAAGATTATAAGATAAAGAAGAAAGAAGCAAATAAGATTGTCGCAGAGGAGAGGAAGAAGTGGATGGTAAAGTGGACAGAGATGATGGAGGAAGACAGCAGAGGAAATAAGAAAGTACTTTATGGGATGGTCAAAATTAAGAGAAGAGGTCTGCGAGAGGAAGTGGTAATGATGGACAAAAACGGAAATGAGGTACACAACAAAGAGACACTCAAGACAGTGTGGAAAGAGTACTTGGAGGATTTGCTGAATCCAAATGGTCATAGGGAGGAAGACAATGTATTGGAAGATGGAGAAGACAACACAGGAATGGAAAAGGACCTGAATTGGAGAGAACTGGAGATGGCTATAGACAAGATGAAAGGAGGAAGGGCACCGGGTGTGGATGAAGTGAGTGTTGAAATGGTGAAGGCAGCAGGGGAGGTTGGGAAACAGTGGCTGTACCGTGTGATGAGGGTGATATGGAAGGAGAAAAAGACCCCATAAGATTGGAAGAAAGGATTAATTGTCCCAATATTTAAGAAAGGAAGCAGAAAGGAGTGCAGAAATTACCTCACTGTACCAAGATATATGAAAAGATATTAGAAAGTAGAATACGAGCCAAAGTGGAGAGAAAATTGAGAGAGGAGCAGTATGGTTTCAGACCTGGGAGATCAACAGTGGATCTACCGACTGTAGTGGCTACGCGGGCTAAAGCTCCGCGTTAGGTCAAGGGGCCAAGCTCTCTGCTGACTCGGTAGACGCGTGGGTTCGAGCCCCACCGTCGGCTGTCCTTGAAATGGTTTTCCGTGGTTTCCCATTTTCAACACCAGGCAAATGCTGGGACAGTACCTTCTGACAGGCCACGGCCGCTACCTTCCACATCCTTGCCCAGTTTCATTCATCTTCATCCTTTCCATCTCTCATCCCGACGCGCAGGTCACCCACGGGCGTCGACTAGAAAGACCTGCACTCAGCCTCTCAGGAGGCTACACGAAAAAAAAAAACCACAGTGGATCTTATATTTTCAGTGAGACAGCTCCAGGAACACCACTACGAATTTGGAGAGGATCTGTTGATGGCTTTCCTGGACATCGAATTGGAAAGCAATGGAAAACATGGGAGTGGAAAAAGGGACTGTAGGCAGAGTGAAGGAGATGTATTGTGGAAGTGTGAGCTGTGTGAAAGTTGGAGGGGAGAGAACAGACTGGTTCAGACAAATGAGTGGCCTGAAACAGGGTAGTGCGCTGTCACCCCTTCCCTTTATTGTGGTTATGGACGAGGTAATGACACGGATAGCAGGAAAGATAGGAGAAGATAAGATGAAAGCAATGGTGTTTGCAGATGATCTCATGGTCTGGGGAAACAGGGAGGAGGAAATTCAGGAGCAACTGAAGGCTTGGGAAGAAACAGTGGGAGAGTACGGATGGAAGTTCAACATCAGTAAATGTGAGATCCTGTTAACGACCAGGAAAAAGGACAGACCAATGAGTGGGATAACACTTGGAGGTGGACAGCTGAAGAAGGTGGAAAGTCTCAAGTACTTGGGAAGTATAGTGGAGGAAAATGGGAGAAATGACAAAGAGGTTACGGAACGTGGCAGACAGGCAGAAGCATTTCTGAGAAGCATTAGGAGCTTAGTGTGGAATAAAGATGTCCCACAAAAAAGCAAGGAAGTGTTATACAGAAGCTACTATATCCCGATACTGACCTATGCTTCAGAAACGTGAACAATGAAGAAAAGAGACATAAGCAGAATACAGGCAGGTGAAATGAAGTTCCTGCGAAGTAGGATCGGAGTAACAAGAAGAGACAGGGAGGAATGAAAAGGTCAGGGAAATGGTGAAAGAGGAGCCCTTGCAAGGTAGGATTGAGACATCAAGACTGAGGTGGTATGGACACTTAAAGAGAATGGATGAGAAGAAGATTCCCAAGAGGATACCTGGGATGCAGATGCAGAAGAAATGACCAAGGGGAAGAACAAGAGATAGATGGCTGAAAGGAGTGGAGGAATGTGTCAAGAAGAGAGGCGAGGACTGGACCAGAGTGACAGCGGAGAGGTGGTGGGAAGAAAGGACTAAGTGGCGAGGCTTATGTTCCAAACAGACCCAGCCTGGGGCTGGAAACTGTACAAAATGATGATGATGATGATGTCTAATACAGTACCTCAATTTTTTATGAATATATGATGCACACTCCGTTTTAAAGAAAATATTTGAGATACACGGATATTTGTTGAAACAAAAATATTTGAGGCACAGTATCTTTTGATACCAAGTTTCAGTAATTAATCGACTCCTTGCTTCAAAGCGATGCACTACGACTGAGTGAGTAGCACAATTTATTGCCATTAACTCTTCAAATGCAACCTTCTAATTTGAAACATCGCAATCGGTACCACAGCTGAAAACAACAGTGCTTTTGATTTTGTTGCCTTAAAGAACGTAGTGAAGAATATTAGTGTCACTTTTACCGTGCATGGATTTTTAAGTTGCATGTTACTATGTTTTTTACTTTCATCTTGACTACTGAATGGAAGAAGCTAAATCTTCATTAAAGGATTGTCGTCATTTGGTATACATTTGCATTATAAGTAACATTTTGGAGCCGGAGGTGCCTATGCTGCCCATGTTAAAATAATGAATATTGAGGAACATTTGTGCAGAAACTATTACTTCTATCAATTTGAAAATTTCACAACGTATACAGTGCATCAGTCTTGAAGTTAGGATGGTGAAATAGTTTATCTTTTCTAGTTTCCTTTGAATATTTTTTTGGTGTCTGTGACAGTTGCTGTCACTCTGTCACATGTCTGTTATTAATACCCCACTCAGAAATCTTCCAAAACCCATTTGGAACATGTCAGAATAGACATGTCTTCTAAACCTTATTTCCATCTATGAATATTCCTGGTAATTAAATCCTATGCCTTGAATATCTTCTAAAGCCCATTTTGGAACATGTCAGAACAGACATGTCTCTTAAACCTTAATTCCGTGAATAATTCTTTTTGTACTGGTCTTTCATGCTTGAAAACCCGAGCAGTATATTTATTGACAACACCATGAAACTACTCTCGAATTTATTAGAAGATTACTAATCTGAAAGCGGGCGAGAAGAACGGATGTTTGGATCTTCAGGTTGGCAGACAGCAATGTTTGCAGACCTGCACTGTTGGTACCACGACGGGATTAATAAATTTAAAAAAAGGAAGTGAGAACGTGTGACTGTTGACGAGAATGTATAAAAAAAAGAAGAGAGTTAACAAACATAACCTCTAGCCGCTTCCCGGAGCCCGGTGGGCTCTCGGGAGGCGTAATCGTGAAACATTTAGTGCCCATTAGAAAGTTAAGGTTCTGAGACCTTAAATTATTGTGGTTTGCGTCGCTTATTAAATTTTATCGCCACCTTCTAGCTCGTAATCTTACCAGTGACCTAATGTAATTTAGAACTGAGGCATATAACGGGAAACATTTTCTGTGCTCGTTTGTAAGGAAGGGTTTGGCTTTTAATGTTCAGTTATATTATCCTTTCTTGTGTGTGATTTTCCAATGAAGTCTTATGACTTTTAACGCTATTCTGTGCTGAATTGGATTGTCGCCGTTGTAATGGCGAAGTTTTTTAAACATACGTAGTGAATTGTTAAAGATAAGAGATGAATGTCGTAATTCATGGCTGGTGGTCACGAGTTATATAAGTTGGATTTTTGCCTTGATGAATGCTAAACAGTTGCTCCATCTAATTAAGGAGAGGATTAAAGAGAATATTTTCCAAATATGCTTGCCTTTGAAATATGGTATCGTCCTGAAGTGTTCTGAATTTAATGCGAAATTACCCGTTTAGTTTGCTCGGACTTGGGAGTCCTTGGGTTGATATTGATTCGAAAATATTTCTTCTGTTTTGGGCTGTGTATGTCAGGGAGTTGAGTTCATAGATAACATGTACCGTTTAACCTAGTGTATGCCCTATTATTACTAGCTATTTCGGTGTGTATTAAATGTGAATATAAGATCCACAGATTGCGTGATCTGGCAATAGGTTACTTCTCCAAAACACCGAGAGGAGAAATATGAAGCAACGGCCGGATCCTAAATCAGGGTGTCGAGCGATGACCTTTTTTCAAATTCCCGTATAATTCCCGTATTTCCCGTACGAAAATCCACCAAATTCCCGTATATTTTAGAACTCTCTAAGACTCGAGTTCGCATACCGAATGGCTGAAAAATGAATCTTAAAACGCTAATCAAGATTTACTGGCGTAAGTAACTGAATGTTTGGAGATAATTCCGCAGCCTACGGGTGATGGCAAGAATTAGGCCTAATCCGTAGCGTGAGCAAAGCGCGCGCGCGAATTAATTCTCTCGCAGATGGGATGAGATGCTACGAACACAAATAAAATACCTTTTACCTGAGGAGAGCTGATATAAATGACTATTTTACTGAGGAGGACTGAGAGAGTAGAGAATAGGAGTGTCACATAAAAAATGTTTACGGGAAGTGACTGAATCGTATGGTACCGTAACCGTATGGAGCTTCCACGAGTTAAAATGGCACCATAACACTAACAATAACAAAATGGCACCAAAGCTTATGCATAGCGAACTTCCGGTCCGCGAATCTCCATTTAATTTTCATTGGCAGTGAATCGTTCGTTCGTGATTATCTTCTTTATTATTTCGGATTGTGGTTTTGTTTTTATACGTTCAACTTATGAAATAAGAACTAGAGGGTTGGCCTTTCATGAATATTCCAAAGACAAGTGTCTCCTAAAAGAATAATTGGTAACACTTCGCATCACAGACGACCACAACAAACAGTTTGCCTACAAAGTGTGCGATTTGCACATTTCAAACGGCAGTGGTTAACATATCTTAGACTACAATAATTAAATTGGTTCAAATTAAATACGTTATATGTGAGAATATTATTATAATTTGCTATCAGATTGTTATATTAGTATATAGGTATTATGCATTAACGTGACCCATTTAAATGCTAAATTGTTACGGAAGCTACGAGTTATAGGCTATTCGCCGTACCGGTAGGCCTAATATTTACTAACAACGCATCGTTTCTTCTTTAATATTTATATAATCATTATAATTATAATAGCCTATCTATTAACACTTATTTAACCAATAATCATTTTATAATTCTATACATATTCCAGGTATTGCAAGAAAGCGATATTTGACAGCACATGCTTTCCACCTTAAAATCCAACCGTGCCTAGTTTTCAGTACTTATGGAAAACATTACCGTAAGTTAATAAACCAAACAACTGGCGACAATTTTTTTTTAAATGCTCATTTACATCTTCACCCTAGTCTACGTACAGTACCATACGGTAATCACTGAAAGGGTAGGGGGGTTATGACCTCAATTTCACAAACGAACGAACCTCATTTTGCATGAATTATGGAACCCGAATCCTAATGGAGGTATGGATTGTCTGCATTTAGAAATATGTTAGTCAATAATTTAAAACAAGATGCCAGAAAACTAAATACAAAAAGCTGCGTGCCTACTGCGGTGTTAAGTTGCTCCGTGAAAAAAATACACTTCGCCAAGATTATACGACGTGCATACAGTTAAATACAATCATCCAATTGGAGGAACACTTTCTTTGTCACGATCTTATAAGCAATTAAAACATAAACTGCTGCAATTTACAGGAAAATGTGCAACATTTAGAGACTACGAGTGTTGTATGTGGCACAACGTTAGCTGACATTTCGCATCATTAATACATAAGGAATGAACACATGCAGAGCTTTCTCACTGCACACAGCTGAAGATCATACATATCATTCTTGGTGCATTTTACGTTCTCTTAACAACAATAATTTGCTTAGTTACATGCAAGGAAAATTGTAGTACACAGTTCCCATTGCGTCCATTACCTGACTATTAAACCAGAAGCCACCGCGTCCTATGGCAAATGAAAGGTCGAAAGAAAATGTAAGCTCTATAGAAGCCCGGAACAAGGCGATACAATTTCCTACAATACTGAAAATAGTCAAAATACCCTTTGTAATAATGAATAATAATGTTGGGGGTCATGTAGTAATAGTTCTTACCCACCCACTATTCCTCTTTAGATCACGACTTTTATAGTAAAATTGGAGGTGGAGGTGTTACACGCGTAAATTATGAGTATTGTTAACCCCGCGCATTCAGTACTGACAGCCTTCATGTCACTTTGCCCCACCTTTCCTCTCCGCAACCCACGCCACATGGTAAGAATTCTGAGCATGCTTCTCACCTACATCCTGTATTTCGAAGGAAACAACGCGAAGGATATGTCGGGAGCTTGGAACAGCTGAGCTGTTTTGCTAAGTTTTTAGTGTTGTTGTAAATCAACTGATTCGAATAATACACAGCGCTACACTTCAGACATTATTTCTGTACAATTATACGTAATATATTTTAAAAAACGATCCTGAGTCAACACAGAGGGCATTCAAACAGAGAAATACGATACTTTTAGATGAATAAATAAATTACACACCGAAGCTATACTACCTTTATCATCGGTATTCAATTCAATAAATACGACAAAGAGGGCAAACACTCTACAGCTAATGAATATAAAAACACTCACCATGCAATGATTATCCTTTAACATGAAACAAGAGTCTGATTGGAGGTCGTTCACAGCTTACTACAGTAGTCGGCAGATAACACCATACACACTCACTGAATCGCGACTCTCTACGGTTAATATTAGCTTTCGTGGTAACACAAAAGTAAAGTTAAGGTAAATACATATTTAGCACTGAGCACTCAAACAAGCCGCTCTGTGGCAATATTACTGCCGTGGTTTTATATTGTCGAAGTTGTAGGCTATTGAATGACAGACGGTATTTTGAACACTAAGACGGGAAACAATAGCCTGTGCTCTATTATCGATTGACGCAAGCGAACTGACATCAATAAATAAATTATCCTCAGTCACTTGGCAAGGGTTTCTTTGACACCCTCCATCCCTTCAATGTCCCTATCATCATCACCACCATCATTGTCTTCGTCAGAGCTTGATGAATTGCCAAGGTTAATAATCATTCCATCCACCGCGATATCCATACCGCCTTCAGTATTTCTTTCTGTTCATGCTGTACGGGATGTGTCCAGTCCTCGGGTCGAACTTCGGAGAAGAAAAAATAACGAAACAATAACAATGAAAGGAAATCCCACACAGACAGTGGTTAACAAGCGACTGAAACAATGCCTGTCCATATGAGAAGAATTCTGTCACTTATGTGGTGAATTTTGTAGCCACATGTTGGTGACGGGTGTTTGATAGTAAAATGTCGAGAGCTGTGAGACATTGTGTGTAGTTTTTGAAATGTATGCATGTGCATTGAGTGTTTGCACAGACTTTAAAACCATTTGGTATGCGAAAGTAGACCATGGAAATGCTAAAAACAGTAAAATTCCACACGCGACACGCCGCGAATACTTTTTAATTTAGATTTATTTTATCCAAGTAGATAATAGAAAATAAAATAATGCAAAACGAAATTAAATAAGTCACTTTGACAAATACAAGATTGTTACTAGGAACTTCAGTTATACACAGCACAAAATTAAGTTCTTTTGACAGTACTAATTTCAGAATAGGAACTGTATTCTAGTCATACAAAAAATAAAATAAGTCACTTTGTTAATACTAGATTGTGGTTAGGAACTTTAGTCACACAAAATAAGATAGAACAAACAATATTCAAGGATTTATTAACTTAAAGCTTCACTAGGGAACTCATCTGCTCTTCAATTTTCTATGCTTCAGAACGGGCGTCGTTCAATATCTTCTTTTTTCCCCCCAATTACTGGATATCTTTCTTTCGACTGCCACCTTAGCCGTCGCTTCGCACCTGTTTTGCTTCCTTGAACACGGCGTGGGAGTTTCGTGCAGTATGGACTCTTGCTCACGGTTATCTTTTCTACTCCACCAGCTGCCATCACAGCGTCCTGATCAGTAAGCATTCCAATCGGACTTGCTTCTTTGTGATTGACGATCATGCACTCCTTGTTCAGGGAGAAACCTCTGTCTAGAGCTGCATTGTTGTGATAAAAAATCAGTATCATTTTAACGAAGGTTGTGAGATCGTTTTTGGCAGGAACTGAGGAAGGTGCTGAAGCCACTAATTCAGACCACAGCACGTCGAGCCGTGGCTCTTTTCCGTCGAACTGCTTAAAACGCAAAGTGACGAAGGGCAGTCTCAGAAGTGCGGAGTAGCTGCTCTTGATGCTGTCAGCCATTGCGCCAGAAATCAAATTCTTCTGATTACAAAGAATTTCCAGGGCAATGACGATCCTAACTTCTTTCAACTTAGGAGTCTCAGCGACCCCTACAAGGTATAGGCAGGAAATAGCACGGGTCATCTTGTGAGCAAGAGATGACCTCTCTTTGATTTTTTCAGCCATAGGAAATTGCGAAATTGCAGCACATCCGCGTCTCGAATTTTCTGAGATCTTGAGTTGTTAGCTTCTTTAAGGGCTGCTCTTGTCGAGAAACCCAGGTCTCCTCTGTGAATAACAATGTGGACTGATTCCTGTATGTCATTGTCAGCAACGAGCGCAGCGCGCGGAGAGGGTACGGCCGGCGGTCGGCCGGGCAAAGCATGCATTCGACGTTGGCTGGGTTCTCATCCCGCTTAGCGCTCTATCGGTGGCGCAAATTGCGAGTGGCAGCGCGGTCTTCAGGCGAAATAGAAGACTGAGCGGGAGGACTCTACCGAGCGTTCGGGGGCTAAGAAGTCAGGCATTATGAGACTTTTCAAGATTTCCCGTATCAAGTGCGAATTTCCCGTATAATTCCCGTATTTTTCCCGGGTCACTAAAATTCCCGTATAATTCCCGTATTTCCCGTATCGCTCGACACCCTGTAAATAGTGTGAATATTAAATGTGGAAAATCTCCTCCCATTCAATTCAAATATATCCCTGATGGTAAATAAATTAATGTAAACAAACCCATGAGTTTGGGGTGAGTACCAAAGTCTAATGTTGTCTTATGTTGGAAAGGAGTACAAATCAGTGAGTACCAAAACTTCTAAAATATTATTTGCATGTATGAGAGTAACGCATGGAAGAAGAGTATACCAGATGGTTGTATTTGATGGGTTCTTGCATGTATATTTGTACCATAATTTGTGTGTTAAAAGGGTATACCTCTTCTGGTTGAAATTAAATTCTTATTAATTTTATGGTATTGTGCTTATTCATTTACTAGGCTATTTTAGGTTTATTATCGGCTTCTGGGCTTGAATCCCGCTTTCACTCCACGGGCTTTGACCCGGTTTGTTCTCCTCTCTCTAGCTTATTGTGTTGTGATAGTGTTGTAGTTGGGTGCGGAATGCAAAATAAATTACCAGAGGTTTAAGGGTTGGGTGTGGTACAGTTTCCAACCCCTTTTATTTAATTATACGTCTACCCCTTATTCTTCCCATTTTCAACAGTGTCGGGGATGAGATGCGATAAAAGTCTGTGGCGTGTGGTATTTACTGCCGGATGCCCTTCCCATTCTTCCCATTTTCAACAGTGTCGGGGATGAGATGGGATGAAAGTCTGTGGTGTGTGGTATTTACGGCCAGATGCCCTTCCTGACGCCAACCTCAAGAGAGGAGTTAAATTGCAATAATTAATTAAATTACTGTATATATATGCGATATTAAATTAAGTTGTATATAAACTACTGAACTTATAGCTAAGTGGCTGTGTTAAAATGCAATTTTTACCACAAAGAGCACTGTATAAAAATTCCATCACCCTATATTGAGTAACAGTTGAGAGAATGTCCCTTAAATTTGAAAAATCTACTTTACGCGAATGGCCCCCGAGGTTTCTCAATACATTTCCGCACTATAGGCTGAATTGTCAGGGTCGTCTTCTTCATTCTCCAAGACCTTTCTTTTCTGCCTGTTGTTCCATCATATTTCAAGTCCCTTTCTCTTCTTTCTGCTTCTATTATCCTCTCTCTGCCAATATTTCTTAGTGCACTTATAGTATTCACTCCAGCTGGAAATCCTGATGCCTTCAATACTTCACACTTCACACTGTTCCCTTGGTTGTAGGTTGCTATTGCATCATAAATGCCAAAGTGCAGTGTTTTTGTGTCCACAAACACTATCTTAGGAGTCGCGGACTAAATTAAATTGTCAACGCTCTCATCAGGATTCTGTGTTTTTCCGTGCAGACATTTCTGCAACAGTTCTGGTTGTATCAAGTTACAACAAATTGGTTTTATTGAGTCTATCATAGCTGTGGGCAAACAGTGCTTGTAGCAACTGGCATTATATTTGCACCAAAAATCTTTTGGACACAGGCCATATTAAGGGCATTCATTGGAAGAGGCAGCATGAAGGAACAATGCCCTCACTGCATTCCACCTATCACCAGCATTATACTCTGAATTACCAATAAAGCTCGCTGACAGCTGTCAAAGTTAGCACGTGGGGAAATGCTGCGTTGCCACTGAGGCAGATCATGACTCTATAACATTTCAAGAGGCTTGCAGGAAGACACAAATACTGTGGAAGTTAGCCCCCCTGCCTAGCGCTCTAATGACTGTGACGAGTGAAGACACACTGAGTCAAATCACGTGCTGATTGCTGTGTCGGCATACATTGCAACATTGCTCACTGTTGCCATGGAGAACGTTACCCCTCTCGTCTCCACTCCTCACCTCACCCATCAAGCGTATGACAGCTTTCACCGAGCATCTTTTGTAAATCAGAGTATAGTAGTACTTTCCCTTATTGCTTACCCATAGAATCTCTGTAAATGTTCAATCGCCTCATCAGTAAGCCTCTCTACCTCCTATTGACTCTCCATCACTGAGCTTATTTGAACCCTAAATTTGCTTCAGCCTTCAAAGCCATGCATGCACTCATGCGCTTTTGCATGTGCCCAATGCATTCTAACTTCACAACTTGAAATTAATTTCCATATGGTTTCAGTTTCAGAAAACAACAGTCAAATATTCAGGACTTTGTTCATATTATCACTGTCACTCACATACCGTATATATTTGCATATAAAACCCATTTTTTAGTGTATTCTTAATGCTGAAAAATTAAGGAGGGTCTTATATTCGCATATCTCAAAAATTAATATGGTAGCGTATCAAAATATAAATTAAATAACTACCGTATACATACCAACATCCAAAACATATAACAAAACAGAATAGTTATTATTGAGGTTTAAAAAGTACAATTATGGACCACTATACAATATTAGCCTGATATAAATCTACTGCAGCTAAGGCAAGTAATTGTGCATGGTCAGGGGGTCTTCTGTTAGGATGAAATAAAAATTAGTTACTTTTCAGCTACCTTTTAGTTACCTTTTAGTTAATTTTAAATACCTTTTAATTCAAGATACGTCTGCGGTCGGCAAGCATAGAAGCTGATCGCGCGGTGAAGAAAAACAACAATGAACTGTGTTTAACCCAGTGAATAAAATTCACTTATGGTGTTATAAAAATTTTGAAGATAAAAATAAATAATGGATATTTAATATCAAATGAGATGTTTCAGCTGATATGCTGCCTTGTGTACAAGAAGTTGCTCTGATCTTGGCCGTTTGGGGAGATTTCCTTTGTCCCCGCGGTAGATCACGAAGAAATACATGCGACGTTACGTGATCGTCACCGAATTATGTCTTCACAGTCAAGTACGGAGAAATATCGAGATGTTACACGATCGGCGCTGATCTGAGCCGTTTGATGCGATTCGTAGTTTTCACGATAGAACACAGAGAAAAATCGCGATTTACATAATCGACGTCACTCTTAGTCGTTCGACGATATTTCTATTGTCCTTGAGGTCGGCACGGAAAAATATAATATTATTACGCAATCGGCGCCGCTTGCTGTCCGTTTGACAGTAATCCAGTTGTATTTGTCATCGAATGCGGAGAAATATCACGATGTATCGCAATCGTTGCCGCTCTCGGTCATTTTACGAGATTCATGTTGTCCTCGCGGATGGTCACCGAGAATGAGATATTTTGCAATCGGTACCGCATCCGGCCATTTACCGATTGTCTGCCTGTCTATCTGTCCTGGAAGAATGGCGGAAGCAACCTGGAGGTTAGTCATGGTTAAAATTCACAAGCAGTTATGGACATGTTATATGGTCGGCGCCGTGATTCCCGCTGTCCCTATGCTGTGGTTGGAAGTTCACAGTGGATCACGAGAAGAAATGAGTATCGCGATGCTACGTAGTCTGTTATTTCTAAGTGGGTTGATGCACTTCTCGCGATTTACATAATCGATGTCACTTTTAAGTATATGGTCTTGGGAGAAGTGGCGAGTAGGGTTCAGTGTGTTTCGTGATGGGTGCCCAACCACCTTTGACAGGATTCCCGCAGTCCTCGTGGACACAAGTTCGCGACCGGGCACGGGTTTTATGATTTTACGTAACTAGCGTCGATCTCGGTCCGTTTGACGAGATTCCCGCAGGTAAGTCGTGCGGTCAGCCGGCCGTCTTGAGGATGTGATTTTGGAGGATGGATATTCCAAGTAGGTATCGGATATTACGAATTATTCAGAGAGGATTGCACGAATAATACGACAAGATGGCACATTTTCTTTCAAATTCAAATTATACAAGTTTTCGAGATAACCGGTTAGATTATATATCCAATGGAACCAAAGTATGAAGGAAAAATAGACATATAACGGAGTTTCGAATCAACCGCACTGGATGTCGCAAATTTAAAAGACGGATAGATTTTTAAAATATAGTCTATGTATTTCGAAGCATTTTTGCGATTCATTTTCGAAACGGTATTATTTCGCAAGATTGCGACAATAAATTAATTTGAGTTATTTCTAGACTTCAATTTGAGATATCCAAATTTAGAGGTCAATATAAGAAATGAGAGGTTACTGTTGAGTTTCGGAAGTTATCGCGAATAAACGTCTCGTAAAAAGTCAGGTTTCCGAATAATACAGGAAAATATTTCACGCCAAACTAAACTCTCTTCTTGATGCCGAAAATATATGTTGAACCGATGTATACAGTACCACTGAAATTATCCTCAGTATGCATTTCCTTGAGGTCGTGCACGGGAAAATATAGCTTATGCAATCGGCACCGCTTGCGTGAAACTCGCTTCATCGCAATCTGTGAGCCTAGCGGCGCAGGTTTAAATGATTTAAACCGATCTTGATGAATTTTCGTTACCTCAAACTATCCAGACATAAAAATTAGCTACTTTTCGTTACTTTCGTTACCCGTTTGTATAATTAGCTACGTTTTCGTTACTTTCGTTACTTTTCGTTACCGGTGAATACCCTGATGGTAGGGTAGGCCTAATTTCAAGTTTACTGCGTCTGAAATAAATGGAAAATACCATTAGGGATATTCTTCTTTCATAAGATCTAAGATTCCTTTTGCAACTACTAGGTTTTCTTGTTTCTATCACCAATATCTGATTTGGTTGAACAGCGAATTCACAACTTGCGGTCCGCACGTCATTCTTATCAGCAAATGAGCGTAATGCTTTCAAATACATACAGAGACAGACTGTATTAATATGGGCCTACCATTACATCCTCAGCAGAGAAATCAATGAATTTTATTACCACCTTTGTTGTGAACAAACAAGACTAGAAGACTTACTGATACTAAGTGTGACTACAGTTTCCTCTTGCTGCTTCTCTGAAGTCTCGATGTAAACTGGCTCTCCACCCAGAACATCAGTACCTGTTGTTGCATTCTGGTGACCCAATAAGAAAGGCTTCAATTTGCTTGACTTCTTGTAGCCAGCAGGAAGAACTGCAGGGCGATGGAATGTCTGAACCACTTCACGTGCCTAAGACCAATAAGAATCACATTAAATGAATTACGGTATATTTGTAATAGATTCTACAATAAATGTTGTTGTTAATTCATGGGCTTGGAACATCTTGGTCATCTGCCCCGTGTAGTTGGTTGAGTGTTGAACTTGTCTGATAACCGGTATTTATGTGATGGCTGTAGTAGCATGTGTAACTGTATAGGAAACATAACGTATCGGTCGCTGAGAAACCATAGAAAGAGATCCTGAACAATCCATTGACTATAACACAACCCATCAGAAGAGAACTGGTAAAATTCAGAATATGGCTGCCTGACATCAATCAATCAAACAATCAATCAATCAATTCTCAACTAGCCGAACTGTGTTGGATCCAAATTCAAATGAAATCTACCAACAGATTAAAATAGCCTACCATGATGAGACTCATCTCAATAACTCCACCTTATCACCGTGCTACTGGGTTGCAAGATGGCAAATACCTTCAGCTCTCATTAGACATGGAAAACACTTTCCACTCCGTGTTAGATTTCCTACTTTTCATCAGTATTTTGTATATTGAAGGGAGGAAGGAACTAGCCATGCTGCCCAAAGCTACAGTGGTGCTATTTGAGGATGACAAAGCAGACAAAAGATGGTTGCAAAAAGATTTTTTCAAGACTTTATGTTATCTAGTATATCACTCCTGGGGGTATAATGGGAGTTAAGACGCGTCGTTGCTTCCCATCTAGCAACAATAATATTAGAACTCGGCATGTTTGGGTTCTCTAGCCTCTCTCACTTCAACTGCAAGCACGTAACCTACAAGAGGAGCCCCTGTTAAACCGACCAACCTAGTGGAAGGTTGAGTATTGAACCCCAGCGGGAAACTGGGTCGGTGAGCAGATCAGTGCGGGAGGATCGCTACTCTGTGCCCATTATAATACAGGGGAGATGGACCTCGATATCTGCAGTGAAAGCAATTCATCTAGGGGAAGGTTACGCCAAAATCAAAAACCCCGGTCCTCCAGGTTGGGGGTTGGCGATGGGTTACCACCCCATCACAGAAAACTTGACACCGGTAAACAACCTACAAGGAAGCCTTGGGATTTTATGATGCAAAATAGACGACAAATGCTAGAAAAAGGTATACGATTTGGAACTTGGGATATTTGTAGTTTATACAAAGCGGGTGCCTCAGTCTAGTGAAGGAAATCGAAAAGTACAAGATGGATCTTGTAGCTCTCCAGGAAGTTCGTTGGGATGATACTGGCATTGTCGATATGGAGAACTGTACAATCTTCTATGGAATCTGTGATGCAGGGCACAAATTGGGTACAGGCTTTTGTGTGAACAAGGCTCTAGCCATTAACATTTCTCAATTTTCTTCAGTCACACCCAGAATATCGATATTAACAATAGACTCGATGAAAGGTAAAGTGACATTTTTGAACTGTCATGCACTCACGGAAGAAAGCACCCCTGAAGCAAAAGACTAATTCTATGCAGAGCTAGAAGTAGTGATGGATGCCATTCCAAACAGCAGCTGCAAAGTTCTTCTAGGTGACATGAATGCCAAAGTTGGGAGAGAGGAAATCTTCCATTCAACAACAGGAAAACACAGTCTTCATGAAATCAGCAATGACAATGGTATCAGATTCATCAGTTTTACAACATCAAAAGGCATGTGCATCAGCAGCACAAATTTCCAATGTAAGGATATACACAAGGGAACGTGGGTGTCACCAGATGGCAAAACAGTTAATCAAATATATCACATTGCTATTGACATCAAAGCTAAGACCTGAGTGATGGATGTAAAGACAGCAAAGGGTGCAAATGTGGGAGTGACCACTTCCTTGTTAAAAGCTGGCTACATATACAACCTCAACCCAGAATCAGGAGCAACCTTAAGAAAGTGGTGCGGTATCACATCAAAACCGTCAAAAACAGTGCAAAGAAAGAAGAATTCCAAATCCAGCTTAGTAACCGTTTCGAATGCTCCAAGAAGAAGAGGCACAAAAGAGCCCAGAAGAAGAGGAAAGAAGTCAAGGACGTTGTGACGGAGGTGGCCAATGAAGTCATCAAGAATCAGATCAGAGGCAAGAAGATCTGGTTTGGGGAAGATTGTGCACAGGCACTGGCCAAGAGGAGGGAAGGGAAGGAGATCTGGCTACGAGGAACAGATTATGAGCAAGGCAAAACCCAGTTTGAGAAAGTCCGCAGAACAACACAAGCAATATTCAGAAAAGCAAAGAGAAGATACCTCAAAAAATTATGAAGGAAGCAGAACAAGACTTCTTGGGAAAGGAGACTCGAAAGATGTACCGTAAAGTTAAATTCTTTTAAAGGATACCAAAACCCCCAGAAGCTCATAAAGGACTGTACTGGAACCATTAAACCCAAAGAGTTTGACATCGCCATGAGATGGAAACAGTATTTCAGTGAGATCCTCAATTGTGATGAACCTCGAGATCTATTTAATTTCCAATGCCCAGCCAATGTGGATTAGATTACCCATTACCTACGCTGGAGGAAATCAAGAATCAAATGAGGAGGCTAAAGAAGAAAAAACGACCAGGAGAGGATGGGATCAGGCAGAAGTTATCCAAGACAGAGGGGAGAAGCTCTGCAAGAGAATTCACTGAATAATAGAGGTGATCTGGACAAGGGAGGACATCCCAGAAGATCAGAAAACAGCGATCATTTTCACTAAAACAAGAAAGGTGACAAAACGGACTGCAACAACTATCTTGGAATTTCCTTACTGAATATTTGCTATAAGATCTTATCCAAATGCCTGCTTGATAGAATCCAGCCATTTGCCAAAAACATAGCGGCTTCGGTGGCGTAGTTGGTAGCATGCTGAACTGCTGTGCCCAAGATAGCGGGTTCAAACCCGGCCGAAGTTGTCGGATTTTTTAAGAGCGTTAAAAATCCTTCAGTATGCCTTCCTTCGGAGGGAAAGTAAGGTCGGCGGTCCCATGTCATAGATTTAAGGCATGTAAAAGATCCTTCCACAGACTAAACTTGTGTGAAGCTAAATTGTTAGGTTAGATTTCGTCCGAACGCTATATCAAAGTTCCAACGTTCACCACTAGGTATCAATGATATGTGGTAGCGAAAGTTGGAACTACTTGAAATTAAACGGAACTTGTAGCTCACCCTAAGGGTGTCCGCTGGAAGCAGCTTAAGACTCAGGCGAGCCGAACATGTCCTCGGACACTCCCGACACTAAAAGCCATACGATAAATAAATAAATGCCAAAAACATTATTGGCGAGTATCAGGGAGGCTTCAGAAAAAGTCGGTCAACAGTAGATAACATCCACATCCTCCGACAGCTCACCGAGAAAATGTGGGAACATGATGAAGATCTTAATGTGCTTTTCGTAGATTTCAAGAAGGCCTATGCTTGTATCCACCGGGAGAGCCTAATAAAATGTCTAACCAAGTTTGGAATACCTAAGAAACCCGTTAACCAAGTTGGAGCCTGCCTCAATGACACAAAAGGCAAGGTGAAACTCGGAAACCAGGTAACAGAGAGCTTTGACGTAATTACAGGTCTGAGACAAGGGGATGGAATGTCACCGATATTGTTCAACCTGGCACTCGTGAAGGTGATGAGGGAAACCTTCCATGACAACTTTGAAGGAATCCAAGTAGAAAGCGAGAAGATCACACATCTTGCATATGCCGACGACGTGGCCCTCTTATCCAGATCAAAGGAAGAACTGACACAGATGACTTAGTCATGGAGGCTGCAGCAAGCAAGAGAGATCTGCAGGTGAATGAGTTGAAAACAGATTACCTGGTGATGAGCCGAAATTCAAGGGAGCCTGGTCAATGGCGTATATGGTACAATCGAGAGCTGGATGCCTGGACCCCCCCCCCCCCCCCAATCATCGTAGGACTAATGAGAAGCAAACGTCTGGCTTGGGCAGGCCATGTCACTACTGTCGGGGAAATAAGTATAGATACTCGAGTTTAGAGGTCAATAAAACCTTTACCCTTAGTCTTACATAAGAACAACCTACACCAAAATATTCCTTGTTTTATTTGTCGTTTAACGATATAGAGTAAATATTTGCATTGTATCTCGTTAAAATTTTACAGCAGATTGAACAAAAAAAGTACCGGTTTTTCTTACCAAGTTTACGGAGCGCTCACTTAGAAAGATCATTACGTTAAAAGTATTGATCTGATCGTAACGAAACTTTAATACCTCTTAAAGGAACTTATTGTTAACGCGTATATGAAGTTTTAATCTGATCTGACGTTTCTTAAAATAGTTGTTGTGAATTTTGTAAAACAACTTTTTCTCGGGCCTGGGTGGTCAAAGCAGTATGAAATATGGCTTGTTATGAGGCTCATAGCAATGCAAGGCTTAACGTAAAACTACATTTTATCTACATGTGATTATCGATTTTATATGGATTGATATTTAATCGGACCATTGAGGGCGGCGATAGTACCGCAGCAGCCTGGCAATGTTGCCAGTTGCTGCGCGCTCGTCCCTACGCACACCAAACTCTGACCTTTGTTCTTCGTTGAGTCATTAGCAACAAGCAGCAACTATCACTGACTGTATTATCTATTGTTTGCACATCGATCAAGATGCCAGCTAATCCGCAGTTAACGGAGGGAGAATTTGCCATGATTATAAGCGCAATATGTTTTTTTTAGATGCGAGAGAGAAAGCAATAATGATAAGAGGGTTTAGCAAATACTGTAGTATACAAGTGTATGGGAAGGTCGATAGCCACGGTGAAGAGATGTGCCGCTGCAATTAAAGATATTCCTCTTCCTCCCAGAATCCAAAAGTATGAAAGTATGACGAAAGCAGAGCTAATTGTTCACCCCAAACCTCACTTCAGGGCACCTAAAAAGAAGCTGGAACAGATAATCAAGAATGTTCGTCCTGACGTCGAACTCGTTTGGTTGCCAGTTGCTCATTGTGAGCTCAACCCCATAGAGCTGGTTTGGTCCTACGTGAAAAATAAAATAGCTAAAGTGAATATGAGTAACCAGGAGGAGAGAGGAAGATCAATGGAGGTGATGCGAGATCTCTGTAGAGAAGCCTTGAGGTCTGTAACACCGGGGCTATGGAAAAAATGCATCGAACACACCAAAAAAATATAGAGAAACATTACTGGGAAAAGGATTGGCTAACAGAAGACGTCCCCGTTGTTGAGCCACTTGTTATAAACTTAAATGACAGTTCATCTGATTCATCGGGCAGTGATTTTTCAGACAGTTAATAAGGGAGCAGTTTTATAATCTTATAATCTCAAAGTGTAAATTACTTCAAACAATTAATCTTATAATAATAGCTTTTCAGCTGACACACCATTTTTAAACCTGCAAATGGAGGTCCAAAGCCCTCATTAAAAAAGGTGTTGGGAAATGTTTAACTTCTTGCGGAAATGAAATATAAGACACGTTTCTATAACTTGTAGGCAAAATTAGCATAGAGGCTATTAGCGCTGTACATAAGGGACGCAGGATATAAAGAAGAATTAAATAGTTAAGTTAAATAGACGTGAATGATAGTGTATTTTATTTTTATTTTTTTCTCAATCGCATTACCCTCCAGGGTTGGCTATTCCCTCGGACTCAGCGATGGAACCCACATTTACCGCCTCCATTTTGAAACTTCGAGATCGGGTATACAACTGGGGTGTGTAACCAGCACTTCGCCCAGGCGGCCTCACCTGCAAAGCGAACAGGGACCTTATGAGGGATGGGAAGATTGGGAGGGATAGGCAAGGAAGAGGGAATGAGGCGGCCGTGGCCTTACGTTAGGTATCATCCCGGCATTTGCCTGGAGACGAAGTGGGAAACCACGTAAACCACTTCAAGGATGGCTGAGGTGGGAATCGAACCCCCCTCTACTCATTTGGAGCACTCGAGGCTGAGTTGACCCCGTTCCAATCCTCAATTTTCAAATTTCGTGGCAGAGCCGGGAATCGAGCCACGGACTCCGGGGTGGCAGCTAAGCACTCTGCCCACTACACCACGGAGGCGAATATATATTATAATTTTTGTATTATAATTCGTCAATTTCACGTATGGATTTTAATTTATTTTAATTAATGTCATTTTTCAGGTCCTCGTACTGCAGCTCCTTCACCAAGATTTTACTCGTATAAAATAATATCTTCCTTGTCACGTGAGCGACCCATGGTTTAACCCATTGACATTCACTTTATCTTTCCGTTTCTTTTATATACCGGTATTGCCACCTCAGAATTTCAACTACTATAATATAGTTAAGTGAACACGGAACTGTCCTTCTTCCATTTTGCTGAATTATGATAAAATATTTGATGTAGTCTAATGGTGTGATAATTGCTTTGTATAACTTTGATAAAAGTTCAGTTTTATAAAATATTTGATAACATTTATTTGACACATTTCTTTAGCAGTGTAATACCGGCCTAACACAAATTCCAATACAACAACAGAAATTCACAGACCTTAAGGCTTGGAACGCGCGTGTATTGGGCAACGTCGCACGAGTTTCCTCGACCGAGCGCATCGTTCCCGTCGCATGCTACGATACATTCTTCTCACATAACCACCCGATTAAATATCAATCGATATAAAAGCAATTATCAAAAGTAGATAAAATGTAGTTTTACGTTAAGCCTTGCATTGCTATGAGCCTCATAACAAGCCATATTTCATACTGATATGACCACCCAGGCCCGAGAAAAAGATGTTTTACAAAATTCACAACAACTACTTAAAGAAACGTCAGATCAGATTAAAACTTCATATACACGTTAACAATAAGTTCCTTTAAGACGTATTAGAGTTTCGTTACGATCCGATCAATACTTTTAACATAATGATCCTTCTAAGTGAGCGCTCCTTGAACTTGGTAAGAAAAACCGGTACTTTTTTTGTTCAATCTGCTATAAAATTTTAACGAGATACAATGCAAATATTTACTCTATATCGTTAAACGACAAATAAAACAAGGAAACTTTTGGTGTAGGTTGTTCTTATGTAAGACTAAGGGTAAAGGTTTTATTGACTTCTAAACACGAGTATCTATACTTATTTCCCCGACAGTAGGATGGGCACATGCCAATGGCCTCTGAAACTGCTCAATTTTGTTTCTCATGGAAGAAGACCACAGTGTAGGCCAAGGAATAGATGGAAGGACGGAATCCGTGAAAACCTGCGACAGATTGGAATAGAGGATGACTGGCAAGAGAGTGCAGCAAACAGAATCCAGTGGAGGAGAACCCTTGTAGCAACGTGCGGTCCCCTGGGCCTGATCGTGTAAAGTAAAGTAAGTAGGTATATCACTCCTAGAATTCACAATACTGTATTAAAGAGAAAGTACGGTAATAGAGTCAGTGTATTTTTGCTAATCTGTTATATTGCTAGCATAACCAGCTAGAAGTGGGTAGATTTGGGTTGAATATGTCATTCATTATAGCTGTTCCTGGATCATCTGAAGGATAGGGACAACAATGTCATCAGCCCCATATAATTATTGTATGAATTGTCTGATATATTTTGTGAAGGTATAGAGATTTAATACATAATGATCATTAATAGTACCTGCTTTCCACAGTGGAACCTTGTAGTGATACCATCAAAGCAAACTGCAAACAGTGATACACATGTCAGATCACGGATGTTGTCCAGTGCTGAGAATGAAATTATCTCCTCCACAAGTGATGCTTGCAGCAATGTGATATTCACCTGAAAATTAAAGTATTTTCCATTAGTTGAAGAGCTGTGTCTATATAGGGAAATACATGTACTTCAGTACTGTTAACAGAATAGTTGGTGCATTAAATCAATTCAAAATTGAACTTCCTTCTTTGAACTTGAATATCTTTGATTTCTAGATTTACTATACAGTAACATAGATGATTCTTATAACGTTCCTTTCATTTACGTTATTGTTTGATGTATATATATATATATATATATATATATATATATAGTATGATCAAGTAGGGAGTGATAGAGGAGTAACACCTCTTTAAAAAACCTTGGTCCAGCTGGCCCGGCTGGTAGTACCTTGTTAGGGTCCCTTGCCAGGGTTACGGTGAAGTCCTCAACGGTAACTGCAGTGAAAGAGGTGAACTCTGGCACAGTGTGGTTGGCGGAAGGGCCAGCCTATTGCTCAGGTTTAATAGGGCAAACTATTGTCCATAGTTATGATGGGCAGGTTTTGGCCCAACGGCAAAATGAGCGGATGAGGAGCCAATCACTCTCATGGCTCCCAACGGTCATAGAGGCGGAAGAGGCCACGCCAGACGGACTGGCTGTAAAGGCGCACCTCAGTAGTACTTGAGTATGCGGCAGTTCGTTGCAGTCTCTGTGTTCGGTCCTGCATGTCTCATTCTTTGTGAGCCGCAGGATAAGGCTCAGAGATCATAGTGTGTGGGTCTCGTCCTGGCAAGCTGAGATCCACCCTAAACAAATTCACGCCAGTGGCACTTCTTCCGAACGTCACTTTTCAAAGTCCAACGGCGATGGGATATGGACGGTGGGGGCAGGTTATGGGTGTAACTGGAAGCCCCTAGTTCGGACCTGCACGTTGGCAGCAGATGTGTGATGGTCGTCTTCCGGAGACTCTGTGACTACTCAGGAATTCGGTCCTGCATCTGTGTTTGGGCAGGCCTATTTAGGATCACCGCTGCCCACCCCACATGGGGAAGGCCCTAGAAAAGGTGGGCTAAACATCGGAAGTCACAATCTTGGTCCGGCTGGGCAACCGCACTCAGCAGGTCACCCCTCATGCGGTCGAAACTCAAAAACAGTAAAGAATCACAATTTGATTATTGGATCATGGAACATCAGAACCTTGCTTGATTTTGACAATAACATTAGACCTGAGAGAAGGTCAGCTCTCGTAACCCATGAGTTATCAAGACTCAACGTTGACATTGCTGCTCTCAGTGAAACTAGGCTGTCTGCTGAAGGCAAGATTACTGAATCTGGAACAGGATATACCATCTTCTGGAAAGGAAAGGATGAGGGTGAATGTCGTATTCATGGTGTGGGCTTCGCTGTGAAGACCAAACTGGTAAATTATCACCAACTTACGCCCATTGCAATCAGCGAAAGGCTCATGACTCTCCGCATACCACTCTCAGGAGGTTCCTTTATGACACTCATCTCTGCCTATGCTCCTACCTTAGATTCTGATGATGAAGTAAAGGCTCAGTTCTATAATCAGCTAAGTGAAATCATCTCCAAGGTACCATCTGCAGATAAACTCTTGCTCCTCGGTGACTTCAATGCCAGAGTTGGGAAAGATCACAGGCTATGGAATAATGTGATGGGCAAACAGGGACTTGGAAAATGTAATCCCAATTGACTGTTGCTTCTTGGTCTTTGTGCAGAACACGAACTTTTCATTACCAACACGCAGTTCCGGCTACCTGACCGCTTCAAAACCACGTGGATGCATCCTCGTTCCAAACTTTGGCACATTCTTGATTATATCATTACCCGGCAATGTGATAAGAAGGACACTCTTATTACCAGAACAGCAAGGAATATAGACGATTGTTGGACAGATCATAAACTTCTTATATGTAAGCTCAGGATATCCATCAGACCTAAACCACCTAGGAACATCAAAAATTTGCCAAGAAAGAAGTTTAATACATCCAAACTTCAGGATGAATCCATGTACAAACATTTTGGAAACAGGATCGTCACCCAGTTATCAGAAAACCCAGTAACAAATGATATTCAGCAAGAATGGGCCACATTACAGAAGATTATCACACAGTCAGCTGAGGAAACCATTGGTTTTATAGTGTGGAAAAGACAAGACTGGTTTGATGACAACAATGAGGAAATTCTGTCTCTCATCAATGCCAAAAGGAATGCCTATCTTGCCCATCTTCAAGACCCAACTTCCAACACAAAGAGAGATAAACTACTGGAACTCAAGGGTAAATGCCAGACGCAGATAAGGCAGATTAAAAATACTTGGTGGCAACAGAAGGCTCAGGAACTGCAGAGACTATCGGATGCTCGAGACTTGAGGAACTTCTATGCCGTACTCAAGGAAATATATGGACCATCTCGCTCAAAAAAAAAAAAAAAAAAAAGGGTACACTGAAAAGCGCTGATAATTCTACTACCTTTACTGATAGTCAAGAAATCTTGGAACGCTGGAAGGAGCACTTCTCCAATCTCCTAAATCGTCCATCAGAAGCTGCTGAAGACTTCCTCTGTGATGTGCCGCAACAACCTGAACAACTGTGGTTGGCAGTACCTCCTACTTATCATGAATTCAGTGCAGCTCTCACCCAATTGAAACCCAGAAAAGCACCTGGCCCAGATAACATCCCTCTGGAACTAATTCAAGCCGGAGGTCATTCCCTCAAATCAAGAATTTTCATCCTTATCCTCAGAATTTGGGAATCAAGAAAGGTACCTGGAGACCTAAAGAATGCCACTATCGTCACTATCTTTAAAAAGGGTGATCGCAGTGTTTGTGGCAACTACCGTGGTATATCACTGCTATCAATTGTGGGGAAGATTCTTGCAAGAATTCTACTTAACCGCCTCAAGGTTATCTCTGAGAGGATCCTCCCAGAGTCACAATGCGGATTTAGAACTTCCAGAAGCACAATTGACTTGATTTTCTGTGTGAGACAGCTACAAGAAAAATGTAGAGAACAACAGAATCCACTCTTCTTAGTCTTTTATGACTTGGAAAAGGCATTTGATTCGGTTCCAAGACCAGCCATGTGGGCAGTGCTGAAGCGGTTTGGTTGCCCTCAGCGTTTTGTAGATCTAATCAAAACTCTCCATGATGGCATGACAGGTCAGGTTTGCCATCAGAATAAGATGTCCGATGAATTTCCCATTACCCATGGACTGAAACAAGGATGTGTACTGGCTCCAACGCTTTTTGCGCTGTACTTGGCTGCAATGGTTTATTATTCTCCCACAAACATCCCAGGTGTGGAGATCAAGTATCGTTTTGATGGAGGGCTTTTCAACCTAACTCGTCTCCACTCCTTGAGGAAAACTCAGGTTACTAAGGTTACTAACATGTTGTATGCAGATGATGCTGCGTCACCAACTCTCACACCAGAAGAGCTGCAAGAGTCAGTTAACTGTTACAAAAGTGCATGTGATCGCTTTGGTCTTACCATAAATGTCAATAAGACTAAAGTCTTGGCACAACCTTCACCAGGCACACCTCTTCCTCAGTTCAATATCTCCATTTCAAATTTGCCATTAGAACAGGTTGACCACTTCTCGTACCTGGGCAGTACCATTTCTGTGAGCTGTACCTGTGAGCAGGATGTGGATAAGAGAATTGGCGCAGCCCATGCAGCATATGGACGATTAGCGCACCGGGTCTTCATGAATAAAGATCTATCCATGAGTACAAAGCTTATGGTGTACAAAGCAGTAGTCATTTCTACATTGTTGTATGGCTGTGAAACGTGGACCCTTTACCGACGTGATCTTAGGAAGCTTGAGCGTTTTCACCTACAAAAACTTCGATCAATCCTGAGGATTAAATGGGAAGACCGCATTACCAATATTGCTGTTCTGGAAAAGGCTCAAATCAACAGCATAGAATCATCCATAATAGGTCACCAATTTAGATGGATTGGTCATGTCCATCGGATGGATGATGTGAGATTACCTCGTCAAATGCTATATGGTGAGTTATGCTATGGCACCAGACCTCATGGTGGTCCTAAGAGGCGCTACAAGGACCAATTTAAGCAGACCCTGAAATTGACAGGTCTTGATCCACAAACCTGGGACATGCTGGCTGAAAACCGCTCAACTTGGCGCCGTACCATCTCGGATTCTGTAAAGACGTTTGAAAGGGATCGACGCATACATGAAGAGGCCAAGCGTCAAGCTAGGAAACTTCCAGCAGCCCAACCACGTCCTCCTCCAGCAAAACTATGCGACTTGTGTGGTCGCTTGTTCCATGCCAGGATTGGACTCTTTAGTCACCGTAAACACATCCACAAACTGGACTGAAGGAAGAAGATTTATACTCGGATTCGAGTTAAAGCCGATGATGATGATGATGTTTGATGTAACCTTGGATACGGAATTTCATTCTTACATAATCGGAAAACTTCTCAAGAGATAACTGCTTTTATGAAGGCGTTGCAATGCCAATCAAAGACAGAAAGGAAGATACAGTAATAATAATGCTATTGGTTTTACGTCCCTTTTAACAACTGCGGCTTTTAGAGATGCCGGGGTGATGAAATTTTGGCCCGAAGGGGATCTTTAACATGCCAGTAAATCTACTGACACGGTCCCCCTTGCATTTGTTCACCCTCAAATGCCAACTGGCTGCACCAGGATTCGATCCTGCAACCTTGATCACAGCAGGCGAGAACATTACCACTGAGCCACGCAGCCAGCCCAAGAAATAAAGATAGAAAGAATAAAAAGGAGTGTTTGATTTGTAATTTCATTTACTGAAGTGCCTTTGGATAAACAATGTTCTTTGTGTTTCTGTCTAGTGCCTATATAAATAAATCCGAAGGCTTTCCGAAGCGTGAGCACCTCACATACAGCTGACATTGTGAGCATTTGTTGAAACTACTCGGGCGCCATCTAATGTAAAATGGATTTACTTATTCAGAAACAATGGTGGGAGTATGCACAACAACTCACCAAAGTTTCATTACAATTGGTGGAATTGTATATGAACACTTACGGGACTCTCCCGAAACGATTCTCTGGCCAACACTCATTATTTTGTTGAAACTACTCGTATGCTACCTACCGGTACTATCAAATGTTTTTTCTAATTCAGAAACCTTTGCGGCAGTGTGCACAACAACTCTCCTAAATTTCATCGCAATCGGATGAATGGCATACGAACGCATACAGGACATTGTTGAAACGATTCGCGCCGTGTCACTCATTTGTTGAATCTACTAGTGCGCTACCTATTGTGAAATGGATTTACTAAGCCAGATACTTTCCTTGGAGTGTACACAACAACTCACCCAAGATTCATCGCAATTGGATGAATGGAATATGAACAAATACGGGACTTTGTTGAAACGAGTCGTGCGCTGTCGCTCATTTGTTGAATCTGTACATATTGTAAAATCTTTTCCTGGTGTGTGCACAACAATTCACTAAAGTTTAATCGCAATCGGATGAATGGTTTATGAACGCATAAGGGACTTCAAACTATTCGCGTGCCATGACCGTATTCGAACCGGCAGCCAAGCGTGAGTTCAGTTTTAAGAATCCCCAATCAAAAACCGTGGCATGAACTGTATTGGAATAGACAGCAATACCAGATAACACGGCAGGCTGCTGGCAGTCCCCTCATGTCACCTCGTGATGAATCAGCAAGCTATTCTCACACCTTGCATTCCGGTGTCATATGTATACAGATTGTGCGATTGGGTAACTGTGGGATTTAAGGGTTCCTGTTCAAGTCCCTCGCCCTTTTGTGTTACATAAATAATTTGTAGCCAGAAACCTTCCCTGGAGTGCGCAAAACTCACCCAAATTTTATCACAATCAGATGAATGGTGTATGAAGGCATAGGGGACATACGTACAGACTGACAAACTATCACGTAACATTATTGTCTATAACAACCTAGAACCCATTACTGATACCATGCGACAGAAAAGACTGGGATTCTTTGGGAACATCATGAGAATGCCAGATTCACGTCTTCTAAAACAACAGTACAGTACAATCTAGCTTCAAAAAACAGAACAACTGGATGCCGATAGTTAAAAGAAATCAGAGAGACTTAAAAGAAATTGGCCTAACAACAGAAGATGCTACAAATAAGGGAAATTTAACTACAGCACTTAAAAATATGACTTTTCATTTTCCACTCATAAAAAAGAAAATTCCAACAAGAACATTTTCCGCACAAGGAAGGGCAAGATCAATACGTATGAAGAAGTACTGGAAAGATCACAAGGCTCGTACAGTTCCTACAAGTCGACAAACTAATGGTTGGTTAAAGTGATCCTTTGTGGTCTCAAAAGGTGAGAAGAAGAGAAGAAGATAACGTTCTAAATTTTTACAATCATTTTAAAATTTTATTCATCCCTATTTCGTCTAAAAGAATGTGAAAAATATGTAGTATCATACCTTTGGCAGGATAATAGTTCCTTGTATCTGGGTTGAAATGCATTCTTCATACACACTTGGCTGCATGGGTCCCGATGTATTGCTGGCTGCAGCAGCATTATTGCGCTCTGCAGTGCTACGTTTACTGCTGGACTGTAGCTGACTTAAGTACGATAGAGAATGATCACTCTTCAGAATGTTGGCAGCCTCCACTTGGGAGATACAGCCTGAATGTAGGTGATTTAATACTGTCAGAGGGTGCAGGCTGGCAAGGGTTGGAGTAACTGCATCAATGAACCTAGTAACATAATCACCTGATTAGCTAACTGTTCCAGACTCCATTAAAATTATAATCAACATTTAACACAGAAAAGAATAAACCTACAGAACTAAATCAGCTACCTGTGGTTATATAAGCATGAAGACTACCTATTTAAAGCAAAATTTCATTTGAGAAAAGTATAATATTGAAGAAGATGGAAAGTTCAGTTATAAACAATTATTATTTTGCCACTTGTATAACTATCACTATAATCAGCTCCAAGTGGAAAAATAAATATTGCTTACTGCTGAACTTTCCATCTTCTTCAATACTATAGCAATGTCTATCAGACACTTTGTGAATATTCCTTAGGGGTGGAGATTCTGCAATACTTTTAACTTGTTGAGTCATGTGCATAATACTTGCTTTCATCAAGCATTACATGTACATTACACTGAAGCCTTGATAATATTCTTCATTAATGTATTTTATCCCTTTCACATCATAATTTTTATTTTACCATCTCTTGGAGAATGTGAGCCTTCTCACAGATAACATCACTTCTCAGGGTCAACTGGTCTCTAGTGAAGCATGCTGTTTTATTTATTTAGGTTCAAGGTTTAAATAAGATTGTACAGATGGAAGGCAGCAACTTACCAGGTAAGGTAACTGTACCGGTTTTCGTCACTGATCCAGTCGTCGTCACTCTCGTATATAAGTACAAAAAATAAGCATGTCAACGGTTCTTTCTCAACGCACGAAGTCTTACGAGATGCGTCATACCTTCCTTGCCAATAAGGAGCAACTTTGCGAAATCAAGCGTGCGATGTAATTGGTGATTCCCAGCGTCAAACATCTCCTGTGAGCTGAGCTGTCATGATGTGCCATTTACTTCTCGCATGTGCTAAGCACGCACGTGAGTTAATCATGTGCATGCGTGTTATGTTCCGACATTTTAAAATGTTACAAGTGCGTGATGCAGACTGACCGGCAAAAAAAGTGGAACAGTTAAAAAAGTAATATAAATAGTATAAAATTAGCCATGAAAAAGATGTAATCACATTTTTAAAACTTTTCACGCTTTAGAACAAACATCTGAAACATCCGTGAATAGAAATTGACAATATGACATTTCTTAGGGTGGTTTAATACCACCGATTACCCTCAATCTTCGATGAGCCTATCTTAATGGTTTTATGGCGGGAAGCGCACTGTAAGCGTTTAAGGTTTAAGAGTGTTGCAGCTCGCTTATTGTTGTTCTAGGGATAACAACTGGCATTTGTTGAACACCTGTGAACCATTGCCATACATTTTAGTAAGTTATCCATGTGCAGTTCACACTAAAACGTGCCTCTTAACCGTGAAGGAGCTGCACAGGCAGTTGCATTAGTGGAGGATGTCAGCAGCTTCCGTTATGTTGCTGAGGTCATTGGATCATCTCTAGGTAGCATTCACCGTGCAGTGCAATGTTACAGAGAACTCCAAACCTACGAGAGGAGACGAGGGTCAGGCCGTAGAAGAAGCACAAGTGCCAGGGATGACAGATTTCTCATCCTGAGAGTTCTGCGTGATCGCCATACCACAGCAGTCCAGGCACGAACTCAACTGGAAAATGTCAGAAATGTGAGAGTGAGTGAGCGAACAGTAAGAAGAAGGTCTGAAGAAGTTCATCTTTCATCCAGGAGACCTGCACGTGGACCCATACTCGAACGACATCACAGTAAAGCGCGTCTACGCTTCGCAAGGCAGCATCTGGGATGGACCCACGAGCAGTGGGCCTCTGTTCTCTTCACTGATGAGAGTCTCCTTAATCTTAGGTCTCCTGATGGAAGAGAAAGAGTGTGGAGAAGGCGCGGGGAGAGGTACAGCTCTGTTGCTTTCTCCTCCAGGACTCCATTTGGAGGTGGCTCGGTTATGGTGTGGGGTAGCATCTTCGAGCATACAATAGGATAGAGAGGGCGCCAGCTATGCTTCTACCGGCCGACCGTGGGGCCAAAATAAGATCAGCTGATGTTGGGCAAAACAAACATGTCTCCCATAAGAATAGCATTATGAAGTGACTTAAAATCCCGATTCAAGCGTATTCCTTGTGATTAACAGACTATTTCTGTTGAAGGTGGCGATAACTACAATTCCTTCTGAATATTGCTGTTCTTTTTTGTATGAAAAGTGTGAAGAATAATCGTTATATGCGATATTTTGGTGTGTTGACATATCAGTGTTGGAATGCATAGGTGACTTGTGTAGGGCCTACATGGTTAGGAAATTATAAAATGGTGAATAAAATACGTTTACGTATAATTCTTATCCGTAATAATTGTCTGGCTTGGTTATATTTGTAATATTTTTACATATCTAAAATAATAAACTCTACAAAGCATTCTAGTACTAGCTTACTTTTTTAGTAACATGTAGGCCCTATGCTTCTATTATGCTGGTTTTCCTTTATAAATCAAGAAAGTTTGCCGATAATCATCAATCATCAATTAAAATTCATATTTATGGTCCATATATTAAGCAATTCAGGGTCTGAAGGGAAGCTGAAATAAGCGAATACATTTAATTATGCGTACAAAGTGATATCCAGCACTGCATCTTAAAAGTAAACCAATGATATCCCCACTCCAAATATTTATCACCTACAGCAATACATCTTACACATATCCTAATGTTATCCCCTTCCCTTCCATATTTAGTAAATTCATTTTTGGTGGCTAGGGACTTCCGGGTCTCAGCCCTGTGTACTTGAGTAGGCCTATGTGTTGAACTTGTCCAATAACTTAAATTTCTGTGATGACTGCAGTAGTGTGCATAGCTGCATTGGTGGTTGTTAATTCATTTAAGGGGCTTGTGACATCTTGGTCATCAGCACGGTGTAGTTGGGTGTGGGTTGAACTTGTCTGATAACCTGTATTGATGTGATGATTGTAGTAGCGTGTAACTTTATTAGGGACAGGGATGAGGTGGGTGCCTCGGGACTTGATCTAAGGTGCTATCCCGGCATTTGCCTGGGGGGAGTGTGGAAAATCCTGGGGGATAAACCACACTCGGGATAGCAGCAGTCAGCGCCGGGATTCGACCTGTGATATCCGAGCGTGCTGCATGATTTAACGAGCACGGCTACGCCGCTGGATGCCAGCTGTATTGGGGAAATGTATGTAATCAAGTCTGTGTATTTTAGGTCATATATTTTAATTCATACCCGTGAAAAGATAGCCTGTTCCCTTTTTCAAACCTCTGACTGCAATTGTAAGCAGCGCAAGATATAACCATTTTCGTTATATAACTTCACATTCAGCCTCTTACATAAAGGAAAATGCGTATTTTACATATTTGTAATATATTATGGGCTCGTATATCGATAATTATTAAGTATAATCTTTACGCTCGCGCTGACAACTTGGGCATAGGCGCCATTTTATACCAACATCAGCTGATCTTATTCTGGCCCCATGTTCCGCTGGCCAAGGCCTCTCTATCCTATTGTATGCTCGAAGGGTAGCATCAACGTTATGGCCCGCACTGAGTTGGTGTGCATCGATCACAGGACCTCAATTCCCAAAGGCACATCGAAGAGATCCTGATGAACCATGTGATGTCCTTTGCACCTTTCATTGGTCAGAATTTCATGCTGATGCAGGATAATGCCCGCCCGCATACTGCTCGCTGTGTTGTACAATATCAGCAGGAAGTGGGGATTCAAACCCTGGACTGGCCAGCTCGTAGTCCTGACTTGAACCCGATCGAACATGTATGGGATATGCTTGAAAGGAACGTCAGACAGTGTGACCACACCATCTTGGCACATCTGAGAACATCGCTGCTGGAGGAATGGGATCGCATCCTGGCAGATGCCATTCGACGAGTTGTGAACAGTATGCCTGAGCGTTTACAAGCTGTCATAGACGCTAACGGTGGAAACTCTCGTTATTAGTGACCAATGTTCCCGTGCAGTGCAAACATTAACATGTTTGATAAAAACCAGCCCAAAAGAACATAACAAAAAAACAGAAAATTGTAAGATTTGCAAAATGTAACGAAATTTGTGAGTTAAAGCATGTTTTAAAACATGTTTTGGTATTTTCTTTAGCCAACCATCTAAAATTTACATGAATAATGCAAATATTGGAAAACCTATACATTTTAGTGGAATAAATTAAGAAATTACATAAAAAATTAAAGTATTCCACTTTTTTTGCCGGTGAGTGTAGTTGGTAATTGTTTCTGTAACATAGTGATTTGTTATTTCGTGCTCACATGCCTAGTTTTGTTAGAAATGCCGGTGACGAACACTGGATTTAAAAAAACGCAATTTACCAATGTTCGTCATTTGTGATGAAAACTGGCACATTGTCATTTCTCCTTGTAAAACCTAACTAACAGCGACAATATATGGTACTTAAAATGTAGCTCTAAAGCACCCTGTATTAATTAAATTATCATTTGATCATCGTATCCAGCAGTCGTCATAGCTGACGAACTTTAGAGCACATTCGTGACGAACACTAGTGCACGATAATGTTAATGTTTGTGTTCAAGTTTCGCAACCAATAAACATTTACAGGGTATTGTTATTATTACGTAGGTCTCTCTTCTTGATGGCCGCACCTCAGTAGGCCTAGGGGTTTTTGGCTAGGCGTGCTACAGAGGATTTATTAATTTTTTTATTGAGATGAAAAATATTATATTATTCTAAGACTAAATCTTTGCTTTCAGGCAATATATTAGTTAGTTATTGTTGTTTTAAGGGGCGGAACTACGAGGTCATCTGCCCCAGGCAATATGTCGTAACGCACAGTTCTGAATTATGATATTGAGCAAATGGAAGCTGATATTAAGGCCGTTGTGGAAGACGGCATGAGTATTAAAAAGGCCGCGGAGAGGAATGGTGTTCCGAGAAACACCCTCTCGGACAAAATTAAAGAAAAATCTCCTAGAGAGAGGAAAATGGGGCTAAGTTCCATTTTAACAAAGGAAGATGAGGCTATGCCAGATCAATGGGTAATCTCACTACGAAAAGCGGGGTCCCGGTAACAAAGGACGATTTACAAAATAGCGTCCAGTGCCTCACACAAGAATTGAAGAGGGACTTCCCTTTCAAAGATGGCGGCCAGGAAGGAAATGGCGAGAATCTTTCCTAATAAGAAATCCAGGTCTATCTTTTACGAACCCCTCAAAATTTGACAGTAAGCCGTGCTGCAATTACAGAACATCAAAATAAAACCTGGGTTTCAGAAGTCTACAGCTATTTAGTGGAAAACAACTTCCAGTCTATTTTGTCAGACCCTCGGCGACTGTTCAACGCTGACGAGACGGTTTTCTTTCTCAATCCGAAAGGTAACAAAGTGCTGGCGAACAGGGGTGACAAGACAATATGTCAGCAAGTGAATTCGGATGAGAAAGAATGCTTGACGGTACTTGTAACAGGCAATGCCCACCACGATATTTCCCCTTCCCTTGTAGTGTTCAAGTATGAACGTCTGCCGCAAAACATCATTGCCTCAATGCCAGTACACTGGGGCATTGGCAAATCGCCAAACGGGTGGATGACGGGAGAAGTGTTTTACGAATTTCTCAGTAACATATTTCATCCTGGGTTGGTTGAGAGGGAGAGGAAGCAGGTAGCAGGTAGGGACCCCCTTCGGAGGTAGCCCTACACCAGGGAGTGGCGCCCCGGCCTATGTGAGTCCCAGAGCGCACTGGCCCGGTGTGTATCATCGGGAAAGGGTCCCAGCTCAGGGTTACGAGTGAAGACCTCAACGGCAGTGAAGGCGGAGAAGATGAACTTCGGTACGGCGGAGCTGGCGGATGGGGCACATGTGTTTAGGCCCAACGGCAAAGCGGGCGGAAGAAGAATCCATTACTTTTATGGTTCCCAACGGTCGTGAAGGCGGAAGAGGCCATGCCAGACGAATTGGCTGTGAAGGCGCACCTCAGTAATATTTTGAGTCTGCGGCAGTTCGTTGCAGTCACTGTGTCTGGTCTTGCATGTCTCATTCCATATGTGCCGCAGGACACGACTCCGAGATCATAGTGAGTGGGTCACTTCCTGGCAAGTTGTGATCCACCCTAAACAAATGCACGCCAGTGGCAATTCTTCCATCAGTCACTTATTTTCTAAAGTTCAACGGCGATGGGATATGGATGGTGGGGGCAGGTGATGGGTGTAACTGGAAGCCCCTAGTTCGGACCTGCACGTTGGCAGCAGATGTGTGATGGTCGTATTCCTGGGACTCTGTGGCTACTCAGGAGTTCGGTCCTGCATCTGTGTTTGAGCAGGCCTGTTTAGGATTACCGCTGCTCACCCCACATGGGGAAGGCCCTAGAAAAGGTGGGCTAAACATCGGAAGTCACATCTACTGTCCGGCTGGGCGGCCGCACCCAGCAGGTCACCCCTCATGCGGTCGAAAAACAAAAACTACCAAGTCAATAAGGACACATAATTTTATCATTGGAACATGGAACGTCAGAACTTTGCTTGACTTAAAAGATAACGACAGGCCTGAAAGAAGAACGGCTCTTATTACTCATGAATTATCCAGACTCAACATTGACATTGTTGCTCTCAGTGAAACCAAGTTGTCCACTGAAGGAAAAATTACTGAGTTTGGATCAGGTTATACCATTTTCTGGAAGGGAAAGGAGGAGGGAGAACATCGTATTCATGGTGTAGGATTCGCTGTAAAGACCAAGCTAGTTAATGATTTCCAAATTACTCCCACTGCAATCAGCGAAAGACTTATGACTCTCCACATTCCACTCTCTGGAGGTTCATTTATGACTCTCATATCTGCCTATGCTCCAACTTTGAAGGCCGATGATGAAGTTAAGGGCCAGTTCTATGACCAGCTTGGCACAATCATCTCCAAGGTACTATCTAAAGATAAGCTCTTACTCCTTGGTGATTTCAATGCAAGAGTTGGGAAAGATAACCGGCTATGGCAAAATGTGATGGGTAAACAAGGTCTTGGAACCTGTAATCCCAATGGACTTCTTCTTCTTGGTCTTTGTGCAGAACATGAACTCTTCATCACCAACACTCAATTCCGATTACCTGACCGCTTCAAGACCACGTGGATGCATCCACGTTCTAAGCATTGGCACATCCTTGATTACGTCATTACCCGACAATGTGATAAGAAGGACATACTTATTACCAAAACAGCAAGGAATATTGACAATTGTTGGACGGATCACAAACTTCTCATCTGTAAACTCAGGATATCCATCAGCCCAAAACCACCAAGGCGTTTCCAAACCCCATCCAGAGGAAAGTTTAACACCTCCAAACTTCAGGATGAATCTATTTTCACAAACTTTGAGAATATGATCAATGCCCAGCTATCAGATCATCCAGTTAAAACAAGTGACATTCGAGAAGAATGGACCAATCTGAGGGAGATAATCACTAAGTCAGCTGAAGAAACCATTGGTTTGGTAAAGCAGAAAAGTCAAGACTGGTTTGATGACAACAACGAAGAAATTTTGCATCTCATCAACATCAAAAGGGAAGCCTATCTATCTCATCTTCAAGACCCATCCTCAAATACGAAGAAAGCTCTGTATTTAGAACTCAAGAGTAAGTGTCAGACACAAATAAGAGAGATAAAGAATACTTGGTGGCAGCGGAAAGCTGAGGAACTTCAGAGGCTATCTGATACTCGTGATCTGAGGAACTTCTATGCAGGGATTAAAGAGATATATGGCCCACTTCGTTCGTCATCAGGTACACTAAAAAGTGCTGACAACTCTGCCACTCTTACTGACAGCCATGATATCTTAGAGCGTTGGAAGGGACATCTCTCCATCCATCTAAATCGTCCTTCAACAGCTGCTGAAGACTTCCTTCGTGATGTGCCGAAATATCCTGAACAACCATGGATGGCTGTACCTCCTTCTTACATGGAATTCAGTGTAGCTCTCAATCAAATGAAACCAAGAAAGGCACCTGGCCCAGATAACATCCCACTGGAATTAATTCAAGCTGGAGGTCAGTCCTTCAAAACGCGGATTTTCACTCTTATTCTCAAAATTTGGGAATTAGGAGAAGTACCTGGTGACCTAAAGAACGCCACTATCATCACAATCTTCAAGAAAGGTGATCGTAGTGTTTGTGGCAACTATCGCTACTATCTACTGTGGGTAAAATTCTCGCCAGAATTTTACTTAACCGCCTTCAGGTTATCTCAGAAAAGATCCTCCCCGAGTCCCAGTGTGGATTTCGATCTTCCAGAAGCACAATTGACTTGATTTTCTGCGTAAGACAACTACAAGAAAAATGTAGTGAGCAACAGGATCCACTCTTCATAGTCTTTTATGATCTGGAAAAGGCCTTTGACTCAGTTCCAAGATCTGCTATGTGGGCGGTGCTACAACGCTTTGGCTGTCCTCGACGCTTTGTTGATCTAATCCAAGCTCTCCACGATGGCATGACCGGTCAGGTTTGTCAGCAAAATAAGATCTCTGACGAATTTCCTATCACTCATGGACTGAAACAAGGCTGCGTACTTGCTCCAACACTGTTTGTATTGTATTTGGCTGCACTGCTCTATAAATCACCCACAAACATCCCAGGTGTAGATGTCAGGTACCGGTTTGATGGAGGGCTCTTCAACCTAGCTCGATTTCGCTCCAAGAAGCTAACTCAGGTTACGAAGATAACCAATATGTTGTATGCAGATGATGCGGCATCGCCTACACTCACGCCAGTGGAGTTGCAACAGACTGTTAATTGCTACAAGAATGCATGTGAACGTTTTGGTCTCACCATTAATGTTCAGAAGACCAAGGTTCTGGCACAACCCTTACCAGGCACTTCCCTTCCGCACTTCAACATTTCTATCTCAGATACTCCATTGGAGCAGGTAGATCACTTCTCGTATCTGGGCAGTCTGCTATCTGTACACGGCAATTGTGGGCAGGATGTTGAGAAGAGAATCAGTGCTGCCCATGCGGCATTTGGGCGACTATCGCACCGGGTCTTCTTGAATAAAGATCTGACCGTGAAGACGAAGCTCATGGTGCACCAAGCTGTTGTCATCTCAACATTGTTGTATGGCTGTGAAACCTGGGCCCTCTATCGACATGACTTCCGAAAGCTTGAGCGCTTCCATCAACAGAAACTTCGATCCATCCTTAAGATAAAGTGGGAAGACCACATCACCAATCTTGATGTTCTTGAGAAAGCACTTGCTAATAGTATAGAATCAACCATCATTGGCCATCAACTTAGATGGATTGGACATGTCTATCGGATGGATGATACGAGACTACCATGCCAGGTTCTGTATGGTGAACTCACCTCCGGCACCAGAACTCATGGAGGCCCTAAGAGATGATACAAGGACCAATTTAAGCAGAATATGAAGTTGACAGGACTCAATCCACAAACCTGGGACCAGCTTGTTAAAAACCGTTCAACTTGGTGCCAGATCATCCCGGCTGCTGTCAAAATGTTTGAAGAAGAACGTCGTAGAATTGTTAAGGCCAAGCGACAAGCACGAAAGCTCCGTGCAGCACAGCCACGCCCTCCACCAACAGTTCTGTGTGATCTGTGTGGACGTTTGTTTCATGCACGCATTGGGCTGTTCAGTCACCGCAAACATGCCCACAGACATCAACCTTAGATTATTTTAGACTGTTTTGGAAGAAGATGTATACAGTGGAATCTCGTTAGTACGTTTTTCAAGGGACTGAAAAATTTGGACGTCATGTACGGGAAAACGTACTACCGAAAAACGCCATACTGCATTTACAACATATAAGAAAGAACGCGGCGTATATATGGACGTCAAATCGCCGACCTTAGTAAGTGATTGTATGCACTACTACAGTCATGACATAAACATAGGTTATCAGTAACTTACACGGAATAAATAACATAAAAATGAATTACTGTACCTCTACACTACAGTATAATACAGGGTCTTTATTTCTGCTTAGCAAGGACATTCTCGCTCTCGCGCTCCGCCAGTGACGACTCAGTTACCGGCGACCGCCCACGCATATGTTTGAAGCACGGGCTTGCTTGAACAACTTCAATAAAGCGCTTTCTAGTTGAGGAAACTGTCCCGCTCGCACACGTTTCCTTTTGCCGTTCATTCCTTCTTCAAATGCACGTTCGATTTCCTTCCTTTTGCCGAGAATCGTGTTCAGTGTAGACGGAGGAATGTTCCACTTTCGCGCTATATCCACACGCTTCATGTGAGGATTGCATTCCACGTCTCGAATATATTTCATCTTCTCATCATTAGTTATCTGCCGTACTTTCTTCTTATCCATTATGAAACACGCAATAAAATAGGTCATAACTGGACGTGAACACTAAGAACTAGAAGACAATAGTGCGGAACACGAAGACAATAATGAGCCTACGTGAGAAATAAACAAAGGGAAGGGGGTGAAGTGCCGCGGGAGAGAGACACGTCACCTGTGTTGCGTCATAGCTATAGCCACTTCTACGCCGTCAAACACTGTCAATAACTATCAGAGAATATGCGGCAATATCGCGTCGTGTTTCCCAGAAGCCGAATTTTTTAAGGAAATAAGAATAAAATACGGTTCACTAACAAATAGTCAACGGAAATTTGATCGTTGTAAGCGGGAATAGAGAACGTATTAAGGGGATATATCAACATGAATTTAGTAGGATAGGGACTTGAGAAAGGGCAGCGGGAGAGAGACACGTCACCTGTGTTGCGTCATAGCTATAGCCGCTTCTACGCCGTCAAACACAATGAAATCATCTACACTGTCAATAACTATCAGAGAATATGAGGCAATATCGCAACGTGTTTTCCAGAAGCCGAATTTTATAATGAAATAAGAATAAAATCAGGTTTGCTTACAAATAGTACAACGGAAATTTGATCGTCGTAAGCGGGAATAGAGAACGTATTAAGGGGATATATCAACATGTATTTTGTAGAATTGGGACTTGGACTTGAGAAAATCATCGCGCTAAACGGGAAAACGTCGTAACCGAGAACGTGCTAACGAGATTCCACTGTAGTCGGAAACGAGTTAAAGCCGACGACGATTCATAGACGGGCACTTCTCACACTTGATCATACATACTAGTAAATTTTGTGAGGATCATGGAATTGTTTTGGTCACTTTACTACCTAATGTCACACACGTACTTCAACCCATGGATGTAGGGGTATTTGAGCCACTAAAGACTGCCTGGAAGAAAAATTTACATGAGTGGCGAATTCGGTTGGTTGTTAATAGCGAAGATACTGCACTGAAGAAGAAGGATTTTTCGAAACTTTTGGCAACAACTGGTGTTAGGCCTCGGCGAATGGTCATTTTCCGGGCTGTTATGCCGTGGTCTCACTTGTTTAGAGCAGAATTAAGATATTTTCCTGCTCGTATGTCTTCTACCCACCATTCCCGCTTCCCGTTGCCGTCTCTTTTTTTTTTTAAACATAATTACTGGTACTGTTTTATTCGTAAATGTTAGCCTCCAAGTCGATAAATCAGTGTATTACGCAACAATTGACAGAAATGCATTATAAACAGCAGACAAGGAAAATTAACAATGTGACGGCAATTGGTGCAAACGGATGACGAATATAGGAAAAATTCAAATACATTGTGCCAAACACTGGTGCAAAAACACACTTTTTTTTTTAAATACGTAATTTTTCCTAAAACAAGTATCTTCGATATTTGGACTTTCCTAGTGTTTGAGTAGAGTTTGAGGTTAGGTACAGTGCTTTTGTTGATTAAATTTACCAAAATGTGTAAGGTATATATAATTTCTTGACTAAATCTCTCTTAACATGACGACCATTGGTACATTTACCTTAAAAACATTACACAAACACACACAAAAAAATTATAGTTGCCCAGAATGTTTGCTTACACCTTCATCAATGGAGAGGTGGACAAGAACAGCCCTGACAGGAATACTTACATGGGAACTGCATTAGGAGAGTAGAGGGAGAAGAGGGGGTGGGGTGGGGATGGAAAGAGGGAAAGTAATAGGTGAGGGAACAGGAGAATCATCTTATGTTTAGGCCCAGAGCCTCCCTGGTTTGAATACTAAACTGACACCTCAATAGTCCCTCAGGGCATGGAAGTGGGAAAAGGAGAAAAGGTGGATCATGACTTTGATGCTAATATACTTGTCAAAAGTAATCGGATGGTTGTGGGTATCAATAGGTGCATGACGGTCGGGGTTAATAGATTTACAGGAGCTATGGTGGCCGCACATTCTCATAACTAATGAATTAGATTCTAATGTTATGGGTTTTACGTCCCTTTAACTGCTGCAGCTTTTAGAGACGCCAGGGTGCTGGAATTTTGCCCCCAAGGGGATCATTAAACGTGCCAATAAATCTACTGACACAGTTCTCTTGCATTTAAGCACTCTCAAATGCCAACTGACCGCGCCGGGATTCGATTCCCCTATCTTGGGGTCAGCAGGCAAGAACGTTACCGCTCAGCCATGCAGCCAGTCCAATGAATTGAAGATGAGGATAAATGAGAAAGTAGAACAAAGTTTGCACTGGAGCTGGCATATAAAGATTTTGAATGTGCAGTTTTACGGGGTACATTCTGTTGGTGGTGCTTCTGGTGTTAGTGATGGTGGATGGGTGCAATATTGATCTCCACCTCCGTGATGGCACTCTCGATACTTCTGTCCATATCAAGCCGACCATCACCTCTCAGGGCAAACTGCAACCTAGTGAAGCATGCTGTCATCTTATTACACAAGCTTTCACCCATACCACATCAAACTATCTTTCCCCTTCAGACTTGCCACTCGTGGCAAATGGACATGCTCCACCCAAGACCCACTCTGCTTTCAACACCGTAACAGCCCCAAAAGAGCTGGTGATGAATAGTACTGGGTTTGGGATGTAGGGAAATTTAAAGAGTGGGGTTCAGGGCATGGGATATCTGCATACAATCATTATAAAAATTGAACAATAGTTCAGATTGGAATTACTGTATACAATAAATTCCAATTGTTAATTAAGTTATTTTGAAACACATTATTAAATATTTAGATGTTTCCGAGCCCTTGTGTGCCACGTGGATATTACTAAGCGCCGGGAGTCAAAATGACTGCCTGCGGTCTATTTCGGTAATAGGGATGTCTGAGCGTTCTAGTGTTAATGCTCTGTTATAACTAGACCTGGGATTTTAAGGCAAATGCCTATTTCGTTCCTTACGAAATAACATGACTTTTTAAAAATATCTTGACGTTTCATGATAAATCCCTTACATTAATAGAGTTTTATAGTGCCCTAAAATGCCTATTTGGACCTTTAGAGCCTATTTTACTATTTTAGTGCCTAAAAATGCCTATTTTCTACATTTAAAATAAAATTCAACTTCTGTAATTTTTACAATCACACAATGGACATCCCTGGAACGAGCAGAACAGCAGAGGGTGGGTTTTTCACAGAAATGTGCTCTTCCCAGACAACTGTCACCAAAGGAATGCTGAGTGAAGGGTGGATGTGGAGGATTAGCTCAGAAGAACAACGAGCAGGTAGTCAAGGACGTACTGTGTCGAGTGACGGGGTGAGGGGGAAGATTATCTAGGAAGAACAAGGAGCAGGTAGTAAGAAGCGACATACTGTGTCAAGTCGCCAGTGAAAGAACATCTGTTTAAGTGAATATAGTTCATCATGCCTAAAACGAAATCATCTAAGAGTGCGCTTATACAACAATGGCTTGTACAATTTCCAGGGATGACTTTTGATGGCAAGATTATTTTCTGCCAGTACTGCAATAAACAGGTATGTGCCTATATCTTAAATTTCATATTAATCTAAAATTAAGGTTTTGATATTGGCTTCTCTAATTAAGTGTAGAGACCTACTGTCGGCGCAGAAAGTATGTGCAGTCGAGTTTAAACGCTAATACAATTTGAACCAGTCCACCAATCTAAAATATAAATACACCATCGTAAAGCGTGTTTTATTCTGCGTTATCTCCTGTTACATGCATATTTCTATTGTGTTTCTGGTGAAAGATATATTAGGCGGAATGCAAAAAAATACCTATTTTCTTGTCCGTTTTTTGTAAACAACAACTTTGTAGTTTAATTACATGAAAACGGAGAGCCTGTCGCTCGATTTCAAATAAAAATCGGTATAAAATACAGAAATCATTGTAAGTTTTCGGTATACAATGATTTGAAACAAAAACCTTCAGACCTTTGATGAACTCAGTCTCGATTTCGGAAGACCACCCAGTATCAAACGGACAGTCTTTTACAAAAACAATAACTTTTTTCCAACGTGTGTAGAGTAATTAAATATCATAAATATATTTATAATAGTGCATTCCATAATCCACCTAAATTTCATGAAAGTCGAACAGTACGTTTTCATGTAACGGTACTACAAAGTTGTTGTTTACAAAAAACGGGCAAGAAAATAGGTACTTTTTGCATTCCACCTAACGTAACTTTCACATGAAACATAATAAAAATATGCGTGTACCAGCAAAGAATGCAGAATAAAACAAGCCTTACGATGGAGTGATTGCATTTTAGATTGGTGGACTGGTTCAAATTTTATTAGCGTTTAAACTCGACTGCAGATACTTTCTGCGCCGACAGTAGTCCAGGCGACCTGGGTTCGATTTCCAGTACCGGCAGTAATTTAGAAATCTATGAGGTCTGGAAGGGTGTTGACCCAGCATCGTGAGGACAATTGAGAAACTACGGTGGGCAGGGGTCACGGAGGCAAGGCAATACGGCTGAGGGATGTATCGTGCTGACCACACGCCACCCAATATCTGCAGGCCATGAGCTGGGCAGCAACCGTTATTGAAAGCCAAGGCCCTTCGGGGACTGTAGTGTTCTTGTTCTTAATTAAATTTAGAGTAATAATGGCATAATTTAAATAGTTCAAAATTACAAATTTTATTCAATAGCTCACCTTTTCTATTCCTCATCTTAGTCTCTAATTGACATCACTTTATTGTGTTTTAGATTTCACATGAGAAAAAATGCCACCTTCAGCAGCATGCAGATAGTGCCAGTCACAAAGCGAAAGCAGCCATGAAAAGTAACATTAGACAGACTCTGCTCACACAAACTATATCTCCTACAACTCATAATGGTTTCTATGCTGATATGTGTAGAGCCCTAGTTGCAGCAAATATCCCCTGGAATGCTGTGCATAATCTGGTTTTCAGAGATTTTTTACAGAAATACACCAAGCAGCACATCCCATCAGCATCTACATTAAAGAAAAACTACTTAGATATTTGTTACAATGAGGTCATTTTGTCAATCAGGGAGGATATTGGGGAGTCTTGCATATGGTTGTGTGTGGACGAAACCACCGACTCTGTGGGCAGGTACATTGCTAACCTTATAGTAGGAAAACTGGAACCCAATCAGGCATCTACCGCTCACCTTCTTTGCTCTAAACAGCTTGAGAAAGTCAATAGTCGAAGCATTGCATACTTCATCAACAAGGGGTTGAAATTGTTGTATCCTGGGGGTGTTGATGATTCTAAAGTCCTTCTCCTTGTCTCCGATGCTGCTTCCTACATGATTGCCACTGCACCTCTCCTCAAAACTTTCTATCCTTCTTTAATTCATGTTACTTGCATGGCCCATGCCTTGCATAGACTCGCAGAAACAGTTAGGGCCGAGTTTCCTGCAGTAAATACTCTCATTTCAACAATGAAGAAAGTGTTCTGTAAGGCTCCATCAAGAATAGCCATCTTTCGAGAGAAACTCCCCTCTATTCCCCTTCCACCACAGCCAATCATCACCCGTTGGGGTTCCTGGATGGAAGCTGCCCTGTATTATGCAGAACATCTTGAGGAAATCATGACTGTGATAGACAATGTGCCTTTAACGGACAACTCTGCATGTGTGTTGTCTGTCAAAGAACTGTTAAATGATTGTTCCAGTGTTCAGAGAGACATTGCGTATATTCAGGCAAATTTTTCATTTCTTCCAGTCACCATTACAAAAATGGAGGGAAAAGGAAACAGTCTCAAACAGCAATTTTCTGTAATTGAAGAAGCTGAGAATAACATACAAAGTGCTAGGGGCAAGTTAGGAGATAAAATAAGAGACAAGTGGTCTAGTGTACTGCTGAAGAACCCAGGTTATTCAATGCTGAAAAGGGTACATCAGGTAATGGATGGGGAAAAGGTAGACTTACCAAGTGAAATTGAATTGAAAAATGTAGGTAAATTTTCCTATGCCCCTCTAACATCTGTGAGTGTGGAGCGCTCTTTTTCTGCTTTCAAAATGATTTTAACAGACAAAAGACACAGCCTGACTGTGGAAAATTTGGAGAAGATTATTGTTATGTACTGTAAAGCAAACTACGAATGAAAGTACTGTAGGAATGTTCCTCACAAATAAATAAACACATACTCCATTCGCGTTTCCACCGTTATTGGATGCCTACAATGCTGTAATTGTGTACAGTGATTTTAGTATTAAGGTTTTAGATCAGTACTGATAATGATATATCATATAATCCAAAACATTTTTTGACACATTACTTTTTATATTGTTTTTCATAAATGTCTTTTTTATTCTGTCTGAATTTTGCAGTTATTTCGGTTAAGAATAGGGATACCACGTTTGTTAAAGAAATAAAGTATCACGTTACAGTTTAAGTGTATATTGTAATATTTTAAAGTCTATTTCCTGCCTATCCACACATTTTGAAAACATATTTTAAGTGCCCAACTTCTCTTTTAAAAGCCTATTTACTTGTTTTAAAAGCCTATTTACTTGTTTTAAAAGCCTATTTTAGGCGCCTAAAACTAATTTTTTTAGAGCCTAAAATCCCAGGTCTAGTTATAACTACTATTTTATGAGCTAAACTTGTCTTACGTTTGAGCACATGGGTGAGGTTTAAGCCCTCGTGAAAAACATTCGAAGTTTTAGTAATTTCTTAATTTTGATTTAGGATAGGGAGGATCCTTATAGACTTTCCCACACCTCTTCACACCCTTAACCACCAGACCACATTTGACAAGTGTTTCACTGTCAAAGTCCACCCACGCCTTGACCTCAGGGACCCTGAGCTCCAGACTTAAACATCACATGATTCTCCTGTTCCCCTTCCCATCTCTTTTCCCCTTCCCATCTCTTTCCCCCTTTCCACAAACAACCCTCCTCCCTAGCTGTGCCCAGGTGAGCATTCCTACCAGGGCCATTCCTCTCCAATGATGAGGGTTTAACTGAAAATTTTGGACATCTTTTTTTGTTTCTACAGTGTTCTTACCTGGTAGGTTCCTACTTTACATCTGTACAATTTTATATTTGTATTATATTGCTCCTTGTTAGCTTTCCTATTTGAGTATTCTTAATTGAGGTTCAGTTTTGCTTGTAAATAAGCAAGCTACCTTAATAACCATTTCAGTGTCAAATGGATGTATTGAAGATTTTAAGAATAGGTATGGCTTTGTTTACAAGTCCATACAGGGAGAAGTAGTAGCTGTTGATAACACGACAATTGCTAATGCCTTTACTTCCACAATTTTGTGTAGAGTTAAAATTATCACAGCTATTTTCATTAAGAGAAGTATTTTAATGAGTTTCCTAGAAATAATGTCATAATTTTGATTATCAAACTAGCATAGTTAAAACAGTGATACAATGTAAAATCGGAGTGAGAGTGATGTTTGTATCTCAATGAGACTGTATATCACAATAATAAAACACAAATTTCAAAACACTAATCATTGTTCTAATATATAATATTTTCACATCATAAGTAATTTACGGCAGATTACTAGGCAGTATATTTACATGAAAATCAATTTTCTCAGTCTTAACTTTCAGAAAAAAAAATTGCTGCGCAGGTATGGACAACAAATGCTTGGAGAGAAGTGTGAATTATTATTCAATGTTACTCTCACTAGAAGTGGGTTTTCACTGAACATGAGTGCAACATAAAATGTAAATAATGTAATTGTTAGGTTGTTTTAAAATGAACTTTCAACAGTACGTTTTCTCGTTTACTGTGTACAGTGCACTCTCGTTAATTCGCGGTAATTAATGCACGAACTTCCGCGAATTACCGAAAACCGCGAATTATCCGCAATTATTTTAGTTAAGCCTAGTAAAAAAAACTATTGTTTAAAATATTGAAATAGGCTTGAACACGCAAAATAATAATTATAACACTTGATTGTACTAGGTAGTGTCTTATAAGACATGCTAAGCTAGAGGTAGGCCTATGTGGATTATCCCTACATTAATATTTAAAATAACAAAAAACAGTCGTCCCGTTTTGTTTCTTAGATCGTTTATTCTAATTTTCGATTACACATTTCCAAAGAAAACATTATATGAGAACGAAAATGAATCTAGTTTTTCTATATAAGAGATAAGTGTGACTAGAGACGCTAGCTTGACTGTGGGAAACTTTCGGGATTTCCGTTGCATCATTCCCGCACTCGATATCAACTGGATCTCCGTATTCCTCACCAACAGTCAAATTCCGTGCTATTTCTTTGTATTTTTGTCTTAAATCATAATCGTCTTTATCGACGTCTAGCTTGCCCGTTCTAAATATCGTCGTCATAGAAGTCGACAAGCGCTTGCTTTTGTACGAGCGTAGTGGCGGTATTTTTCTCCCTTGACTTGTTAACTGCATGAAGAGCATCCAACAGACACGCTCACGGTGTCGCGTAAGTTTGCGCCATTAGGCATTAATCGCTGTTTACAATACGCTGTCCGCGCATCCACCCTTCACAGCTCACAGATCAGTGACCTTGGAGTTTGGCTGTTGGGGAAGGGAGGGTAGGTGTCGAGTGAAAGTGCATTCCTCTAGTATTGTTTGGGCTTCGAAGATAAAGGAAATCGAGACAACATGCTCGTATGTTTCGAAGATTGTGCAAGTAGGTCTACTGTTCCATCGCAGAGAAATGCAGTTCAATCTCCTCGAATCTCAATGATTTCGTCTTTACGCATTGCGTCGCATCAAAATTCTTTTAAACGACGGAGAGATTGCTTTACTTAGCGTGATGATTAGTTCCTGTGAGAATTTCTATTTAAAAAAATACTCTTGGAGACCCGCGAATTAACCGCAAAACGAATTATCCGCACACGAATTATCGGGAGTGCACTGTATTTGATTCTTGTTCCCAGCAGAAATGTGCTTATGAGGCTTCACAGTATTAAAAATCCCTGTAGCTATTATTGTAGGGCACACTGCAATAAATTCACCTTACTAGTATTTTCTTTAAAAAGAATTAATTGGTTAATTTCAGTCTTGGGAAATTAAATACTTAAAGAAAAACCCAAGGGGTTTGAATAAAATTATTACCCTGTACATTACTGGCCTGTTAAGTTAGCTCTTTATCATCTATCTTACATTGCATATAATGTATCGAAACAGAACAATGGGGACATCCAATCCAAATAATGATCCAACACACCTTTGCAATGATTCCAGTACTAGTGGGCTAACCATGACATCCACATCACCCTTCAGTTTGAGAATGATAGTGGTTCGGGTGCCACATTCATTCTGAAGAGCCAATAGTTCCTCCTCTGCCCCTGCAATGATTAACATCACTTAAGACCTCGGTGTTGATGAAATATTAAAATATATAATGCAGATGTTTATAAGGAAGTTCCATCAACAATTTGACAGATGATATTAACCTGTTTCCAAATCATCAGATTCTGAGCCAATAAAAGCAGAATTGTCCCAAGAATACGGATGTGTAGGAGTCTTGCTACTGGGTGGTGGAGGAGTACCATGCTCACTGGGACGCCCAATCATCTTCAATGAAGTGAAGCCCTCCGTTAGTGTTTCAAATCGTGGACTGTATTTTCCACCTAGAATAAATGTTACTTTTTTAATTCTGCACAAAATCAGTTGTTTATATATAAAGGGTCTTTCATATAAAGTAAGAACGGCAAGCGGCAGTTTTGTTATTCGCTGCTGTGGTGGCCTTGCCCGAACTTGTGGCACGCATAGTACATACAAGGGCTGTTTTTTTTTTTTTTTTTCAAGTTCCGAAGGACTGTATAAAAATAACAGATTGACATACCAAACTGATTTTACTACTTAATATTTGCTTGTTTTATTCTTATGTCTCAACATAATCGCCAAAACGATTGAAATATTTGTCGTATCGTTACACCAGCTTTCCAATACCCTCAGCAAAATATTCTGCCGCCACTGAGGTGGGTACGTCTGGACAGCCTCCTGAAGTTTTTCCTTCTTGACGAGGCGTTGCCGCCCAACCATACCTTCAATTCTTGAAAAAGGTGAAAATCATTCACGACCACACTGTACCAACGTTACGATAGACTTTTACAAAGATTCAAGGGTGAAGTTTTGGACGATCTGCCGTTTACTCCAAACAGCACTGAATGATTTTCACCTTTTTCGAGAATTGAAGGTATGGTTGGAAAAACTTCAGGGACGTGGCGGCAGAATATTTTGCCGAGGGCATTGGAAAGCTGGTGTAACGATATTACAAATATTTCTATCGTTTTGGCGATTATGTTGAGACATACGAATAAAACAAGCAAACATTTAGTAGTAAAATCAGTTTGGTATGTCAATCTGTTATTTTTATACAGTCCATCGGAACTTGAAAAAAAAAAAAAAAAACAGCCTTCGTATGTACTATGCGCGCGCTTTCAATAGTACAACAGGGGGCCATGGCGCGCCACAAGCTCGGCCAAGGCCACCCCAGCAGCGAATAGCAAAACTGGCGCTTGCCGTTCTTACTTTATATGAAAGACCCTGTACGTCACAAAGCACTGACTGGATAAAAAGAAGTCATTATGCCAATACTGTATACTTACCAATATATATCAATTTGCCTTCTTCTGTTCGATGAAATAATGGAACAGTAAATGCATCACATCCAGATGGTAGAGATGCATGTGACCAATTACCGCATCTCACCTAATCAAAAATACAACAATTTTCAGTTTGAAAGATTAGTAAATCAGTTAATCAATATAATCAACTACCATATTTGCTCGCGTATATCTCGCACTTTTTTGACCGAAAATATGTATGAAAATTTTCGGTGCGAGATATACACGGGGAATGACCGTATTCCCGAAAAACACAAAATTTGCATTATTGAAACAAGGCAACTGGCATACGGTACTCGCCCTATTCATTGTCACTGCCGTCACTGCTGCCAATCTCCGAGGTACTCTCGCGTGCATCATTCTGGTCATCATCTCATACTGCTTCATCATGACTTCCGTCCAATGGATTTGCGATGCCCGTCTTCAAGAAGCTCTTCACAACAATGACCGTCGACACCATTTATTTCTATTCATTATAGTTAGGCTTGCCAGACGTCCCGGTATTTTGCTCTTGTCCCGGTGTCCCGCCCGGTTTTATCAATGTCCCGGAAAACGGCAGTAAGATGTAAAAAGTAATGAATTTACGTGTTTAAGAATCTTTTATGATTCGGTTACAATCAACATCGTTGACTATCGCGCACAGCGTCAATGAGGTCAGAAGTATTCAAACGAATGACAGAACAATAGCCCGAACTGCTAATTCAGCGCGTTCCGAGGGTAGTGTAATCTGTGAGCAAACAAGTCAAAAATATGAGTGGTTTGAAAGCAATTATTAACATTGTTAACTCATTTTTTAATATTTTTTTAAGTTTGACAAAAAGAGTTTTTTTTGGTAATATTGTTTTTGTAGTTAGACAAAAAGTTGTAGTTTTGCAAAAAATAATAAGGCTTAGTATTGTTCAAACAACTTTATGAAGTATTTTGAATTGTATTTTATTAACACTTCTTTCTAAATGGTAGACCAGAAAAGAAATTATCATTAAAAAGGGGAAACAAATATTTTTATGTAGCAAAAATTCCTTTTTTATTTTTAAAGGGTGTGTAGAACAAACAATTTAGAGTGCCAGATTCCCCCCTCCCGTCACTTGCGAGGCTTAAAATAAGGCTCAAAACTCACCATTTTCCTTCTAATTTTTAAAAAATTGCCCGGGGGTGGAGCCCCGGACCCCCCACTTTACTGGGGGGGGGGGGTATTCCATACCCCCCAGACCCCTCGCTAAGGCCATCCCATATTAATGTGTCCCGGTTTCACTCACCAAAAATATGGCAAGCCTAATTATAGTTATGCGACATTAAGAACCCATGAAAAAGACGTCATGTGCTCGTTAAGGATGATTCAAGGCAGAAAAGGAATTTAGAGCGTAGACGCTTAGCGATCGATACGATCGATCATCTTCCATATCAATTCTTCGCTACATGCACGAGCGAGCTCAAACTTAGCTGACCACGGCCGAAGACTAACGATGTACCGCGTGATAATACTCATGCCGCATGCTTGCATGCGGCCGAGCTCTGATGCGATGCAATGCGTAAAGACGAAATCATTGAGAGTCGAGAAGACTGAACTGCGTTTCTCTCCGATGTAACAGTAGGCCTACTTGCGCAATCTTCAAAACATACGAGCATGATGGCTCGAGTGGTATAGCACAGATTTCCTTTATCTTCGAAGCCAGGTACTGTTGTCTACAAGGCAACTGACGGACAACAATAAAGGCATACTCTGCCACCAAAACGAACGATAACATTACGTATTGATGACTGTTGTGGCGCGCTAATCACTAATTTGAACGTGTCTCAAGGCGGCGCCTCATTCCCTAATCGGCTCGTATCGGATAAGTTCGGATCAACTAGTTGCTCGCTCTTCCTGTTAGTATCGCTAAGGGTAAGTTCCTGGACAATGACGACTGTTGTGGCGCGCTAAATCGAATGTGTTTCTACCTTAAGGTTATTACGGTCATTTTTATGACGGCGTCAGAAATGAATGCGAGAAATATGCAAGTACTTTTTTTCCCTGAAATTTCAAATAAAAAATGGACTGCGAGATATACGCGGGGGCAAGATATATGTGAGCAAATACGGTATATTTTAATGAATATTCAATCAAAATATTAAATGTATTAGTTGAATCATTTAAAATTAATCAAATATGGCTTACAACTTCAACTGTCAATAATGTACTAAATTTATATCCAACACACGTTATAAAATACTGTCTTTATTCATGTATGAGCTATCATTGACTGATAAATACAAATTCTTGTCTCTCTTCAAAACCACAGTTGAATTTGAGGGTTTACCAATATAGTTAATCCAGTAATATTTCTATTTTTGTCTCCATAGGAAATGAGTTATCCCTATACTGTACTCTGTAAGCTGGGAGAATGTGATTGACATTTATCATCTCGCCATGTGGTTTTCAGAACTTTCTCCATGAGCCCTTTTGCATACCATATCCTAGTTGACTACTTATTGAGTGCACATCTTATAAGATGATAATTCATTTTGCCACATAATATGGCTTTACCAAAAAAAACTTCTCTCATGACATTTCATTTCAGAAGGAGAGACAATGTTCCTCACACTCATTCTGAACCTGCTCATGTTAAGTGGAACGCGGACAATGAGGAGACATGTAGGGGGTTTCCTGGTCCATGCATAGTAACGGAACCAAATACATTGGCCGGTCACTCACTCATTCGCAACACCACACTGGTTTAGGCAACGGCCTTATGTTAGTAGTATTGGAATAGACATGAATTCCAGATAACACGGCGGGCTGTTGACAGGCCATTCTCTTCCTGCCTCCCGCGTCACCTCACCCCGCAATGAAGTTTACAGAACTAGGATAAGATACCCTCAAATTAAATTCCTAGGCAGAGCAGGGAATCAAAACCAGGACCTTAGGGAATGGAGTCTCAATACGTACCCTGAGACCACAGAGATATTTCATTTTGGGGGTTTTCGAACAGCTTGGTCGTCAGCCAGACCACAGAGAGCATCTATATAAACTGTGTATTATATACAGGGCACCAGGGAATGTTCTCCGCAACACCTACATTCTGCTGCGAGAGATAGCATCAGCAGTTACGTTGGCAGCACTGCTGCCGTTTGTATCAACTGGTAACTTTATAAAGAAGACAACTGAAATTACAGCTTTGTGTGTTGTCCACTTAGAGATTCCTGTTTCTTGAGCTAATTTGCGTGTTGATTTTCTTGGACTACGCAGCATAATATCGAAGATTTCATCAAGTTTTTCATGTGTTAAAAGCATAGGCATGCTTGTTCCCGGTAAATCGTGAACTGAGCCGGTCACACGAAATTTACTTATCAAATACCAAACGGTAACCCGGTTTGGACACTTTCAATTAGGAAACCGCGCCAGATTTTAGTTTTACATTTTCTGAAAACCTATCGCCTTTGCGAAAAACGTATTCCACCATAAAAGCTCTGTCTTCAGAGTAAACATTACCGCCTGTATACTGATGCAGTCTTCCACTAATCTATCTGAACGCTTGCTTACTGCAATACACACTGATGATTTCGATAGCCCACACGTGTGGCCTTCACCCTGTCAAGGACACCATGCTGCCAACTAAACAACTATTGCTACCTCTCGTGGCAGCACGTAGGCGCTGCGGAGAACATTTCCTGGAGCCCTGTATATTTTTGTTACATTTTATAATTATACATTTTTCAGGAAAAGAAAATAGAAACCCTACATAGGCTTGAATCCCCACATCTACACCTTTCCTTTGGGAAGCCAGTGCCCATGGGCAGTAGGGCTAAGGGAATAGGGATGTAGCCGGAGAAAGTTCGTGCCAGATAGCGCCCGTGTAGTACTGGGTAAGCAAGGCGATCGTCCTATGTTTCCCCCAGGCAGCAGCGAGGAATGTATAGATTGTGACAGAGTGTTCTAAGCTAAAGTAAATTATATCTTCTCTAATTTTACTCCAAGACTATATTAATTAATTCTATAGGTATATCCCCTAATATATTATGGACAATTTTCAGCGTTTAAGCGTTAAACAGCTGCAAAATGAGCTACGGACTAGAGGCACTAAAACTAATGGGATGAAGGAAAAATTAATAAGCTGCAGCGGTAATAACAAAATTCTAATACCCTTTATTATTCAAATAATGAATAGGAGTCGGCATGCTTTCCCCTAAAGATTATAATTACTTGAGTATTGTAGGCCTATATTGATAAATATCTCTATCATAAATAGAGATTTACATATGCACTTGCTCCCCTTGCTTATAGACATGTCTTTTTTTTTTAGGTTGAGAGCTTACATGAAACTGTCATGTTTTAAGGTAAACACAATCAGAGAAAGTTGATACCGGTATTCTATACCTCGAAAATTCATCACAACGATTGGTTCTTAAGCCATTTTGTCAATTTCTCAATAAGAATCGTTCCCGCACCCCTTGGAAACGACTTAGGGGTACAATTTTTTAAAAGTTTGAGAATCCCTGCTTTAGGGCCACGAACTGTTTCCATTCATCTGACTATTTCTCAAGAATGTAGAAGTCAGTCGCTACCACATTCTCCGTCGGGCAGATGGAAGTTGACGATTAATTCTGATTTCGAGAAACCAACCATAATACGTTTGTGACTGTTAATGTTGCAACATTTATTCTTGAAGTATTTGGCCGAGTATTGATGTCTTTGAAAATGGGAGTCACAAATGTTACATTCACTCCTTCGTGTATATTGACGATTTCTTCCCGTACTTCGGTGGAGATGATTTCTGCATATTCCGATATTGTAGGCATATCGCAATAATCCAGCAATTTTCCTGTGTGTGGCCTTTTCCTTATTTTTGTTGTGTTCATGGTCTACGGAATAAGCGATGGAACAGTGCCCGGTTTTAATCTTGCTCTCTCACCTTCAAATACAAACGCATAAATTCAGTGATTGTTATCGAAATGTCTAATCAGTTTATAGATACAAAATTGGAATTATTTCCCTTTGGAAATCACGCTTACCCAACATGGTTTTCGTGAAGTCATCGGGTTGAAAATGATGGGATCACACTTCAATATTTTCGTTGAGATTTTTCTCACCGAAATTTTTCCTTCTAATAGCATGTAACCATTTCATCCTCATTTCTTTATTTTGTGGAAATTGGTGAAACAAAAACGGGCTTTCCTGATTTTTGCAAAGAGGAACACTGCAATAGCTCGGCATAGTCACGAAAATAACATTTTAAACAACTTAAATTCGTGGATATTAGAGGCACGAGAACACAGGAGACAAATGAAGAGCGCCTTGAGCTTATCAAGTACAACAGCAGTGCACTCTATCGGTGCTAGTTCTATACATCCCTATTCAATGTTTTGGAGTCACTGCACTATGTAAAATCTTTAAGATGACTTATGCTCATGGCATAAACAAGAATTGAACCTTAACAATCTCTCTTGGCCCAGATCATGCACAGCTGTTCAAATCAACCTGATCTATTACATTCCATAAACAATGCACTTAGGTTCATACCTGAGATAAATGACTGACATAGCTCGACATGAGCAGTGGCGAGTCTATGATGGGCTTGTTTACTTGCATGTGCAGGTTCACTAGTGTCAAATCTTCCTGAGACGATACAGCAGAGATGAATGACGTACTCGATACAGAGTGTGTATCAGACGAATCCATCAGCATACCTTCTTGGCTCTGTACAAAGAAAACACACATCTTAATAGTACTTAACAGTTCAGTCATTGTCTTAAAAATGACAACATAACCATACAGTCAATTAAACCATAATGATAACACAACATACCTGTCCCTCAAACTCATCTGGCAACCCCATTGTACTATCACATGTGAAATATCGTGGACTCATAGCACGGTGCGCTGAACCACCTCGACGGTATGAGCTTCCTATACTACGTTTATCCTCTTCGTTCACAGGGATGCCCTAAAACAGACACACTATATTTACTCATGTACAGGCGCCATCATTTTTGCAGATTTTTACCCTGTTAAATATAGGTGGGGAGGTCAAGAGAGCGGAATATATGACATTTTCTCACATATTCTACCATTGAATATGTCTTCTAAGAGCTTAACACATAATCTCCCCCAGGGAACAATACTTTAGTTGCAACCTATGGGCAATAAAAACTTCTTGTCATTCACTGTCTGTCTGCCAGTCTGTCTGTCAAAGAAAGAAAAAAGAAAGAAAGAAAGAAAGAAACAAACAAACAAACAAACAAACAAAAAAAAACAGACCGTATGTTTGTTTCTTTGATTCTCCATCTGTTTTACATAGTATAAAATTCCACCACCAGTTTGTCTGTGGGCACTGGTGGCAAAGACAAAAGTTAGTACTACTCAAGTCCAAGCTCTGTGAATCTGAGAAGAATTTAGATCACGGACGATGAGGAGATATGGGGGGTTCCTGGCCCATGCATAGTAACAGAACCAAATACATTGGTCGGTCACTCACTCATTCACAACACCACACTGGTTTAGGCAACGACCTTATGTTAGCAGTATTGGAATAGACATGAATTCCACGGCGGGCTGTTAACAGGCCATTCTCCTCCTGGCTCCCGCGTCACTTCACCCTGCAAATTCATAGAGCTTAGATTCAAGCAGTACGTCAGAGTTTGTACTCCAAGTTGGATATAAGTTAAGTCGAACAGTGGTCATACTGCAGATCATTCGTGATGTACCATCTGTGTCATACAATTCAGAGGAAACATCCAACACTGCTGACAACACCACAATCTTCCATGATAATGTAACAGCTCACACTCCAGTTCCTGTAAGGAATGTTTTTCTGCAGTGAGAGATCTTGGGACATCCTCCCTGCTTGCCTGATCTCAGTTCATGCAACTTTGATTTCATTCCACAAGAGAAGCTGTTGCATGGAAGGCCTTTACCAAACAAGTAGGACATCATAACAGTATTTTGACAAGAGGTGGAAAACATAGATGAATCACAAACAGCCGATGGTATTCAACACCTTTCTCGTTGTTGGCGAAGATGTGTGAAAATCTAGGGGGATTACTTTGAAGGATGTTATAAGTCTCTTGGAACAAATTAGCCCTTGATGGAGAATGAAAAGCTAGCGAACGGGCCTGCCTCACGTTGATTGACAGCTAAGCAGAGGCAAAGGGACAAGAGGAGGAGAGGCTGGTTCTTGTGACAGACTTAACAGAGGAACAGTCAGTTCAGGTTCGGCTATCAGTGCATGTCCTTATAGTTTGTATTTTTATAAATACGCAAAATGAATGATGCCACCTGTGAATTCTAAACTGAAGTTTATGGCAAAAAGATGACAAACACAAGAGATTACTCTAATCATCCCTAATACAGTTTATAACAAGCGAGATAAATAATGGTTGATACATATCGTGCGAGTGACAGTTGCAGAGATGCCAACTTTCAAAAAGAGCAATTAGTAATCGGACTCCGAGTGTGTGGGGGGAGGGGGGAGGGGGGGGGGGGGGGTGGCGGCGCATTTTTCAAACAAAATATAGGTACTTGGTGAAGGTTGAGGGTACACACTTCAAATTTTGAAGACGAGTGGCTTGTTTGGCATCTTGAAGTTGTAGTCTAGTAAATGTACTCTGATGGCAAGGTTTTCCATCCGAAATCACCTGCATTTTCTGGACCAGTAGAGAACTTAGCAATTCTGTACCCATATTAGCGAGGAATTCAGTATGGTTTTTCCTTACCAAGCTAAAAACACGTTCTGTGGGAGAATTACTATGTGGGACCAGAAGAATTGTCATCATGAGTTTGCTTAGTGAAGGGTACTTCGTTAATCCAGAAACATCGGTAAGCTTTGAAATTTCACACCAGATTTTGTCAGCCCTTTCATTCTTATCAAAACTTAACATATCAAACTGGAAACGACTAAATTCTGATTCTAAGGATTCAGTCTCCTCTGCTGTCAATACCTTAGGAAACTGGTCAGTGACGTATTCAATAGATGAATAACCTTTTATTCTTCGCAGAAACACATCAGCAATTTCAGCATGCTCTAAAAACTTCTCCTTGATGGGCCACTTCTTGGAAATATACTAACATGTTTTTGAGTAGAACAATCTGATATCAGAAAAAAACATCTTCATTTGATGCTCATTCAAAGAAGCTTCTTTAATATAGGCTCTTGTCTTAGCTCCAACAACCAAATCATTGTCACTTTTCTGATACTTTCTGCTAGCAAAGTTAACAGAAAACAAATCGGAGTTTGGAACTGCAGATGCTTTGACAAATCTAACCAACACATCTGTGAAAAAATTATTCAATTTAGAATGAAGCTGATGAATAAGTGGTTTTTCTTAATGCAGGAATATATTCATCATCATCATCATCTTGCACAGTTTCCAGCCACTGGCCGGGTCTGTTTGGAACACAAGCCTCTCCAACGTCTTCTGTCTTCCCACCATCTCTCAGCCTCCACCCTTGTCCAGTCTTCTCCTCTCTTCTTCACGCTTTCTTCCACGCCCTTCAGCCACCTGTCTCTCGGTCTCTTTCCTTCCCACTTCATCTTGTGTAGTCTCCTGGGTATCCTCTTCTCCTCCATTCGTTTTACATGTCCATACCATCTAAGTCTAGATTTCTCTATACCATCCTGTAATGGTTCCTCCTTCATTAATTCTCTGGTCCTCTCATTTCTTATTCTGTCCATCTTTGTAGCTCCAATACTGCTTCTCAAGAACCTCATCTCACAGGCCTGTATTTTGCTCTTCTCCCTTCCTTTCATAACCCAGGTCTCCGAGGCATATGTCAGGATAGGGACATAGTACGTCCGATATATGATCTTTTTGCTGTTCTGAGGGACATCCTTGTTCCATAACATGCGTCTCACACTCCTCCGAAATGCTTCTGCCTGCCTCCCCCGCTCATTTATTTCTCTATCGTTTCTTCCATTATCTTGTATCAGGCTTCCCAGATACTTGAAACTTTCCACTTTCTTCAGCTGTTCCCCACCAATTGTTATTTCCGTTGTGGTTCTTTCCTTCTTCCTTGTTGTGATTACCATCTCACTCTTATTTATGCTAAATTTCATCCCATATCCTTGTATTATTCCTTCCCACACGTCCAACTTTTCCTGTACCTCCTCCTCCTTTTTTCCCCAAATCATCAAATCATCTGCAAACACCATTGCTTTCATCTTTCCTTCCCCAATTACTTGTGCCACTTGGGTCATTATGTCATCCATCACCACAATGAAAAGTAACGGTGACAGTGCACTTCCTTGTTTCAGGCCGTTTCTCTGTTCCAACCAGTCTGATCTCTCTCCTCCCACTTTCACACAGCTCACGCTTCCCTTGTGCATCTCCTTTATCCTCTTTATAGTCCATTTCTCTACTCCTCTATCCTCCAGGGACTTCCATACCTTGTTTCTGCATACACTGTCATATGCTTTCTCAAAGTCCAGGAAGGCCATCAGTAGATCTGTTCCATACTCATAGTGCTGTTCTTGTAACTGCCTTACTGCAAAAATCAAATCCACTGTGGACCTTCCTGCTCTGAAGCCATGTTGTTCTTTCATCATCCCTCCTTCTATCCTTGTCCTAATTCTCTTTTCCAAAACTTTCTCGAAGATCGTTGCACAATGACTCATCAGTGTTATTCCCCGATAGTTTCTGCATTCTGTTCTACTACCTTTCTTGAAGATCGGGACAATTATTCCTTTTTTCCAGTCCTCGGGGGTCTTCCTTTCCTTCCATGCTGTCCTCATCACTCGGTACAACCACTGTATCCCCACCTCTCCTGCTGCTCTCACCATCTCCACACTCAACTCATCCACACCCGGTGCCTTCCCTCCTTTCATCTTGTTCACTGCATCTTCCACTTCTTTCCATGTTAAGTCCTTTTCTGTTTGCAGTTCATCTTCCTCTTCCCCGATTTCTTCCTCCTCACCATCTTTTCCATTTGGGTTCAGAAGTTCTTCAAAATATTCTTTCCACATTTTCTTCAGTTCTTCCCTATTTTCTATCTCTTGTCCCCTTTCGTTCACCATTCTAACATAATCCGTAGGATCCTTCCGCCTCTTATTTTTTACCATCCCATACCGGACCTTTTTTGTACCTTCACTATCCTCCATCATCTTTGTCCATTCTTCCATCCACTTTCTTCTCTCCTCAGCCACTACTCTCTTCGCCTCCTTCTTTCTTTCTTGGTACTCTTCCCTTGTCTCTACCATCCTATTTTGATACCACCTCCTAAAGGCTCTATTCTTTTCCCTTACTATATCTTTTGTCTTCTCATTCCACCATGGTGTTTCCTTCCACCTCTTCTTACTACTTGTCCTCCCACATACTGCTTCTGCTGCACCTACTAGTGTCTTCTTAAATCTAGCCCATTCCTCTTCCACCCCTCTTTCTTCATCTGTTGGAATTCCTTCCTTTACCATTTTGAGGTACTCGACCCTTCTATCCCCTTCTTTCAGTTTCCATATCCTTATACGTCTTTCCTGGTTCTGGGTGCCTTTCTTCTCCTTTCTCTCTCTCAGGTTCATTACCAGCAATCGATGGTCGCTATCCAGGTTCTCCGATGGTATAACCTTGATGTCCGTGATGTTCTTATTTAGTTCTTTCTCATACAGTATATAGTCGACCACCGACTTCCTGGTCAAGTCATCACTGTACCATGTGATTGTGTGGCTCTCTCTTTTCTTAAACCAGGAGTTCCCAACTAGCAGGCTGTTCCTCTGGCAGAAGTCCAACAGTCTCTTTCCTTCCTCATTTCTTCCGCCCCAACCCTCTGGTCCTAGAACACTCTCATAACCTTGTCTTTCTCTTCCTACATGGGCATTGAGATCCCCCATAACAATCATATTTCTTCCTACCAGCTGCTTCTGCAATTCCTCTTCAAACTCCTCCTCCTCTTCAGAGGCGCAGCCTACTTGTGGAGCATACACTTGCACTATTTCTACGGTCTCTCCCCTCAGTGCTACTTTCACTTTCATCATCCTATCACTTATTCTCCTCACTTCTTCTTTTAAACCATCTCGTACTACTACTCCCACTCCATTCCTCTTTCCCTCTTCATTCCCACTCCAGTACAGTCTATAGCCTTTTCTCAGTTCTCTCCTTCCTTCCCCTTTCCACTTTGTTTCTGCCAATCCCAATAAATCCAACTTCCTTCTTTCCATCATACCCACTATCTCCTCCACCTTCCCCGTCAGCGTTCTTAGGTTTCAAGTTCCAGATCTTAGTCCGTGTGTACAGCCGTGTCGTCTATTAAATCCATCATGTCCGAGGCTCGTTCCATTTTTGAAAGCATTTGGTTTCATCCACTACTGGCTTGCTGGGCCTATCGTAGCTTCACCAGAGCCCCGTTAGCCATCACTTTTCAGGGTTCCTGGAATATATTCAATGAGTTGAAGAGTGGAAGAACAGAACTGAGAACAAAAGGTATAGTTTGGTTGAAGGATTTTCAAACTGCTCCTTAACTTTCTGAAATTTTGGGCCAGCATTGCCATGGTCTGTATCACAGAAAAACATGTTCAATGGATTCCACTGCTCCAAGACTTTGTCGACACACTGCAACAGTGATAGCCATCGAGTTGAAACGTATTTCAATATCTTGTGAGGCTTTTCCCCAAAGACTTGCTGACAAAGCTTCAAAATATGTTTCCTCTTTGAGCTCTTCTGTAAATAACAATAGATGTCAACTAAAAATTGATCAACATTGACATTTTCAACACCATTACACCCTCTTTGAGCAGCTAAGTGCACAAGATGACAAGCACAGCCTTGCACTTGGATGTTAGGATTTCCTTTGCAAATGAAAGAACTAACACCTTTGGAAATGCCAATCATGGTACTAGCATTATCACATGCAAAACAAACACAATTATACCATGGGATATTTCTCTTCCTCAGTTCCCCATCTAAAACTTTAAAAATACCTTCTCCTGTACTGTCCCGCGATTCTTGGATGGTTAAAATCTTCGTAGCAATCATCCCAGCTTCTGCATCAAAGAAGGAAACAACTATCGGATAGAGTTTAGTATCGTCAAAATCGTTGCTGCCATCTGTAGCGAGCGAGAAGGGTTCATGCTTAGTGTCCGTAATTTTCTCATCGATGGATCTGGCTAGACTCCTAATTATCGCTCCTGTTTTTGTCCTCGGACAACTGAATTTGGATGCTATTTTCGAATCTGGAAACATTTTTTAAAATAAATATCCAGCATGGTCACTGCAGGCTAGAGGCATATTGTGTTTGACAAGGAAAGCCATAAATAAAACTTCCGCATTCGTGATAACATTTCTGTCTTCAGAATTACTTAAAAATTGCGTTAATTCCTTGTTGGACGCCCTCAGTTTCACGAAATCTGAGTGAATTTTACTGTTGATATGTTTCCGGCAGTCATCTCTTCCGCCATGTGCAACCGAAAAATCGCGGGAACACACTGTACAAAACACGTGGGACGAAGATTTAGAAGAATGTAATAATCACGGCCACAGTTTTGTATATTCCTCCCTAAATCTTTGAACGACTTTCTGCTTCTTCGTAGTTCTGTTATCACAATCAGGCCAGTGAGATGAAGTTCTTGAGAAGCAGTATTGGAGCTACAAAGATAGACAGAATAAGAAATGAGAGGACCAGAGAATTAATGAAGGAGGAACCATTACAAGATGGTATAGAGAAATCTAGACTTAGATGGTATGGACATGTAAAACCAATGGAGGAGAAGAGGATACCCAGGAGGATACACGAGACGAAGTGGGAAGGAAAGAGACCGAGAGGAAGACCGAGAGACAGGTGGCTGAAGGGGGTGGAAGAAAGCGTGAAGAAGAGAGGAGAAGACTGGACAAGGGTGGAGGCTGAGAGATGGTGGGAAGACAGAAGACGTTGGAGAGGCTTGTGTTCCAAACAGACCCGGCCAGTGGCTGGAAATTGTGCAAGATGATGATGATGATGATGATGATGATGATCACCACTAGTTCCAACAACACTACCACACGCAATTTCTGGCACTAAAAACCGCTTCATACTGCAGGCATTCACTTTCTTCTCAGTTCTTGCTAAGACCAAAGAATATGGCTAAGACTTCCTTGTTCCTTGACCACGGTAACAAAGAAATAAGAGCACGCGCGCAGACAGAACGCGCACGATCACGTGAACCAATACACAACGTGTGGGTTCGAAAGTTGCCGATCACAGCGCATGGTGCCATTTTTAAAAGAATAACACGAATTCAACCGAAATTCGTAATATTACGTTACCCATTCGTAAGAGCATAATCATAAGGGAAAATTCGTAATGATTATGATTAATTCATAATAGTTGGCATGTCTGCAGTTGTTGCGGGAACGTAGTGTACTTATGATGACTAGCGGGTGACGCAGCGGACACTGCCTGGCAGGCTGAGCCAAGAAGACTCTTTCTTGAGATTCTTAGTAGATTTTCAAAAAGACCATTTAGTTTGAGGCAGTTTTAGCTGTGAGTAATTAATTTCCTTTTGTGCAAAATAGAATAATGATTTCTACTTAAGCAATTCTTTACCCAATTTGGTATAACCATTGTGAAGCACATTCCAATGAATTTCAATCACATACAGTGATTTCTAATCCAGCTTCTCTATTGAATGACATAATATACTGTATATACAGGGTCTTTATATTTGCTTGGCATGGACATTCTCGCTCACGCGCTCCGCCAGTGACAGCTCAGTTCCGGGCTGCCGCGCGCGCGTATATACAGCAGAATACAGTGCTGAAAATCAGTATCATGCATTTTTACTCACCATGTTTACAGCAGATACTGAAAATGTTCCCCATCCGCTGTGAAACATAATCAGCATCTCCTTATGAAGTTTCCGGTTACTCCTGTTAATTTAGCTTCAGTAAAGAAATCTTCACGTCTATTTTTATTGTTTACAGAACCTGTACGTTTGAATCTCTTAGCCAGTTGTCTTATTGTCCGATTTATAGGAATGGGTTCCCCTGGAAATCTCACTCGAAACTTATGTCTTGTTCTAGCGCACGATTTCTTGCACTTTATGTAAGTATTGTGCAGATATACATGTTCACGCAACGAATATTTTACACAAGGCATTACAGCACTACACACAATCACAATAAAACACTACACAATACGATATACAGTACCGGTACACAGTAGCTTTATAAAACACAAGACTGAAACACCCAATTAGATCAGAGGTCACACATCGACAGAAGAGCGAGGGAATACCCAGGCAATACGGCTAGAGTCCACGCGCCAACCTGGCCGGGGACCGGCGGCCAACGTCGAGGGTAGGTCTGCACAATACGTACAGTTCATAACATGCGCTAGAACAAGACAAAAGTTTCGAATGACATTTCCAGGGAGACACATTCCTATAAATCGGACAATAAATCAACTGGTTAAGAGATTCAAACGTACAGGTTCAGTAAACAATAAAAATAGACGAAAATGTCGTTATTTCCTTACTGGAGCTAAATTAACCGGAGTAACCGGAAACTTCATAAGTAGATGCCGATTATGTTTCGCAGCGGATGGGGAACATTTTCAGCATCTACTGTAAGCATGGTGAGTAAAAATGCATGATACTGATTTTATGACCGTATTCTGCCGTATATACGCGCGCGCGGTTGCCGGACACTGAGCTGTCGAGAGCGTGAGCGAGAATGTCCTTGCCAAGCAAATATAAAGACCCTGTATATATATATATATATACCGTATTTGCTCGCGTATATCTCGCACTTTTTTGACCGAAAATATGTGTGAAAATTTTCGGTGCGAGTTATACGCTGGGAATGACCGAAATCCCGAAAAAACACAAAATTTGCGATGTAACAGTAGGCCTACTTCCGCAACTGACGTGGCGCGCTAATTGCTAATTCGAACGTGTCTCAAGGCAGCGAATTTAGCCAGCCGCGGCCGAAGACGCGGCGAACGATGTACAGCGTGCTAACACTCACGCTGCGCCGTATGCTTGCACGAGGCCGAGCTCTGATACGACGCAATGCGTAAAGACGAAATCATTGAGATTCGAGGAGACTGAACTGCGTTTCTCTGCGATGTAACAGTAGGCCTACTTCCGCAACTGACGTGGCGCGCTAATCGCTAATTCGAACGTGTCTCGAGGCGGGGAATTTAGCCAACCACGGCCGAAGACGCGGCGAACGATGTACAGCGTGCTAACACTGACGCTGCGCCGTATGCTTGCACGCGGCCGAACTCTGATGCGACGCAATGCGTAAAGACGAAATCATTGAGATTCGAGAAGACTAAACTGCGTTTCTCTGTGATGTAACAGTAGGCCTACTTCCACAACTTACGTGGCGCGCTAATCGCTAATTCGAACGTGTCTCAAGGCGGGCGAATTTAGCCAACCGTGGCCAAAGACTAACGATGTACAGCGTGCTAACACTCACGCTGCGCCATATGCTTGCACGCGGTGCCTCGATCGCTAATCGGCTCGTATCGAAGTTCGGATCAACTCGTTGTTGCTCGCTCTTCCTGTTAGTAACGCTTCGCGTAAGTTCCTGGACAATGACGAATGTTGTGGTGCGCTAAATCGAACGTGTTTCTACCTCAAGGTTATTACGGTCATTTATATGATGGCATCAGTAATGAATGCGAGATATATGCGAGTACTTTTCTTTCCCCTGAAATTTCAAATAAAAAAATGGGGTGCGAGATATACGTGGGGGCGAGATATACGCGAGCAAATACAATATACTGTACATATAGGGAATGGGAACCACTTGTGAAGGGCATTCAAATTGTTATTAAAAAAGAGAACCGAAAAAGAACCGAACTAAAGTCAAATGTCTTGCTTTCGCGGAAGATATAGCAATTGTCGCAGACAAGCTGGAAGCGACTTACACAGTGGAAAAGCTCCATGAGATCGCACAAAAGACCGGATTACATATCTCTTACGACAAGACCAAATATATGGAGAGAAGGCCAGAAAATAAATCCCCATTAAACACCAAATATGGTAAAATCGCCCAAGTCTGCACTTTTAAATACCTTGGCGAAATTATACAGCCCTCAAATCGACAATGAAGACAGTATCACTAAGTTCCAGTAGGCCTACAGGCTAACATGGGCCCATTACAACAAGAAATTCATTTCGACGAACGCCAAATTACGACATTATAAAACAGTTATTCTTCCAGAAGCAACATATGCCTCTGAAACAATAGTAATCGACGGTCATTCCAAGATTAGGGAACTGGAAAAGCAGAAGCGAAAAATTCTCCGGATGATCTACGGAGCAATCAACAGAAAACAGCATTTGGATGAAGAGACCTAGTACAGAACTTAATCAAAAGACCAATACAATAACAGACGAAATTAGAAAACGCAGAGCCAAATTTTACACTCACATCCACAGGATGGCCACCTCCAGATTGCCAAAGAAACTACTTGGTATCATAACACAGAGTAAATGCGGCACAGAATGGCTTAAAGAGGTACAGAGAGACTTACAAGTAATCAGCATAGAAAATTTCGAAGACCAAACTGAGTGCCAGATGAAAATCGCGAATGTTAAGTTTGAACCAAGATCATTACGACAACCTGGGAAAAATTGGACGGATGAGAGGAAGAGGGAGCATTCCGCGGGAATTAAGAGATTTTGGGAGAAGCGGAGGAGACACACCTCCAAATGATGACATGTTATGAAGTTTAATCGCTCTCCTGTAGGGGAATTTTCGCTTAAATAAATAATAATATAGTGGCCAAGACATGAAATGACACTCATATATTGAATTCAAATACTAACGTTATTGGTAGACCTGAAATAACACTGCCAAAATTAACAATTACATGAAATCACGTTATTTTTACTATTTCTTTAATTCAATAAAACCACTTTCTTTGATGTCTATCAATAGGAGAAGATACTGGAATAGAAGTGGTGGCAATTCAGGAGTTTGTGGAGGAATTTTGTTCATTCCACATCTGGCTTGTTAGAGTGAACAACCGACTATAATGAATGAGAGCATTTCTCTAGCCCATTTTCTGTTAATGCATGGCTACAATGGTTACAACCAATCCACCAGCTCTATTTTATCTACAATGATTCTAAGACTAACCAGATCAATGTTTGGGCCTCGAACAAACTGCTGATTGCGATGTTCAGGAGTATGAATCTCATGATCACTTCGATGACTGGAGAGACGAGACCGCCCATCTACCCCAGAAGCCGCTTGTACTATCACAGTGGTCAATGGTAAACTATGTCCAGCACCAGGAACAATGTTCAATTCACTTGCAAACTTCTTTCTGCTGACAGAAATTTAAGAAATAGCATTATAACACATGAAAAGGTCCATAATATTATATTAAACGTATGCTACATAGAGGCAGCACAAGGTTAAACACTACAAGTAAGAAAGGAAAAACACCCACTAACAAATATCACAGAGCAGTCGCCTTTTATTCAGACCAGTAATATTGCTGGTCCAAACTCACATGTGCTTGAAAATATTCTCCCAATTTAATTCATTATTATTTGACATGCCACTGATTTGATGAACCATAGTCTCCTTAATGTAGAACTACAACAATTTCCCGACTTCTTCTTCAAAGCTATATCCTGATCTGGGGGATGGCTTCTACACTTCTTCACAGTGGTTACGAATTTCAAATTGTGAACAAGCAGAATTAGATAATGCTGTCTAATATTTTGGGCCAGAGCAAATATGAGTGATCACATTTACTGTATTTCCTCGCATAAATGTCGTATTTGTTTTGGCCTAATATTTGAAGAAGGAAAGCAGGGTGCGACAATTATGTGAAGAAAAATAAGAAAACGTTAACTGTGATCTTAAGAGACGTAATGTTTGATTAATTCGTCATAACTATTTACTGCATGAATATTATAAAAACAGATCATCTATAACACTATAAGTTATCTTCACTCCATGGAAGCTTACTTGACGATCTGAAAAAGAAAAATAGACCGTACTAAATGTTCCTGACGCCGGCCCCGCGGTGTTAGGGTAGCACGCCTGCCTCTCACCCGGAGGCCCTGGGTTCGATTCCCGGCTCAGTCAGGGATTTTAGAAACTGACATGAGGGCTGGAACGGGGTGCACTCAGCCTATTGAGGACAGAGCCCCGATCTCGAAAACCAAGATTAACGGCCGAGGGGACCCGATAAGCTGATCACGCGTCACCCCAATAACTGCAGGACAAATGGCTGGGCAGAGGTCGCTTGGTAGGCCTAGGCCCTTCACGGGCTGTAGTGCCAGGGGTTATTATGTTACTGATATTTGTTGAAAATTTTATATTGGCGGATTGTTCGAATATAGGGACTTCCCAGATCTAATCGTCTGCATAGGAAGAATTTTCACTCTCTTCGCTGCTACTCGAGAGCAATTGGTCATCATCCTGTTCCTTGTCACTCTGCCATAGTTTGTCTTCCTCGGTGCCATCCAATTGTTCGAAATTCTTGTTTCCTTGAAGCTCTTTTACCACAGTTCAAGTGGTATCAGATCCCAGCTCCTAACAACCCACGTGCAGATGCATTTCATGGATGGCCATTTAAATTTTCCCGTGGGCATCACCTCATGGTTGTCACTATTTATTTAATCGTATGGTGAATTACATAAAAACAAATCACAAATCCAAGTTCAAGTTTTGGAGCCATTCCACAGTACATTCTCGAAGATGAAACAGATCACTAGGGCTCCCGGAGTAGGCGTGTAGAGGGCAGCGCTGGATGATATGGTCCATGGTCTGTTCCTCCTCATTGCATTGACACAATGGGGAATCTATCCAACCCCACTTATGGCATAGGTAATTGCAACGGCCGTGCCTGGTTCTCAGTCTATTGAGGCGACACCATAATTTTCTAGGAAGGTCAAATCCTTGTATTTTCACCGTTGGGTTGATCTCCTGGGCACTAGTTCCAGACGTTGAGTTTGACCATTCGTCCTGCCAGCATTGGTTTAGGTTGAATCGATTTGCCAGAAGTTGGTCGGCCAATAAACTGGTTGGTCTCCTCGAATGAAGTCGCTTCGGTGGTGGGTGGCAGAATTCCTGGTGTAATGGTTGTCACTGATCATTCACTCATAAAACCAAAGCAGATTGTCCTTGAAAGGTTTATTTGTTCAAACATCCAATGGCTGGAGGATGGAAGTCAATCCACCTGGAATCACCATCTTTTCTGTGTTCTCATATCCTTTAGGATTTCTTTCACTTCACTCACGAGGTGAGCCTTTAACTGTCCTTAACAAGCATCGCTCTTTGTTTTATAGCATCCCTGGTCGCCGGTTCTACATGATCTTCACCCAATCCACCATGAGTTCCTAGTTGATCCAAATTTTCTCTTGCACATGCACGTATATGCCACATGGAAATTTCATGCCCTTCGGCACTGTCTTTTTTTCGAAAAATTATATAAGGAGGCAACTTTGTCCCATCTGTGGTAACAGCAAGCAAACCATGCAGCAACGTTTCTAGTTGCCTGTTGTTTTAAGTGGTATGCTTGCATCATTGCTCTCTGAAAACATCCAAGTTCCAAGCTCCCGTCATATCTTCGATGTTCTATCTTTAGGAATACACTACAGAGTATAGACTGGCGTGCGTGTGTAGGCCAGCGTGAGTCATAGCCCGAATGCACAGTGGGGAAGACAGAGACTTCTTTCTTTGACAAAGTCACGCCTGGTCAGCTACAGAGCTTGCTTACAATTGAAATACGGCAGCGCGTGTGATGGGCTGGCGCGCAAATATGAATATGCTATGCGACTTATTATGCAGTGAAATATTATAAGCCAATTTTCTTAAACGTAGGGTACGACGATTATGTGATGGCGATGAATATGAGAGAAAACTAGTATGTGTTTGAATCTTCAGTCTTTAAACTGGTATGATGCAGCACTCCATGGCTCCCTGTCACAAGCTAATGATTCATCTCAGCCAATCTGTTTAACATATTCTAACTGTGGCCTACCCCAAATGTTCTTATCCTTGACCCCTTCCATAACTTTGCTATTCCTGGGTGCCTTAGTATGTGACCTACCAATCTATCTTTTCTTTTCAGTAGCACTCATCAGAAACATTTCCTCTCCCTCCATCATCTTAATACCTCTTCATTTGTTACTCTATCTACCCACTTAATCTTTAAGTTATAGCCTTCCCTTACATCTTTCTAAATACCAGTCTCTCTCTCATGTCCTTCAACTCTAATGACTTCAGTCTGGTTTCTGTACAGATTGTAGAGCACCCTCCTATCCCTGTAATTTATTCCAATTCTTTTCAAAATGTCAAACAATGTACTCCCATCAACATTTCCAAAAGCCTTTTCTAACACTATATATGACATGAACGTTCTCTTATATTTCCTTATTCTACCTTCCTTGATCAGCCTAAAACTTAGTACATTTTCCCTTCTTCTCATGTTTCTCATAATAACAAACTGGCCTTCACCGAACTCAGTTTCAATCCGTCATTCCATCCTCTTGTAAATTATTCATGTCTGGATTTGTGAAGCATGAGTGATCAACCTGATTCTATAATAATCTTCACGTCCTAATTATCCACCTAAAATACAATGAAAAAGTACACTATATTTCTAGTAGTCATGGTATGGTATGACTGTATGACTGAATGCACTAGAAGAAAGCAGCCACTCTGCTTTGAGTGGATTATGCTTGGTGTGCAGGATTAGTGACAATGTACCCACCGCCACATCTTTGACAAAAAGAGCAGCAGGTTTGGAAACTACGACATTTATAGATCTAACACTGCCTAAAGCCATCCTAAATGTCGAATTTGCTCAGGGTAAATGTTGGGATGGTACCTTATTTCTAGTCCCCAGCATCCTTTCGCAATCCAAAAATGAATTACAATTACCGAAACTCCAACAGGCATTAAAAATAAAGGACTTTCAGATCACTTTCACTCGATCCATATACAGTACATGAAGATAATGGCAATGCAAAATAAAAACCACCAAACTCAATTGTAATGGAATACAGAAGATATTTCTAATTTTACTAACTGTAGCTACTGAAAATGCAGTTAAAATGTAAGTCATCTGTTACACAGACACATTTATTTTGTGATATAACGATTCCAAGACATAAAAGAAAAGGAAAAGAGGTACCAGGGTCGATGGTATGCCTCCATAATGATCGACTACTGCTGGTGTTCAATAAGACATATCTAATATGTAACTGAACATTTGGATAAAAAATGGCCACCTATTCCTGGGGCAATACTTGGAGTCTAGTGGATTGAGTCTACTAGATTCTTTGTGGTGAACTAACAATAGGTGGCAGGGGGCTTTGGTTATAAGAGTACCTAGTATGATGGTGTCAGAGGAGCCAACCTTTGAAGTGGGTTATCAGTAATCCCTTATATTGCCCCCACCCCCACCCCACTCAAAAATGTTCACGTCAAATCCAAAGCTTGCTCCTCCCTTCGCGATAATGATACCACCTTTGCCCCACCCAGAAGCAACCTATAGTAAAGAATATCATATTACACAATAATATTTGCACATTACCTGCTAGTTATAAAAAATTCCTTGTAGCTTATTTTGCCCCCAGTAGCTGGTTTTCCGTGAAAGTTTTATTGTAACATACAGTACTTCCCCCTGTGATGACATTTTCGTCTTCTGAATCATAAGCGATTCCAGTGTAGATGTGCTTAATGTAGGTCTGAATTCTGTCTGATTTTTCCTAAAAAATGGCCACCTATTCCTGGGGCAATACTTGGAGTCTAGTGGATTGAGTCTACTAGATTCTTTGTGGTGAACTAACAATAGGTGGCAGGGGGCTTTGGTTATAAGAGTACCTAGTATGATGGTGTCAGAGGAGCCAACCTTTGAAGTGGGTTGCTGTCCACTTTGATTTTTAAGCTCAGCAATATTGTCCCAGTTTACACCAATTCTAGGTCCTTGTAAAATATATTCAGGTTAAGTATCATACTGATAAACAGCAAATTCCTCTTCAAGTTTGTCATGTTCACTTTCCTTGACCAAATTTGGGAATCTTTGAACCAAATAATCAAGAGATGAATAGGAAACCTTCATTCTAAGAGAAATATCGAGACGTTTTACGATCGGCGCTGGTCTCAGCCGTTTGACGAGATTCCCGTAGTTTTCACGATAGAACACGGAGAAAAATTGCGATTTACATAATTGGTGTCACTTTTAGTCGATCGACGAGATTTCCAGTGTCCTTGAGGTGGGCACGGGAAAATATAGCATAAATACGCAATCGGCGCCGCTTGCTGTACGCTTGACAAGAATACAGTTGTTCTCGTCATCGAATGCGGAGAAATATCGCGATGTATCGCAATCGCTGCCGCTTCCGGCCATTATACGAGAATTACGATATTCTCGCGGTTGGTCACTGAGAACGCGATAATATGCAATCGGCGCCGCACCCGGCCGTTCAACGATTGCCTGCCTGTGTAGCTGTCCTGGCAGAAAGGCGGAGACAAGCTCGAGGTTGAGCATAGTTAAAATTCAAGAGCAGATATGGACATGTATGGTCGGTGCCGTGATTCCCGCTGTCCCTATGCTGTGGTTGGGAGTCCACGGTGGATCATGAGGAGAAATGAGTATCGCGATGCTACATAGACTGTCATTTCTAAGTAGGTTGACGCACTTCTCGCTCCCCGTACGCTTTTACGTATTCGATTATGGAAAAAGTGGCGAGTAGGTTTCGGGATGATTCGTGATGGGTGCCCAATCACCTTTGACAGGATTCCCGCAGTCCTCATGATCACAAGTTCACGATTGGGCGCAGGATTTATGATTTTACTCAACTGGCATTGATCTCGGTTCGTTTGACTAGATTCCCGCAGGCAAGTCGTGCTGTCAGCCGGCCGTCTTGAGAATGCGAGTTCGGAGGATGAACGTTCGAAGTAGGTATCGAATATTACGAATTATCTGTGAGGATTGCATGAATAATACAAGAGGGCAAATTTTCTTTCAAATTCGAATCACAAATTATACAAGTTATACAAGTTTTCGAGATAACCAGTTAGATTATCCGTTGGAACCGAAGTTCGAAGGAAAAATCGACATAAAGGAATTTCGAATTAACCATACTGGATGTAGCAAATTTTCGAGACTGACAGATTTTTAAAATATAAGTATTTCGAAGCTTTTTCGAGATTTCTTTTCGAAACTTTAACATTTCTCAAGATTGCGACATTAAATTATTTCTGGACTTCAATTTGAGAGTCTCCAAATTTAGAGGTCAATAACAGAAATGAGATGTTTCTGTTGAGTTTCGGAAGTTTTTCGAATAAACGTCTCGCGGAAAGTCAGGTTTCCTAATACAGTAAAACAGAAAAATATATCACACAAAACTAAAAATATTCGTTGAACCGATGTATACCACTCAAGGTATCCTCAGTATGCATTTCCTTGAGGTCGGGCACGGGGAAATATAGCTTACGCAATCAGCGACGCTTGCATAAAACTTGCTCCATCGCTATCTGTGAGCCTAGCGGCATGAGTCTAAATGATTTAAACCGGCCTCTGCGAATTTTCGTTACCTCCAACTATCTAGACATAAAAATTAGCTACTTTTCGTTACTTTGTTACCGGTAAACACCTTCTAACTTTCCTTTCTTTTTCATTGAAATGATGTTTTTTTTTTTGTGATAATGTAACTTTTCCGTAATAATTTCCCCTTTGACCGTAATGCCGTAATCGCGAGGTGAAATCCGTAATAATTACGGACAATCCGTAATAGTTGGCACCTCTGTGGTGTTATGTTTTGTTTTGTTTTTTTATATGGAAAAGCAAACTTTAGTGTACAGTTTAAATGAAAGGTTTGAAAAGATAGAACATGTATTGAAAGATTATGGTGCAGCACTTCAGAAATTAGTACTTTTCTTGTGTGCCTAACACCAAGCGACCCGTATATATCATCACACCACCATGAAAAATGTTTGACTTGTCAGGACAATAAACACAAGTCAACCTAGTGTTCATTTTCAACAAAGTGGAGGAGAAAATAGATTTCCTAAGGTATGTTCGAAGTTTTGTGACTGTGGTACCGTATCTGTACAGTTTAGAATGAATTATGTGTTGCATGGTGCTATACATTTAAGGTAACTTATACTTAACCCTTTGGCTTTCAAGGTAACGATCTATCGGTACCCACGGGTCCTGCGAAAACTGACAGGGTAGCGATCCGTCGTTACCCGTCTTTTTTATTATTAGTTCATTATTTACGCGCCAGATAGCAGCATTTTTGCACGGAATAAGAAGAGTATAGTTGTATCTCACATTATACTCCATGGGGACTTCCGGCTAACCGTATTTATCGATAATCTTAGAGTCTGAAACATGTGCTCACTGGAGTTCTGAATCTTGTTTACAACATGGTCGCCGGCAAACTTCCGTTCATTTCTCTTGTTTTCGTACGTGATTATATAGTAACATTAAATTATATCGTGGGCAATATATTTATTTAACGTGTTAGTTCATTATTTAAATAGTTTTCTTAGGTAATTAGGTGCATAGTGATAGTGAAGTGTTAGATATAGTTAGGGATAGGAAAAATTCACGATCGCGAATTATTAAATGAAGTAATACACAGACGATAATGTGTTTTAATAACTCTAAAAATGGCGAAAAAATTGTTTTTGAAGTCGCGAAATTTCGCGAACTTCGAATGAAAACACGTGGAGTATAACGTGAGATACAACTATACTCTTCTTATTCCGTGCAAAAATGCTGCTATCTTTACAGTGCACTTCCGATAATTCGCGGCATTTAATGCACGAATTTCCGCGAATTATCCACAGTAATATTTTTAAGCCTAGCAAAGAGAAAACTATTGGTTAAAAATATTGAAATTTATTTTATGAACACGCAAAAAAATAAATATAATACTTTATAACATAGTAGTGTAAGACACACTATGTGGATTTTACCAATATTAAAAACTAAGAAAAATGACTGTCATCACTTTTTGTTTCTTAGATGGTTTATTTTTTTCTAATTTTAGATTGTACAATTCTGAAGAAAACAATATACTGTATGATAACAAAAATTCATCTTGATTTTCTATATAAGAGATAAGTGTGACTATAGACACACTAGCTTGACTGTGGGAACTTACGGGATTTCCGTTGCATCACTCCTGCACTCTATATGTACTGGATCTCAGGTTACCTCACCGACAGTCAAATTCCACACAATATCCTCCTGTCTGAAACCATGATTGTCTTTATCGAAGTCTAACTACTGGATGTCACTTTCTTCTGCATCTTGTCATTCATCCAGGTTTTGCCCTAATGTCATTGTAGTGAGACCACTTTGCCCGTTTAAAATATCGTCGTCACAGAAGCCGACAAACGCATGATTTTGTGCGAGTTTAGTAGCGGTTATCTTCTCCCATGACTTGACTGCATGGAGAGCATCCAACAAACACGGAAAGATTGGAAACTTAACGGTAGATAGCGTGCCTTACTTTCTGCATACAGCGATCTCTATCAATCTGGGAAGTCATCCTAGTAAGTTACAATAGGCCTACTTAGTTATTGAGGTTTTAATGACCGGAACAGCAAGGTCATCTGCCCCTTCATCCTAGTAACTACTCGACGCGTGACGTCATATAATGCGTCTTTCACACACGAATATCTATATGGCAAGTATCCAGATCAAAATGTGCTACTGTCTCCGGAACCAGTATTACCCAGGTGGTTTTCTTGGTTTCATTCTGTAGTGTGCCTGTCAGAGTACTTGAAAGATATTTTGCAATTTATGAGTGAAGTAGTAGGGACTGATAACTCTGGTATTGATTTTCACATGACGAAATACTTGAGATTCAAAAAATTTGGCACAGACATCACTGAACTCATCCCCTTATTAGAAGGCCACATCCAACTGTTCACCTTCTTGAGGGACATCTTCGGAGAATTCAGCAAGCCCTTAAACTTGCTGTTTCTGGAAAGTATGGTACCAACATTGAGGGTTGTGGAAATGTGTTAAAAAGAGGGAAAAAACATTCAGTTTTAGTAAATGCTGGGTCCTATGCTCTTGAAAAATTAATCAGCTTGAGATCCGTTGACCCTGGGAAAAGAATTTGCAAATGTGTGCGTTTGATCCAGCAGAAATAGTGCCAATGAACATCAATGAGGACATTGCAAAGAAAATTAAGAAGTTGCCGTTCTGTGGAACACTGGAAGAAAGTGTGGTGTTAAGAGGATACAAAGAACTGCAAACTTAAATCAAGAAGCAGATGCATGACAGGACCAAGAGACATTGTTGGAGTTTTGTAAGGAATGGCATTTGTATTTCCAAAGTTCTAAGAATCTGTGTTGAAAACCATTTGGATCCCCTGTTCAAACACTGTGAACTTTTGTTTTTCAGCTTACACTAGCACGTTAAGTGATATGCGTCACCGTTTGTCACAAGAGAATTTGGATCTCTTCACCGAAGTATACTTTGAAGGATGACAAATATGTGTTATGTTATGCATGTTATCCATGATATTTAAAAAATCCCGCCTAAAATCTATAATTTTGAAAGTACCGAAAAGTGCACTTGAAACCACCGAATTGGCCACTTTAAAATACCGCTTTCTTCACTCTGAAATCACCGAAAAATTCCAATCCCTAGATATACTTCAGTTAGATTAGGCCTAGTTATTTGCCGTGTGTGACATTGCGGAAAGACTTCATTTAGCTGAAGATGATATCACTGAATATCTTGATAATTATTCAAGTGATGATGATGTTACTCTGTCCGAATCGGAAAGTGTAGAGGATAATGATGATCCAGTAATATCTTCATAGGTGAGTGCTACAAAGAAATCTATGTTTTATGCAAAAATGGCTGACATTTTTCAGTGTTACATCATTTTAACATTTTAATTTATCCTTGGATCTAATGCACATAGAATCTTGATATTTACTATGCTAGTAAACAATATTATAGCCTTCCTACTGACATGAATAACAAACTGGGGCTGTAAATACCATTTTCTAGAATTACTTCCAAACTTTCAAAATCTGAAACTTGTAATTTTGATTTCACATTTCTTATTTTTTTAACATTAAACCCTTTTGATTTAGAGACATGACTTACTTACAGTAATAATAAGTGATATATACTCTATACGTTTACCATCTTTCATGATGATTTCTTCATTGGTATGCCTTCCATGTAATTTTAAAAGAAGTGTGTGCATAGTGTGGTAAATATGGCTGTCAGTTTTGACACATCCATCAGCTGAGAGCTTGAAAGCAAAAGGGTTAAACATTACGAATTATTACTTTTTTATATATATATTTTTTTAAATTTATTTTGTATGGCAAGAAATCGTTACATCATAGAAAAATGATAAGCAGATTTGAATTTCAGCACCAACAAAAAAATTGGCTGAAACACCTTTTATACCCTGTAGGCCTACCACAGAAAGAAAAAATATTTTACAGGCCTGTGCTATCAAGAAAACATCAAAAGAAGAAAAACCATGGTTGTTATCTTATCTAAAACAAAAAACCAAACCCTGTGGCACACAGCCCATGACGGGCCTACGCGTACCAAGCGACCGCTGCCCAGCCATTTGGCCTGCGGATTATGGAGTGACGCATGATCGGCGCGTTGGGTCCCCTTGGCCGTTAACCTTGGTCTCTGTGACTGGGGCGCTGCCTCACTGTTAGACAGCTACTCAATTGTCCTCAAGAGGCTGAGTGCACCCCTTACCAGCCCTCACATCAATTTTTTAAATCCCCGACGGAGCCGGGTAACGAACCCGGCGCCTACGGGTGCGAGACAGGCACGCTACCCCAACACCTTGGGGCCGGCTGTTACCTTATCTACTAACCCAATACCTAGAATCAACCCAGTCAGGAATTTCTCTGGAAGCTACATTATCCTCACTCATGCAAATACAGTACATTGATGTGATACCAACCATGTTAAATGTGGGTACTGGTTCCAACCTGACTAGTCAAATATACATACAGTAAAACTTCACTTATACGATTTTCAAGGGATCAAATGAAAAAAACGTATAAGCGTGAAAAACGCGTAAATGAAAGTCGCTAAATAAAAACTGCAAAATGTATGTGACATTATGGGTTATACAGGGACTTGGTGTTATATGTGACGCGGACCCTCGCACGCACCCGCCGCGAGCCGGTCTCCCGTCAAGCACTTTGCCGTAATGCGCTTCTTAGCGCCACAAGTTTCCCTCCTTTGCAGTGTGCTTTAGCAGTGTGGGGTTCAGTTTAGTCAATTGTTCACGTCTTTAGTGCTCAGTGTGATGTTCCAATGTGATTTTCATTACTTGAACATGTGTAAATACCTTCATAAAGTACAGAAAATCTTTCGCGAAAATGAGCTTAAAGACTATATTACAGTTGAAATACAGTCAATCGGTGGTGAGGAACTTCAGAATGTAAATGACAATTTCATAAAGAGGTGCCAGCGATGTGTAGCAGTGAATGGCGAACATTTTCAGCACCAGCTGTGAACTTCAGTATAGGCTATAGGCCGCGCGAGCTACGCATTACGGCAAAGTGCCTGGCGGGAGACAGGCCCGCAGCGCGGGCGAGCGGCGAGCGATGGTCCCCGTTAAGAAGTGAACAACAGGAAATAATAATACGATTGTTTAACTATAATCGGCAATATGTAACAATACAAATACAAGAGAAATGCACCCAGATAAAGAAAGAAACAACAAAACAAGTCACTTTACGAAGTAGTCTGTTATCTTGGCTTGTTTTTTGTGGGTTGCGGCCACGGAATGAACAGTATTTTCAAACCGATACAATTCGGCCATTATTTCCTCAGAAACGTTATGGCGCGTCACAAAATGTTTGATAGTCCATAGAGCATTGACAGCATCATTAAAATCCACTGTATTATGCTGCGGATCCTCAGTATCATCGTCATTAATACGGTCCTCGCTCAGATCCCGTTGTGAGTCTTCAACTATCTCGGAGATAGTCATGGCTTCTGCAGTGACGAGGTTGGCGTCAACATTTACGTAGTCATCGAATAATGCACTTCCTCTTCCTTTCACCCATGTTCACTGCTATCAAGGTTAACCACAACTGAAGCACCGAACAAGGCAGAACAATGACTGAAGCAAGTGATGTTGTATTTCGCAACACACACAACTCCGGCTGAACATAGCTTCAAGGTTGCTCTCGCCACAACATAGTGCCGCGCGAGGGATGGTTTCCGAGAAACGTACAGTGCGTATCATAAGTTTCTGGCTCCAATATTTTTAGAGAATTTAGGTAGGGAAACCGTTGTAAACGTATAAACGACGCATTTTTCTCTCGGGGACGTAAGATATGATCGTATAAGCGTGAAAAACGAATAAATGTAAAACGTATATCGGAAATAAATTAACATGGAAAGTATAGGGATTTTGCCGGGACCAAGAAAAAAATCGTATAAGAGTAGAAAACGTATAAGTGTGAATCGTATAAAAGAAGTTTTACTGTATATACATTTATTCAAAAAGAATAAACATTAGATTTCTGCCTAGTCAACACCTACAAAGAGCAATTGTAAGGTCAATTAAAGAAAAGGAACATTATTTGAGGTAGCAAATGAGAATATTGCCACTGAACTTGTAACCTGGCAACTCTCTTCCTTTTCATTATTTTCCTCACAAAAGGTCACACCTCCTGCTTCATGTGGATATACTGTCCAACATAACAGAACAATCATTTTCCTACATGTAGCTTAAGCATAAAGGAAAATAAATCTCAAACACACTGTACTATAGAAAGGTATACATTCCTAATGTATAATGTATTTAATATTCATTATTCATTATGCATACTCATAGGGAAACAAATGTAATGAACATTTTTCTGTTGGACTGTGAATCTCATATGACCAATCATAAGGAAAATGACGGAAAGGAAGAGTATTGACAGGTAAGAGGTATTGAAAGTTCAGCATCGTGATGTACTATACAAGCGACCATTACTTTACCTGCTCACAGAGCCACCTGTGCTATCTTGGCGAGTTAATGTGATGGAGTGGCGGAGTGAAGACGTGCGACTTGCAGATGTTCCTAAATGCTGGCTTATTTCCTCATCAGCAGAGTAAAATGCCTCAGAGTGATTCTCACTGCTCATTGAAACTGTGCGCTGCACCTCCTGGCGCAAGGTTTCTTCAATATCGGGAGGGGCTGACAGTGAGTGGTGAGACTCGGATGCATTCACAGCTGTCTGAGGAACCTAGGGACAATATTGAGCAATTCATACTTTATTGAGGAGAGGCAAAAAGTAATCAAAAATGACACAAAACGTGAATTATTTCTTAAGATCACTTTCCTTCTCGAAAACTATCGGTAATACGGGATAGGAAAAATTCGCCATCGCGATTTTCGCGAATTATTAAATGAAGTAATACACAGGTGGTAAAGTGTTTTAATAACCCTAAAAATGGCAGAAACACTTGTTTTTGTGCGAGTGTAGTAGCGGAAATCATCTTCCATGACTTGACTGCATGGAGAGCATCCAACAAACGTGGAAAGATCGGAAACTTAACGGTAGATAGCGGGTCTCGCTTTCTAAATACAGCGATCTTTATCAATCTGGGCGGTCATCCTGGTAAGTTACTTAGTTATTGAGGTTTTAGGGCCAGAACGGCGAGGTCATCTGCCCATTCATCCTAGTTACTACTCGACGCGTGGCATCATATAGTGCGCCTTTCAGACATGAATATCTGGATGGTAAGTATCCATATCAAAATGTGCCACTGTTTCCTGAACTAGTCTTAACCAGGTGGTCTTCTTGGTTTCATTCTGTAGTGTACCGTACCTGTCAGAGTACTTGAAAGATATTGTGTAATTTATGAATGAAGTAGTAGGGACTGATAACTCTGGTGTTGATTTTCTGAACAATGTTTCACATGACGAAATACGAGATTCAAAGAATTTGGCACAGACATCACTGAACTCATCCCTTTATTAGAAGGCCAGTCTTATCCAACTGTTCACCTTCTAGATGGACATCTACGGAGAATTCAGCAAGCCCTTAAACTTGCTGTTTCTGAAAATTACGGTACCAACATTAAGGAGCTGTTGGAGGGTTGTGGAAATGTGTTAAAAAGAGGGAAAATACATTCAGTTTTAGTAAACGCTGGGTCCCATGCTCTTAGAAAATTAATCAGCTTGAGATCCGTTGACCCTGGGAACAAGATTTATAAATGTGTGCATTTGATCCAGCAGAAATAGTGCCAATGAACATCATTGAGGACCTTAAAAATAATAATATGCCATTCTGTAGAACACAGGAAGAACGTGAGGTGATAAAGAGGATACAACGAACTGCAAACTTTGATCAAGAAGCAGATGCATGACAGGACCAAGACAGACATTGTTTGAGTTTTGCAAGGAATGACATTTGTATTTCCAAAGTTCTCAGAATCTGTGTTGGAAACCATTTGGATACCCTGTTCAAACGCTAACTGTGAACTTTTGTTTTTCAGCTTGCACTAGCACTTTCGCAAGTGATATGCGTCACCGTTTGTCACAAGAGAATTTGGATCTCTTCACTGATGTACGGTATACTTTGAAGGATGAATGAAATGTGTTGTTATGCATTTTATCCACGATATAAAAAAATCCCGCCTAAAATTTATCATTTTGAAAGTACCGAAAAGTGCACTTAAAACCACCGTATTTGCCACTTTAAAATACCGCTTTCTTCACTCTAAAATCACCGAAAAATTCCTATCCCTAGAATATATAATGATGGTAGTGATTATTGTTCTAAGGTGAAGAATATCGAGGTTATCTGCCCCTAGTGATAGACAAATTGCAATCAAAGTACTTATTTGATTTCATACATTCATGTATGACTATGATATTCTAAGCCCCTAAATAAACCGTTAACTACTTAATTGAGGAAAATTTTTCTTATGATTATAAAATCAAATGCTAAATTAATTTCCTAAAATTTCTGTTTGCATCATAGCCTATTAATCTGGAAGGATGTTTTTCTTGACAGCACATAGTCCTTGATGTCCTGCCACTTGGCACATTATCTATGCTAAGGGCAGTGTGCTATTGACAGAATGATAATGAAGTGATAAAGATGTCAAAAACACCCAGTCCTCAATGCACAGAAATTAACCATACAAAGTTAAAATCGCCTGGACTGGCAGAGAATCAAACCTGAGGAAATCCAAATCAAAGACTAATCATCTACTTACACAGTGTGATTTTGTATTTTAGCTGCTCTGATATTTCTGCTGTGGAAGTAGCAGTCAAATTTTATTGGAGAGTGAACATTGCCTGCAGCTGAATGTGCTATGGCAGATTTATAAGGCAATTTGAGATGAATCATTCACCTCTTGTTAACCTAATTGAAATTGAACTTACTGGGAGCCTTCGAGCGATCAATTAAAATACTCTGCTATGGCCATCAGTAGCGTAAAAATAAATGTTGGAAGTGACACCGTCATATTGATGCGAGCTGGAGAGTTGACTAGCGGGGTCTGAGATGTGGCGGGGGAGCAGCTTTCTCTTTCATGCCTATCCCTTGGCTATGGCTAGGGATAGGAAAAATTCGCGATCGCTATCGCGAATTTCGCGAATTATTAAATGAAGTAAAACACAGATGGTAATGTGTTTTAATAACCCTAAAAATGGCAAACAAAATGTTTTTTGAAGTCGCGAAATTTCGCGAATTTCACATGAAGACGCGAATTTCGCGAATTATGCATGAATTTCGCATGAAACCGCGAATTTTAGCTTTTTTTACAGTGCATTTCCGATAATTCGCGGCAATTAATGCACGAATTTCCGCGAAATATTGAAAACTGCGAATTATCTACAGTAATGTTTTTAAGCCTAGCAAAGAGAAAACCATTGGTTAAAAATATTGAAATGTATTTTATAAACACGCAGAAAAAAACTTTATAACATAGTATTGTAAGACACACTATGTGGATTTTACCAATATTAAAAACTAAGAAAAATGACTCATCACTTTCTGTTTCTTAAATGGTTTATTTTTTCTAATTTTAGATTGTACAATTCTGAAGAAAACAATATATGAGAACGAAAATTCATCTTGATTTTCTATATAAGAGATAAGTGTGACTATAGACACACTAGCTTGACTGTGGGAACTTTAGGGATTTCCTTTGCATCACTCCTGCATTCTATATGTACTGGATCCCAGTTTACCTCACCGACAGTCAAATTCCATACAATATCCTCATGTCTGAAACCATGATTGTCTTTATCGAAGTCTAACTACTGGATGTCACTTTCTTCTGCATCTTGCCATTCATCCAGGTTTTGCCCTAATGTCATCGTAGTGAGACCACATTGCCCGTTTAAAATATCGTGGTCACAGAAGCTGACAAACTCTTGTTTTTATGCGAGTGTAGTAGCGGTAATTTTCTCCCATGACATGACTGCATGGAGAGCATCCAACAAACACGGAAAGATTGGAAACTTAACGGTAGATAGCGGGCCTCACTTTCTGCATACAGCGATCTCTAACAATCTGGGAAGTCATCCTAGTTAGTCAACAGTACTTAGTTATTGAGGTTTTAAGGACCGGAACAGCAAGGTCCTTCATCCTAGTACCTACGCGACGCATGGCGTCATATAGTCCGCCTTTCAGACATGAATATCTAGATGGCAAGTATCCAGATCAAAATGTGCCACTGTTTCCTGAACCAGTATTAACCAGGTGGTCTTCTTGGTTTCATTCTGTAGTGTGCAATTTATGACTGAATTAGTAGGGACTGATAACTCTGGTGTTGATTTTCTCAACAATGTTTCACCCGACGAAATACTTGAGATTCAAAGAATTTGGCACCGACATCACTGAACTCATCCCCTTATTAGAAGGCCACATCCAACTGTTCACCTTCTTGATGGACATCTACGGAGAATTCAGCTGTTTCTGGAAAGTACGGTACCAACATTAAGGAGCAGTTGGAGGGTTGTGGAAATGTGTTAAAAAGAGGGAAAGTACATTCAGTTTTAGAAAGTGCTGGGTTCCATGCTCTTGGAAAATTAATCAGCTTGAGATCCGTTGACCCTGGGAATAGGATTTACAAATGTGTGCGTTTGATCCAGCAGAAATAGTGCCAATGAACATCAATGAGGACACTGCAAAGAAAATTAAGAAGTTGCCGTTCTGTGGAACACTGGAAGAGAGTGAGGTGTTAAGAGGATACAAAGAACTGCAAACTTTAATCAAGAAGCAGATGCATGACAGGACCAAGACAGACACTGTTGGAGTTTTGCAAGGAATGACATTTGTATTTCCAAAGTTCTCATAATCTTTGTTGAAAACCATTTGGATCCCCTGTTCAAACGTTGTGAACTTTTGTTTTTCAGTTTACACTAGCACGTTAAGTGATATGCGTCACCGTTTGTCACAAGAGAATTTGGATCTCTTCACTGAAGTATACTTTGAAGGATGACTGAAATGTGTTATGTTATGCATGTTATCCATGATATTTAAAAAAATTCCGCCTAAAATTTATGATTTTGAAAGTACCGAAAAGTGCACTTGAAACCACCGAATTTGCCACTTTAAAATACCGCTTTCTTCACTCTGAAATCACCGAAAAATTCCAATCTCTAGCTATGGCCCATCCTAAAAGTATTCGTCACCCAGCTGTTAGCAGCCAGTTCAGTAGCGTTAATTGTCTGTGTGTTGTAAGCTTCCAAGAGTGGTTTAAAAAGTTGGGCTTACCATAACACTATTGTACGGTATTGTAATACATTTGTATTATACATTTTTAGTGGTATTTTGTATTATGGAACCCTCCCAGAAGAAAGGAAAGACTATCCACAGCGAAGCAAGGGAAGTTATCAGAAACATAATCCACGAATGTGATGCAGAGGCACGAGATGACCAACTGAAACACTTAATAATAATAATAATAAAAATGTTATTGGTTTTACGCCCCTTTTAACTACTCTGGCTTTTAGAGACACCGGGATGCTGGAATTTTGCCCCGAAGAGGATCTTTAACGTGCCAGTAAATTTGCTGACATGGCTCCCTCACATTTGTGCACCCTCCAATGAAACACTTAGCAAGGCAAGCCAATTTGCGTTTGTCTGATTACACTGGAATTTCTGTTAGCACAGCCGTAACAAGAACTGCACTTTCCTCTGTTACCAAAGAAGATTGGGAAGGATATTGTTCACACGTTCGTGACAATGAGGAAGACTAACTTGCTCATCCACTGACAGAGCGAGCACTTCAGGTAGGCCTACTACTTCGTAGAAGTAATTCATGCGTGTAGAAATTTGACTGCGTCCAGTTCCATCTTAGGTAATATTGTTTTGAACGACATTTTATAGAAAGCTTTGGAGCAATTCTTCAGTGTTGCCTTATTGACAATTGATATTGTAACTTTCAGTCGGTCAACACAATATAATCCAAATTGTTGTTTGAGTCTTCAGTCTTTTGACCGGTTTGATGCAGCACTCCAAGACTGCCTCTCCTCAGCTAATCGTTTCATCTCTACATAGCTACCACACCTTATATCCAAGGCAATCTGTTTAATATATTCTAACCATGGCCTCCCCTACAGTTCTTGTCCTCGACCCTTTCTTCCGTAACTAACTTTGGTATTCTTGGAAAAAAATAACCTGAAAAATCTTACATGTGATTTATATTTGTTACACATGTAATTCTTTCAAGTTATTATTTTGCATGTCTCAGTAATGGGGATTAAATTGTGTTGACCAACTGAAAAGTTGCAATACCAACGTATACACTTTTGTTTCAGTTCACAAGAAAAATGCCTGTTTACTCAGTGGCGTAACTACTATTTGCTTCTTGAGGGGGATGAGCGTAATTGCTTTTTAGTTTGGTGTCTGTTGTTTTTTGGATTTGTGTTCTTTTGCATTATTTTCTGCTTCTGCTTTTGTTTTTGAATTTTGCTTTGTTGTTTTTGTTTTCTGTTTTTTTTTCTTTTTTTTTTTAATTTTGCTTTTTGCTTTGCGTTTCCAGTTTTGTGTTTGTTTTAGTTTTGTTTTGTTTACTTTTGTATTTTGCTTTGTGTTTTGGTCATGTGTTTACTCTTCCTTTGGGCAGGGGGGGGGGGGGGGACGGGGGGCAAAATGAGAAAATAAATTAAAACAAACCTACACGTTTGATTTCAATAACATTTGCACCTTTCAATGTGCGGCCCAATACTAAATATTTTACAAAAGTAAAGATAAATGTTCTCAAATTAGAAACGTACACATTCCAATAGTTTGTCAACAATTCAAAAATTGCCTTTTTTTTTTATAAAAATGTAATCAAATTAAGTTTTTTTGAATTATTTGATTCTGGTGGGGGTTGGGGTACTGATCCCCCTAATCACTCCCATAGTTACACCACTTAGATGACACATGGGGACACAAGAAATGAATGAAATTATTTGCATTGATAAACACTTATTGATTACCATACATGAAATAAATAAATAAATAAATAAATAAATAAATAAGATCAAGTCTTTCAGTAAAATAGCTTGTCAAGTAATGAAAATATTCTGTTCCTCTCGCCCTCTTCAGGCAGTACAGCACAGGACTTCTGAGACTAAGTACCGTATATACCCGAATGTAAGACGAGGTTTTTTTCCCACTTTTTGTGTTATAAAAATTTAGGGTCGTCTTATATTCAGGGTATTTAAAAAAAAAAAATATATATTATTTGCAAAGTAGTATGTGGTGTTGGCATCCTGTAACTCGCAACAAATCAATGCATTAATGAAGATTAAAATATGGTTTGTTATGTTGAATTACCATGTATATACGAATAGCATACATTTTGAGGTTAGGATTTACGCATACACGTCATTTTAAGCGGATAAATTATATGTTCAAAAGCATACGGAAATATGCTTTAAAACAATCTTTACAAGAACAACCAGTCAGTTTTACGAGCAGTAATTGAGTGATCAACGTATCTTAATTTAATAATGTCTCCCATTCTTGAACAAAGAAATTATAGAGTATGTCTTGGAAAAGCGGGCAGAGGGATTTCCGATAGCACGAGACGTTATAAAAATGAAAGCACGACCTTGAGGGCATATATTGTGCAAGTTATGAGTTAGCGAGTATTCTTTTGAAAAAATCTGTAAGAGGCAGTTGATAACTAGGCCTCGTCTTATATTCGGGGTCGTCTTACATTCGGGTATATACGGTACATGGGTTCGATCCCGGCTAAATAGGATGGTATTTGAAGGTGCTGAAATATGTCAGCTTCGTATTGACAGATTTACTGGAACGTAGAATGAATCATTCTGGACAGAATTTGTGATGTATCCCATTATTATTATTATTATTATTATTCGTACATTATTTCAATCTGGTTTATAGTTATTATAATAGTACATTACTCGACCCTGAAACCTTCAGCATGCACTCCTTGAATAACAAATTATTATTATTATTATTACTACAACAGTTCATTTCAACTGAATTGGATGCATTGTTATTGTTATTATGGAAATAATAATAATGTTATTGGTTTTACACCCCTTTTAACTACACTGGCTTTTAGAGACGCCGGGGTGCCGGAATTTTGCCCCGAAGGGGATCTTTAACGTGCCAGTAAACGTACTGACACGGCTCCCTCGCATTTGCGCACCCGCAAATGCCAGCTGACTGTGCCAGGTTTCGAACCTGCAACCTTGGGCTCAGCAAGCGAGAACGTTACCCCTGAGCCATGCAGCCAGACTGTTATTATGGAAAGAGCTGCCGTTAATAATATTATTATATAAATACAGTATTTCTTAGATTTCAAACGCAGTAGTTAAAGATAAAGAAAGTGAGCTTTAGGCATGCCTGTCAGCTGATGATCTCCATCTGGCCAAGTTCCGAATACATTTCCTTTTGCACACTCTGTCATATGTCAGCGTGCGACTGACTGCGATGTTTTCAGAAACCCAGGTTTAAAAGGAAGCTTGGTACGGAAGCCAGGGTGTATGGGTGAAGGGCTAGTTTCAACGACATTCCTGCCGCAAAGCTTCTCTCTGGCTCCCATCAATACCTTGGCAATGCTTATTGGTGCTTTTAAATGTAAATGACACATTTTTCGATTGTCAACGCTTAACTTGATTTGCTTTGAAGTAGATTCCGGATGTAATTATTGTAACTAGCGGGCCCGTGCGAGAACTCGCGCATAATGGGTTGTGTGCGCCCCATGTGTACAGACTACCCGCCTGGCTCTAGTGCTATGCGGGCTGTACGAGATTCAGTTCTGCCAGGGGCTATCGTCTTGTTTGTATTTTGGTTTTCACGGCCAGTTTATGTGTTTAAAAGCACTTTATAAACTAATAAATATACTGTATTTCCGTTAACTTTTCAAGATATGCAAGATATTTCCTGTGCTATAGAGACGATTTGGAAAATTTTGGTACAAACCACACCTTCTAACTCCCTCTTGTTTAGGAGCTTGAGTTTTGTGAAACATACACCTTAACATATTATATAATAAGATTTTTCACTGGATTATTGTATTACTTAGGGACTTCTTTTGTGTCACATTCTTAGCTTATTGTACTCAAATATTTTGTATTAGGACTTTGCGAGGGCTTAACTTCAGGTTAGGAACAGAATTATTTTTTAAAATTCAACTTTGCGGAATAGCCAATATATTTACCCTCCGAAGCAGGCTAGCAATTTGTGATTTTTACAATAAATTTTATGAAAAGATTTTAGTCTGAACTTCATTGTTAGCTTTGTATTTTGGGGGGTGTGTTTCTTGGGCTAGTTCATAACATTCATGCTCTCAACTAACACCGATACCACCTGGGATATAATCCCCGTGCAGGCTGGTCTGAGAACACATCCTATCCTCTCAGGGGTATGGGTTCGATGGATGGGGGTGTCGAGAAGACTGTTGTGGTCAGCAGTCTCCCAATCTTTCTGTCTAATGGGCACATTTCATAGTTGATCAAAATTCAACTACAGTAAGCCCACGATTTAGCAGACCTTGATTCATCGGATTACAAATTTAACGGATGGAATTAGGCCAACCTTAAATTCGTTTCTAAGTTTCGCGCACCCACGTACACACAAAATTCGTAGCATAACGGCGCATAGCACATTCTATTTGTGCTCCAGTCGGTTGTACATACCGCTATACCAAATTGAGGAAAAAACTCCGTCAACCTAATTGATTTCTTTATCGAATCGAATAAAATGGAGTGTACATACTGCCGCGAGCTTATAACCTGGTGTGACCTTGAGGAAAGAACATAGTCTCGTCTCTGTGCCTGAGGGCTATGAACACATGACGCATGCAACCAGCATCATCACTTAGCACGTTTGTATTTATTTGCTGGTCGGTTGCACAGGCTGCCGCAAGCTTGTCAGAAGAAAGGAGTCTGATGCTCTGCCTGCAGGCAATGACTCACGCTACGTCAGCGGCCGGCACGTTAGACAGACCTTAGCACCAGTCCAGGGGAGTGAAACTTATATAGACACATCGCTTCTGCGAGTTGTATCTCGGAATGAAAAGAGTCAAAAAGCCACCATACGAAGCGCTGCTAGCCCCAGTTCGCCTACATGAAAACAGGCCCAATTGATATTTGCGGAAACTTATGCAAGGGGCTCCCCACGTACCAGGAGAAAATAGCATAAAGTGTCATATCATACCTAGATGACTACGATGGTGAGGAAGAAGAATAGGTTTCACCAAGTTCTAAATTGTCAGAAGTGAGAGACCATATTGAAAACGTCATATCATACATAGATGACAACGATGGTGAGGAAGAAGAATAGATTTCACCAAGTTCTACATTGTCAGAAGTGAGAGACCATATTAAAAACATTATATCCTACATAGATACGTCATCAGATCTGGAAGTGTTGGCTTATTATGAACATTTTAGCCAGTTTCGACCTTTAATTACAATGAAACAGCATTCAAGGGGACAGCAACTGAAGCTTGATACATTTTTCAGCCTTCTAATTTACAGTTATAAAGTGATTTCTGCAACTAATGTGGTATGTACACTAACTACATTATACAGTATAATTTTAAGTTTTATTTTATTTTCAATGTTATTCTCAATAAAACTCTGTATTTAACGGACTTTCGATTTAACAGACAAACCATTGCCCCATATAGTCCACTAAACCAAGGGTTTACTATATTTACAAACAGAAATGCAAATGGAGAATTCATAAGAGAAATGTGTAATGCAAGAAAGTTATGAAGAGATGAAGTAAAATATATGTTTCAATTACCGGTACCTTTCAGAGGTGTTTTTTTCTTTTTTCGGGGCAGATGACCTCGTAGTTCTGCCCCTTAAAACAACAATAACTAACTAGAGTTATTTTGTTCACAAACATGTAAATACACTTTAGTTATTCTCTCTGCAAAATTGAGATGAGAAAATGTTGAGGAGCACCTGACCGATTAATGAGCACCATTGATGAAGAAGCATGAGATTCTTACCTACCCACCTGAAATCCAGCCACTCCAATGCTTTTGCAAATCATGCATATAACAGATATGTTAAGTGACAATAGAAAGATTTACAGCACCAAAATGCGCATTCTCACTAATATGTCTCCTTTTCAGACCACATAAAACCCTGCAAATTATTTCATTCTTCACTCTATATCACAACACTCTACAGTATATCTATTAAATGACACTCTGTTTTAAGGAGAGCACAAACCACATAATGATATCAAAGCTAAAAGAAGTGTATCATGCAAACTTCAAATATTATGGACTAATCCACCAAGCAACTGCTGATTACTACAATCATGCTCAGTATTGGTATTTAAGAAAGCCAAAATTTTACCCTCTTCAGAAGAGCATTTTTAAGGCAAATTCACTTTCCTCAAAACAGGTATCGAACGAATTCTTTTAATATGTCACCAATTATGATTAATTCATTATGTGAATGATCATAAAATATCTTAATGATTGTTTGTGTTATCTACCTGTGGTATTTTCTTAGCTATTAATTATATAAATTAAAATTCCCACCTCATTTTGAATCCAAGTCCAGATTACAATAAACTCAAATAAAAGAAGATAAAGAAATATTGACATAAGTTATAACATTTTGATAAGCAGGTTTTGTCTTATGATAATCCCTTAATAGAGAGAGTTCTTAGATTCAATCAATAAATGAAATTCATTGGCTAGGACATGCAGTCAGTTATAGCTCGCACCCATAGAAATACAGTATATTGTGCACAAGGAACTAATCTGGTGAACAGTCACACAAACCATAAAAGCTATGCATCTGGCAAGTAGAATCCTGGCAGGATTGACAGTACTTTCTTGTTTATTTCCATGCAATTTATTATGAACACAACGAAAGGAAAAATAAAGTTAACATTGAACACCGCGACACAACTTCCATTCCCCAGCCTGGATTTTCAGATCTATGAACACTTACCGGGACAGCACTGGATACAGGGGCAGCAGTATTAAAATAATCTACTGCTAACTTAGAATCAGATGCACTGCTCTTGGGGGTTGGATCTGTCTCGGGCACACTTAGAATCGAACGACTACGCTCTGTATTTAGCTTCGAGTCACTGTCCAGCTTGGGTGGTAATAGGCCAGTAGGACTGTGGTCCATTAGTCTTGCATATGGTACATCGCGAGCACTGGTAACGCCGACGCCAGGCCTGAAACAACACATTAATCATTAATTTTGAGAAACTACCATACAAATTAAACAGTAAAAAATGTCTGCTTCCATGACAAAGTCATTAATAGACACATGCAAAAGGCAGTATCATATTTAAGCTAATGGCAGTGTTAATTCTATAAAAGAAAGCCGTGTCATTTTTTATTAAAAAGGTATCACCATATTTACACGTGTATGCCACGCTATTGTAAGAGTCATGTACCCTGATTTTGCTAAGTTGCTTCAGGAAAAAAAAAAATGAAGTAGAATGCAGCAAATAAAAAGGCACATGTTTTTCGTGATAATTTTTAATTGCCCTCAATTGTCACATCTCTGTTTATACAGCGTAACCGAATTGTCTTTTACTTCTTATGTATTATTGTAATTGCTCTTCCACTTTGGTAAGCTTCACCTTTTTACCTCGAAAAGCCAAACAATTTCACAAACAGTTTTGGGGTTTGTCCTTGTTTTTTCTCCGATCTCTAATACACGATTCAAAAACATCGTATTTACTACCAGCAGCACGAGATTTTTCTTCTTCCTTGATCATTTTAAGCTTCTCTCCCACGTTAAACAATCTTATCCTTTATGCCATGCACACTTTTCACCTAATCATTAGCACACACTGAACACCAACCTGGCATGTGGTCAACACATGCCTGATCGACTGCAACCATGCATCAAGCGTCCACGGCACTTCCGCTAACAGAAGTGTGTACCATAATCGCGTAATATTTTAAAAATTTATATACAGTATATAATTTGTGCATTAAATTTATCAGGGCAATAAATATACATGCAACTGATGCAAAAGGAAAAATGATTACCGTATTATTTAAATAATACGTTATTTTGATTTTCGTTCGTCACGCCATTTAAATAACGCTGTCAAATGATAGAGTTGTATACACCAGTAACACAAAAATGCCTGACATGCATCCCTCATTTTATACTTAATATATTGTGGTTTTTTTTTTGTTTTTTTTTTTGGGGGGGGGGGGGGAGGTGCAAGACATAAAAATATAAATAGGGTATTTAAAAAAAGAAAATAGTCATGAATTTTACAACTATATAGATAATACATGGCAATACATGGTTCCGAAAGAAGAACAGTCAGAAAATAACAAGATATGGATGGGGGTAAAAGAAAACAAAATCAATGATTGATCTGATTTTAGTTGAGAGAGAGAAACGCAGACTGTTGGAAGATGTCACGGTTATGTCAAGAGCAGATTTTGAAGGAGACCATAAAATTGTAGTGACTAAATTAAGACTTGGTGAAATAGTTAGGTTCAAAGAGACAAGAGAAAGAAAAATAAAGGTATGGAAATTAAAGGAAAAGGAGGTGCAGGAAAAGTTCCAAGATGAGGTGAAAAAACGAATTCCCAAGGGAGAGGTTGGCAGTGTAGAAGAAGAATGGACTAAGTTCAAACAAGGAATGGTAAAATGTGCAGAGGATGCATGTGGTAGAGTTTCAGGGAAAAAGAAGGAAAAAGAAACACCCTGGTGGAATGACACAGTAAAGGATGCAGTGAAGGAAAAACTAAAGACCTGGAGGAGCTGGATCAGAGGCAGAAACTCAGAGAGTAAGGAAAAGTATCACGAAGCAAAGAAAACATGCCAGAAAACCATACAGGAAGAAAAACGGAAGTGCTGGGAAAGCTTCTCAGAAACCCTACAGGAGGATGTTAAGGGAAGTAAGAAACTTCTGTATGGATTGGTTAGAAACAAAGTGCGAAATAGAGAACAAACAAAATTTGTAAAGTCGGACAGTGGACACATTTTGACACAAAGAGAGGATATACTTCAGCGATGGGAAGAGTATTTCACTAAATTACTTAACGTCAAATTCAAGGAACTGGCTGAGAGGAAGAACATGAAGAAGAAGAGGTGGAAGAAAACCGAAATGAAGACATAGCAATGTAGGAAATAGAAGAAGCCCTAAGGAAGATGAAGAATGGGAAAGCACCAGGAGTGGATGAAATGACTACAGAGATGATAAAAGCAGCTGGACCAGTAGGGTTACATTGGATGTATAGACTATTTCGTGTGATATGGAAGGAGAAACAAGTACCAGAAGATTGGAGGAAGTGTCTGATTATTCCAGTCTTCAAGAAGGGTGATAAGAAAGAATGTAACAATTATCGGGGAATCACACTTATTTCCCATGTTGCAAAGATCTTTGAGAGGATATTAGAGAAAAGAGTGAGAACGAAAGTTGAGGCAGAAATGGAGGAAGAACAACATGGATTCCGAAGAGATAGATCAACCTTTGATCTAATCTTTGCTCTAAGAAACATGATGGAGAAAGGACGGGAGTTCAAAAAGGATTTGGTGATGACATTTCTAGATATTGAGAAGGCATACGGCAGTGTCCCACTAAGATTGGTCTGGGACGCATTGATAAAAACATGGGTAGGCAGAGCAGAAATACAAATGATCAAAGCCATGTATGAAAAGTGTGTAAGTAGTGTGAAGACCAAGCTAGGACAAACAAACTGGTTCAGTGTTGAAACAGGACTTCAACAAGAAAGTGTGTTATCCCCTGTACTGTTTATAACTGTCATGGATGAAATCCACAAGAGTGTGAAACGAAGAAGGGAAGCAAGGAGACTAAGGCCTTACTCTTTGCAGACAACATAGTAATATGGGAAAAAAATTAAATAGAAGTGCAAGAACGTCACTGTATGGAATCAAGAGATAGAGAAATATGGAATGAAAATAAGTGTGGAGAAGAGTAAGACTGTAGTGATGACAAGAAACAAGAGAGAAGGAAGACAGAATATTGAAGTCAATGGAAATCCATTGGAAATGGTAAAAAGCTTCAAGTATTTGGGGAGCATACTCACAGAAGATGGTACAATAAATGAAGAAATTGTAAAGAGAATCCAACAAGCTAATGGGTTTTATCAGTGTGTGAGAGGTTTAGTATGGAAGTAGGAAGTCCCAGAGAAATGCAAGAAAGTTCTATTCTCAATGTATTACACACCAATTTTGACGTATGCAGCAGGTACTTGGTCCACAACAAAACGCGATGAAAGACGAATCCAAGCAGCCGAGATGAAGTTCCATAGAGGAATAATTGGGAGGACACGGAGGGATAAAGTCAGAAATGTGGACATTAGGGGGAGATAATAATGTTATTGGTTTTACGTCCCTTTTAACTACCCTGGCTTTTAGAGATGCCGGGGTGCCGGAATTTTGCCCCGAAGGGGATCTTTAGCGTGCCAGTAAATGTACTGACACGGCTCCCTCGCATTTGCGCACCCTCAAATGCCAGCTGACTGCGCCAGGTTTCGAACCTGCAACCTTGGGCTCAGCAAGCGAGAACGTTACCCCTGAGCCACGCAGCCAGACCATTAGGGGGAGAACAGGGTTCCCAAAACTGCAAGACAAGATAGAAACCAGTAAGCTGAAGTGGTACGGACATATGATGAGAATGGAAGAATATAGAGTACCAAAAATAATATTTATGGAGAAAATACCAGGAAGAAGACCACGAGGAAGGCCCAGAAAGAGGTGGATAGATACGGTGAAGGAAGATGTATTGAAAGAAGTAATTCTTATTATACCTAGTACATGTTTTAAACTTTTCGTGTGAGCCATGACTAAAGAATTAGAGTAGGATCCGTGCTTCTTTATTTTGTTTCATGGTATGATAATTGTTTTAGGACGGGCCACGTCGTGCATTGTGAGTGAACAAGATAGTTGATTTGTTTTTTGGCGCATGTTGGATCAATGCTACTCGGTTACGTAGACCGGAATTTTGTGTTAAGGGTCATTTCAGGAGTATGTATCCTCATCCACATTCTTTTGAAGGCTAGATTCTTTTTAGTTTTGTGGGAGGGTAATATTAGGTAGATTTCATTAGAAAGCTAACTATTGCAATGGGTACTGTGCTCGAAATCATGTCTAGCCATGCCAATATCACCGGACGAGATACAAACTGAGAATATCAGAGAAAAAGAGTGTATGAAATTTTTCGACATATGAATCAGATTTATACACAGGAAGAGAGTTTATGGATTAAGACCCTATTGGTAAAATTTTAGCCAGAAGAAATGTGTTTATTTGGAGAAAGAATGGAAATTTTATTACATGGTATATTTTAACCAAGAGTAAATGACTTGAGCCGAGTCCAGGAAAGTGTACAGTTTCATCAATGTTGGTTGCGAGAAACCCGTTTTTGAAACAAGGGGACGTCACAAGGATAAGCAGAGGTCAAACGCGAGCCAGAGTGAGAGAAGAGGGGATATCGCATGGACGACGCGCGCCATGAAAAGCAGACAGCCAATCAGAAGGAAGATTGATTAAGAGGGAACTGATAAATATTAAATATACTATTTTAATTGTGACAGTTTTTGACTGCCACTTGTTTCGCCCCCACCCCCTCTCCCCTGGTTCTGTCATCCCCGAGGAGAGAGCTCAATAACTTTGGAACTTTTCTGAACTTTGAAATTCCCGCTTCCCCCTTCCCTTGCCAGACTCTTCTTTCGGCTAGGAAATGGCTGCTGTGGCCGTGTGAACGCTGTGACACATCCTGTTGGCTTCCTATTGGCTCTGCCTGTGCTGACTATGTTACACAGTTGGGTGCTAGTGAAGCATGCTTGGCACCTGACGCCATCAGTTGAACTTGGAATCATGTAGCGAAAAGATAGTGTTCTGGTCGACTTTTCGGAGGTCGGCCAACAGTGAAATTAATTGGCAAATGCGCCAATAACCAGGTACTGTGCGCTGTTTTATTTCAAGAACCATGAGCTATTTCTTAAATCTATATTTTACTCCCGTCGGAGTTTTATTTAACTTATTGCAGCTTCAGTGCGGGGGGAAGCCATGTGTCCTAGACTTGTAACTTTTTGTGAAACCACTAAATGATCAGATACGTCGAATTCTAAATTATTCCTTTTGCTACATCATCATCATCATCATCATCATCATCATCACCTGCCGGGTTGGGGTATTTATGGCACTTCTCCACTTTCCTCTTTCCTTCCACAATTCTTCTTCCACGATCTTGTCTCAGTCCAGATTTCTTTTTCTTACGCTGTTCTTCACTGAATCAATCCACCTTGTTCTAGGTCTTCCTCTTGCTCTCTTACCCTTGCACTTCGCCTCCAGCATCTGTCTTGGTAGTCTATTTTCCTCCATCCTCTTTACATGTCCAAACCACATTGGTTTATTCTTCCCAATTCTCTCATTTAGTTTTTCCATCCCAACTTCCTTCCTAACATCTTTATTCCTCACTCTGTCTTTCCTTGTCTTTCCTATCATACTTCTTAGGAATTTCATTTCACTGGCTTGGATTCTACTCTCTTGCCTGCTTGTCAGGGTCCAAGTCTCAGCTGCATAAGTTAATATGGGAACATAGTAAACTTTATACATTACCTCCTTGCTTTTCCTTGGTACTTCCTTATCCCAAATAAGTTCTCTTACACTTTGATAGTATGCATTGCTCTGCTGTACCCTCCTGCCAATCTCCATGTCCAACCTACCAGTTTGCATCAATTCACTTCCTAGGTATTTGAACGTGTCCACAATTTCCAAACTCTGAATTCCAATTTTCACAGTGCCCTTTCCTTGTCATTCCCCTCTTGTCAACACCATGGTCTTGCTTTTCTCTATACTGATTTTCAGGCCGTACTTCTGAATATTTTCGTTCAGTGCATCTAGTTGTTTTTGCACTTCTTCGGTGTTCCTTCCCCAGACCACAATATCATCTGCAAATAACAGTAACTTCATTTCTTTATGTCCATATGCTTCCTTTGTTTCCTTTACAATTTCATCCATCACCATTATGAACAAGAGAGGTGACAGCACACTCCCCTGTCTTAGTCCAGTCTTGTTCCTAAACCAATCTGTCTTTCCAACTGGGCTCAGTACCCTGCTAACACAGTTGTTTGTACATTGCTTGCACCATTTCCTACATTTCTCTTCCCAGTCTCTTCTTAACCATGGTTTCCCATACCTTCTCTCTGGGGACACTATCATATGCCTTTTCTAGATCTATGAAAGTCATGATCAAATCCTCTCCATATTCCCAGTTCTTTTCCATCACCTGCGTCAAGCTAAAGATTGGGTCCACTGTGGATCTTCCACTCCTGAAGCCATACTGTTCCTCTTGCAACTCTCCTTCCACCTTTCTTCTCATTCTTCTTTCTAATATCCTTTCCAGTATTTTTACTATCTGTGATATGAGGGTGATCCCTCTATAGTTATCACATACCTTCTTGTCCCCCTTCTTATACACTAGTATTATTAGCCCTTTCTCCCAGTCTTCTGGTACACATTTCCGTTTCCACACACACTTTAGCAGTCGATACAACCATTGCATACCAACAGGTCCAGCAGCCTTTATCATTTCTACACTGATTTCATCCACCCCTGTTGCTTTTCCATCTTCATTTTCTGTACTGCTAATTCCACCTCCAGCATTGTTATATCATCTTCTGTTATTGAGTCGTCAGGTTGTGTCACTTCCATCTCACCAGTACAATTGCTCACATTCAATAGCTTATCGAAATACTCCTTCCATCGTCCCTTTATCTCTTCTGGGTGTGTTAACAACTCCCCATCTTCCTTTCTCACTAGCTTTGTAGTAACTCTTTCTCTCCTCTTACTTCTTAGAAGCCCATACAGCATCCTTTTACTGCCACTTAAATCTGTTTCCATTCTTCGTAAATTCTTCCCAACTTCTTCTTTTCTTCTCCTACCACTTTCTTACACCTCCGTTTGCTGTCGTGATACTTCCTTTTGCTTTCTTCTGTTTGATTTCGGTTCCATTCTTACCATGCAGACTTCTTTTCTTTCACTGCTTTCCTCACTTCCTCATTCCACCACGGTGTCTCCTTCTCTTTCACTCTTGTTGACGTCCTACCACAAGCACTCTCTGCTGCACCAACAAATGCCTTTTTAAAGTGGGACCATTCCTCTTCTATGTTTTCCACTTCAGTAACTGGGATTTGTTGCTTCAATCTCTCCTGAAAATCTTCCTGTACAGTTTTGTCTTTCAATTTCCACACTTTTATTTTACTTTCTCTGATCTCCTTTAGGTTTTCCAATTTTTCCCATCTAAATTTTGCCACCACAGCTCTATGGTCCCCATCAAATGCTTCTCCTGGTAAAGCTGTCACATCTATCAGCTTTCTGCGATTAGTCCTTTCCACCAGAAAGTAGTCAATTACTGATTTTGTTCTTCTATCGCCCCAACCATATCTCGTAATTTTCCTGCTGTTTTTCTTCCGAAACCATGAATTACCCACTATCAGTCCATTCCTTTCACAAAAGTTTACAAGTTCCTCTCCTTCACGGTTCTTTTTCCCATATCCATATGGTCCAATGACTTCTTCCTTTCCTTGTCTCTCGTTTCCGACTTGTGCATTCATATCTCCAATGATCACCACTTCTACATCTGAAATTACTCTTTCTACATCCTCCAGGAATACTTCAATATCTTCTTCTCTGTTTCCAGGTTGTGGTGCATACACTTGTATGAAGTCCATCACATCATTTTTCATCTTCATTCTAATTTTCATTATTCTGTCACTCACACACTCGACCACTTCAACATACTCCTCCAGTTGTTTCGAGGTTATCAGTCCCACGCCATTTTTTGCCTCTTTCCGTTTGCTACATACGAGAAGTTATTATGGTCAACATTCTGATATTTATCGCTTCTCGCTCGTCTGCATTTCGCTACTCATATTCCCTAATGCTTTGGCAACCGCATGTATAATCTGATCACCAAAGGACGCCTACCTAACATTTTGCGCTTAATTTAATTTTAATCTTTAACTTTAAAGGATATTATTTGCCTAATTGAAATACACTCACCGGCATGAAAAGCGAAACACTACGAATTTCAGACAAAATTCAATGTTGGACGGCTTCAAACCTTGTACAAATTGAATATTGTGACATTGCAGCGATATGGCAATGTATCATGAGTTAATTAGCCCATTTGAGAAGCTTCGGTGCAATAATTGCTAAACATTGTTGATCGTGACAATCACAGCACCAATATTACCGTTTCCCACCTTCGGACAAGAATAACCACAGATGGCTGTCTTAAGGTTTTAAGGAGTGAATTCTCGTGCCGCATATTTTTGTGGACATTACGGTTAGTCTAGAATATTTATTCTCGCTCCTAAGTCAGATCATAATGGCTCTTTCTCCTGTAACCGCTGCAAGAGCAGTGGCATTAGTGGAGGATGGGCGCAGTATACGCTATGTGGCAAACGTTATAGGCACATCTTGTTCTAACGTGTACAGGACTGTTAAAAGGTACAGGGAGGACAATATCTACTCCAGAAGGCCCGGTACTGGTCGTAGGAAAAGCACTACTGAGCGCGATGATCGCTTTCTCGTAATGCAAGTTCTTCGTGATCGGCACACAACAGCTGTGGAGGCCAGAAATCGCTTGCAGCAAGTACGGGGCAAGAACGTCAGTGAAAGGACACTAAGAAGGAGGTTGTATGAAGTGGGTTCACAGTCCAAGAGGCCCGCCACAGGACCTCTCCTTAGACGTGAGCACCGTGTCACTCGGATGCAATTCGCCAACGCCCATCGAAACTGGATTGTGGAGCAGTGGAGCTCCGTGCTGTTCACGGATGAATCCCGATTCTGTTTGAGGGCACCGGATGGGAGGGAAAAAGTATGGAGAAGGCCCGGGGAACGTTATTCACCCTGTACCTTCTCTGCAAGGACACCGTTCAATGGAGGCTCTGTGATGATCTGGGCTGGTATTACCTCGGATACGCGCACGGAGCTTGTGTTCGTTGACGATGGGAGCCTGACAGTCCACCGGTACATAGAGGAGATATTAGTACATCACGTCGTCCCTTTTGCACCTGTCATCGGAGAGAACTTCATCCTGATGCATGACAACGCTCGCCCACACGTTGCCGTCTGTGTACGTGATTACCTGGATGAAGTCAGAATTGAGCGCATGGTGTGGCCTGCTTGTAGTCCCGACCTAAACCCGATAGAGCATGTCCGGGATATGCTTGGGAGACATGCTAGGAGTCGTTCTCCTGAAACATTAGCTCAACTTCGAGCTGCGCTCGAGGAAGAATGGGAGCTCATACCACAAGAGTACATTCGAAGGTTGCATCCTGAGCATGCCTGATCGAATCACAGCTGTAACTGCCGCTAGAGGTGGAAATACCCGTAATTGAGCCAATGGAAATGTGGTGCAAACATGTGGACAAACGGACTGTCATAGAGTAATCATTCATAAACATACAGTGTAACAGGTGTGAGGACAGTACGATGGATTCCAGGTTTCAACATTTCCTAATTCGTGTTTCTGAACAGTTGTGATTGTTATGAAGAATACTGTAGATCAATTATTGTACTAATTAGGGTAATTAACTTATGATTCACTACCATGTTGTTGTAATGTCATAATATTTTATCAATTCAAGCTTAGAAGCAATCCAACATGGAATTTTGTCTGAAAATCGTAGTTTCACTTTTTTTGCCGGTGAGTGTATAAACAAAAATGTAATTTTGGTAGGGAATTTAGTTTATTTTACGGCGGCATTCCTTTCAATTGTCGCACGCTTTGGTCTTTCCATTGTTGGCGTGTTTTTTCACGCAGGCCATTGTTAGGCCTAATTTTGGTCTCTTCGTTGCTTTGCTTGCAATGTTTAATTTCGAGCCTTTGGCTTAGCATACCTTCCTGGGTGATTTTATTTTAAATTTATTCCCTTGGTTGCATCACTTGTTGTGATAGCTATTTAACTTCTGTGGTTTTCTGACGCCACGTTTTGCCACTTACCAGCCCTTCATATGGGCATTTTATTTAAGATATTTTGCTTCGCTCTCCTGAGCTATTTAACCCTCGGGCCTCGTGTTGCCCTGGAAAGACCAGTTCATTTAATGGGGACCTCCAACCTTTTCTTAGGACCAGTGCTTCTATTTATGTGTCCCCCCGCCTACTGATGTAATCCCTTTTATTTTAAATATACCTCTGTTTTATTTGTTTTCTAATTTGATTACATGACTACTTCTTTTGGCCAGTAACTGAAAACCACCCCCTAGGTTAAGCAACCCAGCCCTCCGCTCAATGATCATTCTGATCAAGCCCCCTCTTTCCCTTGGTCTTCCAGGTAGCCTAAACATTTAGACCTTGGGTCACTAAGGGGGGGGCTGTCCTGTCTTCCTTTCGGGGGAGTTTCGGGACAGTAAGTGGTATCAGAGGCGTGGTTATCGATTTATTTTCACTCCGGTACCAGAGGGTTAGTTATCGAAGTGCTAACGTGCTGATGCTACCCCGTGTTCTCTTGAATGGATATTTTGGTTACCTAACCTTGTTATCCTTTCCTGTAGTCATGTTTTTTGTTGTGGGGCAAGTAAATGTAACTTACGTAATTTAAAATCAGTAAGCATGGGAAACCCTGATCATCATCATCATCATCATCGGCTTTAACTCGAATCCGAGTATAAATCTTCTTCTTTCAGTCCAGTTTGTGGATGTGTTTACGGTGACTAAAGAGTCCATTCCTGGCATGGAACAAGCGACCACACAAGTCACATAGTATTGCTGGAGGAGGACGTGGTTGGGCTGCTCGAAGTTTCCTAGCTTGACGCTTGGCCTCTTCATGTGTGCGTCGATCTCTTTCAAACGTCTTTACAGTATCCGAGATGGTACGGCGCCAAGTTGAGCAGTCTTCAGCCAGCATGTCCCAGGTTTGTGAATCAAGACCTGTCAATTTCAGGGTCTGCTTAAATTGGTCCTTGTAGCGCCTCTTAGGACCACCATGAGGTCTGGTGCCACAGCATAACTCACCATATAGCTTTTGACGAGGTAATCTCACATCATCCATCCGATGGACATGACCAATCCATCTAAATTGGTGACCTATTATGGATGATTCTATGCTGTTGATTTGAGCCTTTTCCAGAACAGCAATATTGGTGATGCGGTCTTCCCATTTAATCCTCAGGATTGATCGAAGTTTTTGTAGGTGGAAACGCTCAAGCTTCCTGAGATCACGTCAGTAAAGGGTCCACGTTTCTCAGCCATACAACAATGTAGAAATGACTACTGCTTTGTACACCATAAGCTTTGTACTCATGGACAGATCTTTATTCATGAAGACCCGGTGCGCTAATCGTCCATATGCTGCATGGGCTACACCAATTCTCTTATCCACATCCTGCTCACAGGTTCAGCTCACAGAAATGGTACTGCCCAGGTATGAGAAGTGGTCTACCTGTTCTAATGGCAAATTTGAGTTGGAGATATTGAACTGAGGAAGAGGTGTGCCTGGTGAAGGTTGTGCCAAGACTTTAGTCTTATTGACATTTATGGTAAGACCAAAGCGATCACATGCACTTTTGTAACCATTAACTGACTCTTGCAGCTCTTCTGGTGTGAGAGTTGGCGACGCAGCATCATCTGCATACAACATGTTAGTAACCTTAGTAACCTGAGTTTTCCTCAAGGAGCGGAGACGAGTTAGGTTGAAAAGCCCTCCATCAAAACGATACTTGACCTCCACACCTGGGATGTTTGTGGGTGAATCATAAAGCATTGCAGCCAAGTACAGCGCGAAAAGCGTTGGAGCCAGTACACATCCTTGTTTCAATCCATGGGTAATAGGAAATTCATCGGACATCTTATTCTGATGGCAAACCTGACCTGTCATACCATCATGGAGAGCCTTGATTAGATCTACAAATCGCTGAGGGCAACCAAACCGCTTCAGCACTGCCCACATGGCTGGTCTTGGAACCGAATCAAATGCCTTTTCCAAGTCATAAAAGACTAAGAAGAATGGATTCTGTTGTTCTCTACATTTTTCTTGTAGCTGTCTCACACAGAAAATCAAGTCAATTGTGCTTCTGGAAGCTCTAAATCCACATTGAGACTCTGGGAGGATCTTCTCAGAGATAACCTTGAGGCGGTTAAGTAGAATTCTTGCAAGAATCTTCCCCACAATTGATAGCAGTGATATACCACGGTAGTTGCCACAAACACTGCGATCACCCTTTTTAAAGATAGTGACGATAGTGGCATTCTTTAGGTCTCCAGGTACCTTCTTGATTCCCATATTCTGAGGATAAGGGTGAAAATCCTTGTTTTGAGGGAACGACCTCCGGCTTTAATTAGTTCCAGAGGGATGTTATCTGGGCCAGGTACTTTTCTGAGTTTCAATTGGGTGAGAGCTGCACTGAAATCATGATAAGTAGGAGGTACTGCCAACCACAGTTGTTTAGGTTGTTGCGGCACATCACAAAGGAAGTCTTCAGCAGCTGCTGATGGACGATTTAGGAGATTGGAGAAGTGCTCCTTCCAGCGTTCCAAGATTTCTTGACCATCAGTAAAGGTAATAGAATTATCAGCGCTTTTTAGTGATATGTTGTATGTGTATGCCTTGTGCATTGTTTAATCTATGTCTGTTTCCTTGTTTTCTTGGTCTCGAGCCAAAATGGTGCGCCACAAATGCCTTCGGCAAAAGCTGTGAAGCTTATTACATCTATTATGATGATGTGTAAATGAGGAAAGTCTCCCTAGAGCTTGGTGAGCTCGGTGGTTGCTGCTTTCTTTCTTTCTCTGCTGAGTTGCTTCTGCAACTGAAGACCTCGCCGTGGTGAGTCCAATATAATACTAGTAGTTTTGATGTAACCTGTAGACTGTTGTGCCTAGTTCATACACGGTTAACAAGTATTGCGCTCAACTCCTCTCCTGTGTTTTGGTGTGTTCAACGTCTTAAGGCTAATCTGCGTGTGAAGTGGTCATGCTGACGCCCTGAATTGCTACGTACTACATTCTGTGAAATTAAGTGATTATTCTGGCCGTGATGTCAATTGTGATTTAGTGGAAAGATTTTTCTGGCCATGTTGCCATTTTTCAGAAGTCGCAGTAATGTTTCTGCAGTTATCGAGCTGTATTTAAGGCTAGTGTCTGGCTGTGTTGTTGCCAAAGTTATGACCGTGTGTTGTCAATATATTTTATCTGGAAGTTGTGCCCAGATGTATTGCGGATTGCGCTGTTTATTGATATGTTCATATGTTGTCCTTGTTGTCACAGTAAATTTTTCTGGCAGGTACTCGAGTTGAAAGCCGTACCGTTTATTATTTTCTGGCAGTGAGCCAAGTGAAAGTTGTTTCAGTGAATTTTCTGGCGTGTTGCCTCTTGAAACGGGAAAGCTATGTTTTGGCAGTGTTGCCAACTGTTTAAGGTTATCAGTGGTAATTGTTCTGGCTGCGTGCCATATGATAGAAGCTGCAGTTCTTCTTAACGCACCGTTCTGTACTGGTGAATATTTTATTGGTGTCTTCCGCTAATTTTAAAGGCCAACATTTGTTTTATTGTAGTGGTACTCCTGCCCTATTAACGTAGTTGTTGCCAGTAGTTATTGATCCTGTAGATCTTGAAGTAGACCCTTCAGCTGTTTGCTGTGTCAAACATTTATATTACAGGGAACGTGAGTGTAATTTGATTATCTGTGAACATACCGTACACCTGCCAGCCAGCAGTGTCGATGCTGTGTTGAGAGCTACGAAGTGCTAACTGCCTTGAAATTGTATATTTAATGCTGATGTGTTAAATCCTTCTTTTGAAAATGTCGAATCTCGTACTTAAGACCTCGTGTGAGGTTATGTACTGCTTGAACCTGGAGTACCTAGAGTGTCTGATGTGTTATGGTGAACCAGGTCTGCCAACTATAAACATGGCAGCCGATTGTGTTGCTCTGAAACGTGTGCGTGCTAGTTAGTTTTGATTTAATTGTTTTCTGGGAAAGCAGAATTTGGATCTGCGTTGTTATGTCAATTCTGGGGAAATATCTTAGGTCGAAATTAATTTTAATTTTTCAGGTTTTGATTGTCTTGGATACGTCGGTATGATATTGTGTTCTCGCTGGAATACCTACTGTTGTCTGTGTTGACAGGGTCTTGTGACTATTCTGTTAGATTCCAGACGCAGGGTGTACATAGTGTAAGTTACCCGATTTGAGTTTTCTGAAGTGGCATGTAGGGTTTTCTCCGATGCAAGGTGGCCTATTCATGAAGTTCTGTTTTGTGTCGAGGCTACAACTTCGTGTTGTTTGTTATTGGTCTCATTTTAGGGTTGAGCTTCTTTATGGTATTTTGGCGAATCGTAATTTCATCCTGTAGTTCCGTTTTATTACTTTCAGTGGGAGGTTAATTGTATTCTGTTTTCGATTGTTGTGGGTTGTATAACTGGTGCACTTGAGTGTGTTTTGTGCCATGATTGGTGAATGCTACGTGTGTCAGTTGTTGGTACAAGTGTTCCTGCCTGGTATAAGTGATGCAGATATTGTCAAGTTGGTATTTCTGAGTTGTTCTATTTTTGGTCTTGATTTATCGTAAACTTTTCCTGTTAGCCTGACGCAGTGCCGGCGAAGAAGTGTTGTTGCTTTCGGTCGTTCTATTCCGGGTTTTCTTTCGTGTAGCCCCGTGAACTTTGGTGCTAATATCTACCTGACGTGATCAGTAGTTGGTTCGACTTACTGCTGGTGTACTGTTCCTGCTGTGTTCAGAGTGGACGTGAGTTCCTGTTCTTTCGAATTTCTTGGGCGTAGAAAATTTATTTTTTAATTTTCAGTCGGTGACACATGGAGTCGAGTTGTTTAAATGATTTTAATTCAGCGGGCCACATTTTCTGGAATTTGGACTTGTTTGGGGAGCTATTTGGAAGAACACGCTGGGACCTGGTGTGTGTGGATGGTTGTTGCTGTTGGTTATTTAGGGTTTTATCTTTGTGTTTTTGGACTTACCGTGTGCTTCCTTGGGTGGGTGCCAGTCTCCGTTTGGTCCTCCTGTGTCCTCCGGTGTCATGGTGTCTATCCTTTTGGTCGACTGGCTTATTGCGTCCTTGTTCGTTTATGCTCGACATGAGGGTTTCTCCCCTCTAGTGTGTAGGTGTCGGGCCTTGTTCGATCTTTCTGTTGTGGTTCCTGTCGATAAGCGTCGATTAGTCGATGGTACCAGTGTTGGAGTGTTGTTCATGTTTTAGGGTTATTGTGTTCTTGTGTTTTGTGTTCTATGATTGGCTCCTGTCGGCAAATGTCGATTTGTGTGTTGGTGCCATTGTTCTAGAAGTTTTGTGTTGTGTTTGAATAAGCCAGGATGGCGTTTCCCTGTGCTTTGGTCGAGGCATGTTGACCATTACAGGGTGATTCATTCCCTGTTTTTGGTTTTGGAGTGAGTAAGCCAGGATGGTGTTTCCCTGTGCTTTTATTTGGTCGTGTTGGCCGGTGCAGGAAGTTTGATTCCCTGTCCTTTGTTGTAGCCCAGGATGGTCCATTCCCTGAGGTTATCTTGTGGTTCAGGATGGTTATTCCCTGACCTTTGTGGCCCTTGGTTGGTCGTGCGCAGGATGCTGAATTCCCTGTCGCAAGTTGGTATCCTTGTGAGGTCTATTGTTGAGGTTAGGATTGCCTCTTATGGTCGTCGTGACTGTATGCCCCTGTCATGCTCCAAGGTGTGAGCTATTTCCCTTGGCAGGCTGACATACCTAATTGGGTTGATTTTAGTATTCTCTTGTCGTTGGAGCATGTGGCAGCTGTTCCAGACCTACCGAGAGACGACTGGATTATGGCTAGGTTCGGAATTTGTAAAGTCTGATTGTCGAGGCAACTTAGTCATGAAGGCTGGAGTTTAAAAGGAAGTTCCTGGTCTTTAGGAAGGTGCAGTTTCGAAGTTGGTTAGACTTGAGGTTTTTCTTTAATGGGGGGAATCTTTGGTAACATTGTCTTAAGTCAGTACTTCTGGTGAGAAGTATTGTCGTTGTTGGACCGTGGAGGTCGTACTTGGTCGGTGTGGTGAACCGCATCGATTAAAGTGTTGATAGTATTGCCTGAGTTGCTCGGTAATTCTTGTGGTGATTTAGTGTTGTGATCGTGTGGCCTGAGTGAACTCGGCTACGCAAGATGTCTATGGAGCAGTTCGATGGTGTTTCAGTGTTGGTGCTGATAATGCCTAAGTGGATTTTAACCTAGCGGGAGTGGTCAGTATTTGACTACGTAGAATTCTGGTGCTCTGCAGTGAAGGTTAGAGATGTCGTGTTATTCCATACTCTCTCTGACGTTTGATGTTGTTTGGGATGGAGTTTCACGTACATTGATATTTGTGTTTCAGGGTAAATTTTATTTGGTGTGCTGATATTGAGTGGTGGTCCTGGAGCGTTGCTTTGGTTCTTTCTAAATTTTATTGCCTTGTAGGTATTGGTCCTGAGTTTCCGTTATATTTCGAGCAGCATTTCCTGATTTTGTCTTTGGGTCTCGTATCTCCTTTGGTTTCTGTGCCCTCTTGATTGGCGTTCCTTGGAGTAAAGAGCCTGCTTGTTGTCAGTGCGTTTGTGACAACTATGTTAATTAAATGTAAATGACTGTACTATTTGGGCCACTCGGCAGGCATGTTGGTAAGCGACCCTGTGTTGGTCTACCGTAATGAGAGCCGGGTCACCCTGTCACTCTGGGAGCTTTCTGTATTTCACGTGGCGCATCCACTAATTTCTTTTCTGATACTTAGCATGTGAATCTCAGGGTTTTGGTCGGGTAAATAGCTTGGTCCTTCAGACATTTAATTTAACTTGTGGTTTAAAATGGGAAGTCCTCCATACCCCTAATTGGTAACATTTTTGTGTTTGGTCCTGAAGTTTTCACTGGTGTTTGTTTCTTAATGTTAAATTGTAACTTAGCGTTGCTCAAGCGGTGCGTGCGTGCGTGTGCTTTGGTCATGCCAAGTGATGACCCCTCATAGTGATGAGAGAGGGCTTCGTCTCAAGTGAGCACAAAGTGTGCTATGCCCTCCTTCCAATAAAGTGTTGTTCCCAAGTGAGTTCTTCGAGTGGTCACGTGCAACTGTGACTCCCCCCTACCATCTTCGCTCCTGCTTGTGACAGGAGGAGTTCGGGTCGACTTGTCCTGTCGAGTCGCCTGCTGTGTGGAAGCAGTCTGCTGCTGCTTTTTGGTTTGTTTCAGCAGTGGTCCTGTGTGAAGGGTGCAAACTTCACACTTAAGGGGCCCGTGACATGAGGCCAGGGTCTCTGTCGGCCCCGACGATTTTCTTCATCTGATAGTGATCTTGATGGCTGCTGGCGGTTCGGAAGGAGATACCTACCTCGTCGTCCTGACCCTGCTGGACATCTTGAAGATAAGTACTGGACTGGTACACTGGAAAAGCATGCAAATTTTGGAAGAACATACGCTCATTGGTGGAGTGTGAATTACATGAGAACATGTGCGAGTGACTACAGTACTGCTGTGTGTAACTATTGAAGTGTACTCTAGGGGCACGCCCCCATGTCGGCGCCCTCCCCTTCCACCCCTTGGTTTTCGTTGGCAGAGGGGAGGATGTGACAGTTTTTGACTGCCACTTGTTTTGCCCCCACCCCCTCTCCCCTGGTTCTGTCATCCCCGGGGAGAGAGCTCAATAACTTTGGAACTTTTCTGAACTTTGAAATTCCCGCTTCCCCCTTCCCTTGCCAGACTCTTCTTTCGGCTAGGAAATGGCTGCTGTGGCCGTGTGAACGCTGTGACACATCCTGTTGGCTTCCTATTGGCTCTGCCTGTGCTGACTCTGTTACACAGTTGGGTGCTAGTGAAGCATGGTTGGCATCTGACGCCATCAGTTGAACTTGGAACCATGTAGCGAAAAGATAGTGTTCTGGTCGACTTTTCGGAGGTCGGCCAACAGTGAAATTAATTGGCAAATGCGCCAATAACCAGGTACTGTGCGCTGTTTTATTTCAAGAACCTTGAGCTATTTCTTAAATCTATATTTTACTCCCGTCGGAGTTTTATTTAACTTATTGCAGCTTCAGTGCGGGGGGAAGCCATGTGTCCTAGACTTGTAACTTTTTGTGAAACCACTAAATGATCAGATACGTCGAATTCTAAATTATTCCTTTTGCTACATACGAGAAGTTATTATGGTCAACATTCTGATATTTATCGCTTCTCGCTCGTCTGCATTTCGCTACTCATATTCCCTAATGCTTTGGCAACAGCATGTACAATCTGATCACCAAAGGACGCCTACCTAACATTTTGCGCTTAATTGAATTTTAATCTTTAACTTTAAAGGATATTATTTGCCTAATTGAAATATAATCAAAAATGTAATTTTGGTGGGGAATTTAGTTTATTTTACGGCGGCATTCCTTTCAATTGTCGCACGCATTGGTCTTTCCCTTGTTGGCGTTTCTTTTCACGCTGGCCATTGTTAGGCCTAATTTTGGTCTCTTCGTTGCTTTGCTTGCAATGTTTAATTTCGAGCCTTTGGCTTAGCATACCTTCCTGGGTGATTTTATTTTAAATTTATTCCCTTGGTTGCATCACTTGTTGTGATAGCTATTTAACTTCTGTGGTTTTCTGACGCCACGTTTTGCCACTTACCAGCCCTTCATATGGGCATTTTATTTAAGATATTTTGCTTCGCTCTCCTGAGCTATTTAACCCTCGGGCCTCGTGTTGCCCTGGAAAGACCAGTTCATTTAATGGGGACCTCCAACCTTTTCTTAGGACCAGTGCTTCTATTTATGTGTCCCCCCGCCTACTGATGTAATCCCTTTTATTTTAAATATACCTCTGTTTTATTTGTTTTCTAATTTGATTACATGACTACTTCTTTTGGCCAGTAACTGAAAACCACCCCCTAGGTTAAGCAACCCAGCCCTCCGCTCAATGATCATTCTGATCAAGCCCCCTCTTTCCCTTGGTCTTCCAGGTAGCCTAAACATTTAGACCTTGGGTCACTAAGGGGGGGGCTGTCCTGTCTTCCTTTCGGGGGAGTTTCGGGACATTAATATTATAAAGGAGTGTGACATATCAAATTCATCAGGAAGGAAGAAGAAATTTAATTGGCAAGACAGAAGTTAAATTGGATGACAGAGAGGAGATGTAAGCGAATGAGTAAGTTTACAGAACGGAGTGAGCCTAGGTCAGCAGATTTACAAGGGAAATCTGACTGAAGAGGCTAGCAAACGCCAAGAAGCGAGGCTCTTTCTATTCGAACTTCCGAGGAAGCAACATGTACTATAATTCACTCTACAATCTAAAAATTGTAAAATTTAAGACTTCAGTATGAAGAGATATAACAGTAATATGGAACGACATGAACAAATAAGTTAATACTACAACTGAGAAGAGATATTAAACAGAATCAACAAGAAATATACGTCGTGATACTTTATTATACTTTGTAGCAGTATATTGGAACTACAATTCGAGACTACGTAGAAGAAGAGAAGGCAATGTTATCAATGTTATTGGTTTTACGTCCCTTTTAACTACCCTGGCTTTTAGAGACGCCGGGGTGCCAGAATTTTGCCCCGAAGGGGATCTTTAAGGTGCCAGTAAATCTACTGACACGGCTCCCTCGCATTTGCGCACCCTCAAATGCCAGCTGACTGCGCCAGGTAAGAAGAGAAGTCTGAACTATTGAAATACTTTACTGAAGAAACACATATCATACAAGGCTTATATTGAATTAGGTCGAAGTGGAGAAATTACGCCTAACTATTGTTCAGAAGAGAGGAAAATGTTTTAATTCTTCAACTATGAAGGGAAAGTAGAGCTATACTAACAAGCAAGATCCAGATACGACCATGATAGCTTGACTATGGAAGCGAGCTGCGCTAACATCTGCAGTTTCGCTCAAACAAACGCAACAATCTACTACGATGGAGAGAAAGTCACAAGCTGAGGTGATTTCTCATGTTAAGAAACATCACTGTAATACTACCAACATCAGAGAACATCCAGAGATGTGCAGAAAGAAGATGGACCCAAGAAAGAAGCGAGAGGAGTATCTAGGTCATCTGACCGGGAAGACTGAAGCACTGCAGTGGAGCGAGGTCATTGGCATGGACGAGAGAGGAGGCGGCCTGGCGAGTTACAGCTGGAGACCGGTGTTCTCACCCCATCCCTTGTCGTTCGCAGAGCCAAGCAGTCTAGACGGAGCAATGTGACACATGCAGTCCAGTTGGCAGACAAGTGTCGCATTCCTGAAGCTAGTGGAGAGATTCCGCAAATACCAACATCATCAGGTCTGTAACCAGCGGCCCAGTTTTGAAGGTAGACCAGTGATATTTTACATACCTATGTAGTTAGAACTTATACGCGTTATTCCAGTATTTTGACCATCTAATTATGCTATTCATAGTTCATGTTATTTAGCGGACCCTGCAGGCGCGCGGGACAAACGCTGAAGGAAAAGAAGTAGAAGATAGTTCATGTTAATATTTTGTCTAGAATTTTGAAATTTTGGTAGAAATCTTCATACACCATTTTGAATGTTTATTGATGATATTTTTCACCGTAATTATTTTGCAGTTTATTAAGCTAACACTTAGATTTTTGCTTGAAGGTAATCCTTTGTGATCACCAAAGTTTTTTTTCTTTCTCGTAAATATTGTTGTAACATCGGAGAGAAAAGAGTCATGAGCATTAAGTATTATTGTAACATTGGAGAAAAAGGAGTCATGAGTATTTGACAAGCGTAAAATTTTGTATATGTAATGTAGGAGACAGAAAGGACATGATGATCCTATGTAAAAGCTAATTCGTTACAGGAACGAAACTATGATGTATAAAACCATAATTATTGACAGGAGTATTCAATATTTGCATTGAAGGAACTTCATCGTTTGAGAAGATGACATTGTAAAACCCAGAAGTTTATTTGGAACATAAGAACAGTATGAGTATTTTGGAGGCATAGCTGAATGATGCAAGAGAGAAATGTAAAAATATTATGGATCAATATTTGTTATGGAAAGGTCTTGTAAGATTAAAGGAAGGATAATAAGTATCAATTGCAATGAAAGGACGTGAGGTAAAGATATTGTTATTTGAATAACAGACGCGAGCAGACTTAAGATTCAGAGAGAAGCTAGAAATTGTAACGGAAATGTATTTAAAGCGGAGAAAGGAAATATGGCTTGATTTATGTAAGTGAAAGTGTGAAGAGATACGCAATAATATTTTGTGAGAGATATAATAGGTGAGATAAGTGTTTGTTACCACAGTTCACATTGATAATGGAAATGTAATACAGGATTTGACAGATATATTGTGTGAAATATGAGAGCAAAGAAGTAGAAATGAACTCTATGCAATTAATGCAAGTAGAAAGAAATCGTGCAGGACGCGATATTGTATATAAGTGTATATAAACAGATATTACTATTATTATTAACAATTTTTCATTAATATTTATAGATTTGTCGCTATATTGCGAAGATATTAACGTTGTATTAAGCAGGAAGGCTACGTTTTTGTAGAGCTGATTCTTATTTCAATACTTAATTACGCGATAACAATACTGCTAGTTAGATGCAGACAGTGAATCGACATATTTACCTTATTTACCCCGAGAGCCGAATTGCTCTTTTGTGCTCAACTTTGGTTTTTTTTTTTTTAGCTGTTCTGTATGCAACTAGGTAGTAGTATAGTTAGAGGTGCGTTATGTGTGGTCAGGGTTCCCTAGTCATCAGTCCGGTAGGTCATGTTCAATTCTTAGCCGGGTATTGACATCCCTACGATCCTTTTTCCATCTGCGCGGATTTGGGACGTTGACTTAGAGGAATTCGGAGTGCGTCAGGCCTCGGCAGCCGGCACAGTCCATATCCTCGCCGCTAGATGGAGGCTTCATTCATTCCATTCCTGACCCGGTCGGAGACTGGAAGCAGGCTTTGGATTTTCATTTCACTTAGAGGAATTCGGGCGCAGTACCATGTTTCGACTTCCGGAAAATTTCGACATATCTTCGCGTTTCACATCCCCTAGACCCCAAAACCACCGTCAGTTCACAGGGTTTATATATAATTTATGTATATATATATACACATATATATCTTTCTTGTGGACACGATAACTACCGCAATTTTGCACCAATCACTTTGAATTTTGTACATAATATGTATCCCTATAAAATCTCAGTCGAGTTCGTTAATGGGCACAATCGGTCGAGGGGGGTGAAAATGGGGGGGCTTTTTTCGAAAAAGTGAAATATCGCTATAACTCTCTTAATATTTGAAATATCGAATCCATTCAAACTTCATACTATGTGTCGGATAAGGACCAAAAATTTAAGTTTGAACAGTCTTTTGATAGCACCAAACATTGACCAAAGGGGTGGGAAAAAGTGGGTTTTTCGGGAGACATTAATCATATCTCTCTTAATAGGCACAATATCAAAACCGTACAAAATGGACAATATTCCCTTAATAATTACCTAAAACTTATGTCTGAAAGAATTTTTGATATGACCCACCATTACGCCAAGGGATGAACAAAATGATTTCGGAATTAGAAGAAAATGCCAAGAGCCATCAGAAGTTACCATGACAACGCTTCTAAATTGATGAGGGATGAGCTATCAGAGGTTGGCATGACAACGCCACTGCACGAGATCACATTCAGTTTTCTATCTGACTCTGTTGGAAGCGGCTTCGGTGACGTAACCGGTAGCATACTGAACTTCTATGCCCAAGTTTGCGGGTTCAAAGCCAGCCGAAGTCGTCGGATTTTCTAAGAGCGCTAAGAATCCCTCAGTATGCTTTCCTTAGGAGGGGAAGTCCAACGTTCGTTGCGAGTTGATGGTTGTGGTGGCATCTAGTTGCCAAATTCACAGCTAGGTGTCGTTGACGGTAGTATTTGGTACCAAAATTTTAACTACTACTTGAAATTGACCGTCTTCAGTCCTTACCTGAATTACAGGCTAATACAGCCATCACAATTAACACCGTTTATCAGACAGATTCTACACACACCCAAAGTACACGGGGTTACATGACCGCATTGTCGCAGCCCCTAAACTGAGGAACCAACCAACATCTCTGTGGGAGATAAAATTTTGCGTGAAGAAGTTAGACTGTTAGAAAGTTACACATCAGAGTCGTAACCTTGCATAAGGACAGTGTGACCACAAGTATAAAAATGGATCCCAAATGACAAGAAGGTTACCGTTCCCATAACATAATAAAATGTTAAAAATATGCATAGAAAGACGAAAACAACGTTAATTAAGTTCCAATTGTAAAATACTTTCTGGCAATAAATGAGGACTGATCCTTCTACGAAACCCTGCATATTTTGCTTATTATAGCCTATCCCCAAGTTTGCCCGGTGAAATCTACCTCCGCCTTCCGGCGTGCCGAGAGGAATTTTTATTTTGTAATGGGTTTCGACTGGAGAGCGGCAGTGTAGGTTGTCGGTTCTTATTAGTATTACTATGCTTGCCACGGTGGGTGAGTGGATAGCGTGTCGGTCTACTAACCCCAAGATTGCAGGTTCGCCCCTGACCGTGGTAAGTGATTTTTGAAAGGCGGCAAAAATACGATACGCATGTCATACGATGTTGGCATGTCAAAGAACGCATTTGAATTCAGTAGGCCGAGTTCATAATGGCAAAATTAATCTCGGGAGTTTCCGCCAGCACAAAGTTCCTCATTTCTCTACTAGAAAGCGCTATTGTGTTCAAGGAGATTAGATATCTAACATCTAATCTCCTTGACTTTCATAGTCAAGGAACTACGAAATTCGACATGCAAGCTACCCTCTGAGTGTCAAATAGTAAAGCTTGCACCCGGCACCCGAGGCCATACGATATTATTATTATTAGTATTACTATTTTGGTGTTGTTGTATCGCTCCCAGTCGAAGAAAGCAAGGAAGGAAGCTTGTACTTTTACGTGACCATTAATCTCGCGATCATGAGCCATGGGACCTCCTTTTTCCGTGGAATCCGAACCACAGGACATGGCATTTCACTTTGAAAATCTCACATGCATCAAAGCCAGTCCGCCGTGGTAAGAGGCTAACAGCTTCCTCCCAGTCGAGAAAGATCATGCGATTCCATGGAGTTGCTAAATGAGATATATATAAAACTGGAGTATTCTTTAAACCAGGGATCGTTAAATCAAAACTTAAGTACATTATTTGCATTGGCATTTCATATTTCCTTGAATTATGGAATTTGTGAAATAGGGGTCCGAGAAATCAAGGTCTGGCTTTATAAGGATGTGATTGCAGATGCTAGTGTATATTCAAGGTGAAAGGAACATAGACCTCAGTATTATACTGTAAATATTAGGGCATTATTTAAAACTTATACATATTTTTCTTTCCTAAATGAGCTTTCGTTAGACAATTCCACCTATCCTATTCTTAGTTTCTAATACCTTAATTTTTGCATCTCCCATAAAAGCAAGAAAGATTAATTGAGTGGTGACCTGTTATCAACTAGCTTGTTTCAAGATGATGAACAATACCTGTTAGTGGTTGACGTGTAGGAAAAACGACGTCCGAGGCCACGCTTATCGCTCTGACAGCTTACTGGGCTGGGTGATGCTGTACTGATCCTGCTACTATTTCCTCCAACTGAGCTTTCTTTGTTGGTTTCAGTAGCAGAGCGTGAACGCTCACCACCACATGTGCTTGGACTCTCTCCTGATATGCGATCTTGACCAGTCACCTTGTTGGGGGAAAGTATTTTTAAAAATATATAACACAACTAACTTTCAAGCAAAAAAAGAAATGGTTACATGCAATATAAATGTGTCAGAAATACCACAGGTAGCACAAACGATCATAAGACAGAATAAGGAAGGAATGAAACATGGAAAGAAAAAAAAAAGACTATTTAAATTAGAGGCCAGTGAGGGTAAAGGAAGAAACAAAGAACGATAAGGGCAAATAAAATACAAATACAAGGCACAAGAAATAACTCTGCAGCCAGGCACAAGAGGTCATTCATGCCATCAATTTAGCTCTTGTTTCATATACAACAGGAACCTTGGGAATTATGGACAAACGCTATAAGCGTGAATATGAAAAGGCGCCAATTCCCAAATTTCTGTTCAAGAGACATTCCAGTTTAAATTGGAGGCTGAAAAATCTTTATATCTACTTATCATGCATATTTGCATTCTTCTAACTCAAAACTAAATTAATACCAGAATTTTTAAAAGGCTAAAAATAAATCCCAACATATAAAATCAAGGTATTTGTGTTGATTTTTGTAGCATATTTTATAAGTTTTACGTTGTAATTTATAAGTTCATTTTGCTAGAATGATAGACAACTTAAAAAAAAAAACAATTAGCAAGCCTTACAGTAGTCGCATATGATGTGTAACAACTGACATGTTACCCTACTATGAAATTGAGATGAAATATATGTTAAGTCAATTTATTCGTCATATTATTGGTCGAATATATTCTAAGCATGTAAATATATTTAATTTGATATTAAGACACACAAGTTTAATTCTAGTCCTGGTAAATACGCAATAGTAACTTAAATCCTGAAAAAAATGAATCGGGTATGATTGGCAATAATTTTTTATTGAATAATTATATCTTTAATGAAAATTTTATTTAATTAACACAAGGAGTAATACAATTTTTTAATCAAAAATAATTATTCTAGTTCAATTTGGGAAGAGCGGAGACAATAGAATAAAACTAAAATATGTCACATACATATACTTGTGATTCCAAAGTTGAAGTTGAAGGTGAAAATCATTCAGTGCTGGTTTGGACTTAACGGCAGATGGTCCAAAACTTCACACTTGAATTCTTTGTAAAAGTCTATCGTAACGTTGGTACAGTGTGGTCGTGAAGTATTTTCACTTTTTTCGAGAATTGAAGGTATGGTTGGGCGGCAACGTCTAGCCAAAAAGGAAAAACTTCAGGAGGCTGTCCAGATGTACCCACCTCAGTGGCGACAGAATATTTTGCCGAGGGCATTGGATAGCTGGTGTAACCATACTACAAATGTTTCAATAGTTTTGGCGATTATGTTGAGACATAAGAATAAAAGAAGCAAACATTTAACTTAGTAGTAAAATCAGTTTGGTATGTCAATCTGTTATTTTTATACAGTCCATTGGAACCTGAAAAAAAAAAAAAAAAACAGCCCTCACTTGTATTATGCGCGCGCTTTCCATAGCACAAGGGGCCCATGGCACGCCACAATCTCGGCCAAGGCCATCACAACAGCGAATAACAATACTGCCACTTGCCGTTCTTACTTTATATAAAAGACCCTGTATGTCCCCAATATCTTGACTAACAATACCCAGTCCATTTGTATGGCGATAAGTAATGTCCATATGAGGAGTCACAACATGTGAGTTGTTCTGTTTGCGATCGATTGCTACACCAGCTGCTCTGTGGCCCGGTCGTTAAAATTGTACGCAGCAATCGAAGTTAGGTATCGAGACACGTTCGTCATTATCTAACCATGTCGCTGCCAACATGAGTAACGTACACATTTGTGAAATAACGGCGTCGAAATCTGTTTGGTGAGCCCTGAGACTTGGACAATTGAGCATAAGGATGCAAGTTTATACTGGATGAAGTCTAATAGTAATAAGACTTGCTGGTATGTGCAAAGTTAATGTAGAGTCAAACGCTCAAGTTCAGCTTGCAGTGGCGCTGTAGCAGCAGAATATTTTTGTCCTTGGTAAAATACATGGTCTTGAGTAGGTAATACAATAAAAAAAATGGCCTTCGAGGCTTGTAACTCGCGATAATGTGATGTAGACGAGCTGTTGTTGATGAGATTTTTCATAAGAATAAACATTAATTAGTTAGTTTTTATTTTATCAAGGAAACTTTTTTTAATCACAGTGAAAAATATTATATTGGCAGCGACAGGAATTAACCTAAAAGTATGAAAAAAGATCTGCACTAAAATATTTATTCGAATAATTCCATATTACTTGCATTTTTTTAAGAATGATGAACTTTATCAGACGCTTAATAGTAAAGATAATTATTAATATAGTTTACACATACAATTATAACCTCAGATTTTATACATAACACTGTATAACTGTGCCGGCCCCGTGGTATTGGGGTAGCGCGCCTGCCTCTCACCCGCACACCCCGGGTTCGATTCCCGGCTCCGCCAGGGATTTTAGAAACTGACGTGAGGGCTGGAACGGGGTGCACTCAGCCTCGTGAGGACAATTGAGTAGCTGTCTGACAGTGAGGCAACACCCCGGTCACGAAAACCAAGATTAACGGCCGAGGGGACCCGATGCGCTGATCACGCGTCACCCCACTATCTGCAGGCCAAATGGCTGGGCAGAGGTCGCTTGGTAGGCCTAGGCCCTTCACGGGCTGTAGTGCCAGGGGTTATTTATTTTATACTGTATAAATGTAGATGAGTGCACAGCTGATGCGTTCTCCATCTCTATTTCCCTTTCTCTTTCTCGTCACCCACACGCATACACTACATTGGCCAACAGTACGTCGTGGTGTACACATATAATTATAACCTCAGATTTTATACAAAACACTGTATAACTGTAGATTAGTGCACAGCTGAAGCGTTCTCCTTCTCTATTTCTCTTTCTCTTCCTCGTCACACACACGCATACACTATGTTGGCCGACAGTACGTCGTGGTACCAATCTCCGCCACTGTGCGCGCTCATTGTTTCCTGTAAGTTGGCCGACAGTACGTCGTGGTAGTAATCTCCGCCACCGCGCGTGTGATCATTGTATCCTGTAACACATTTCCGTCCCTTATCCAAAATCACTCCCACAAAAAATATCCAACAACCGAGAGGAAAGATATTATACATCAAAAACAGTTTCCATTAGATACAAGTGTATATATTAAATAAATGGTGTTAACTCAATATCTGCCAAATGGGCTCTTTTCATACACAAGCATACAAAGGTCACAAATGGGCTGTTCCTTCTTGGCCAGTACAATCTCTGTGTGCAATGGTGTATCCATGCACAGAGAGCCTTTTAGTAATCAGAGAAAATGAAGTGTGCAGAGCCTCCTCGCTCAGCAATGCATATATTGGGGCCAGTCTCAGTGTTCTACACCAGCTGCCAGTGTGTGGACCGTGCAGACAACATAGTAACATGCAAATGCCAAGAACAGAGGTCGACAAGGTGCTGGGAGTGTCAAGACTGTCAGGGGGATATCTCGTGATATTATGTAGACTAATTCTAAAATTCTCACACGCATACAACTGGCCATGAAAGGCCGGCCCAATTATACTAACTACTGCAACTACCAAGCACATTACATTTCTGTGATTCATAGTTTGTTTAAAAAGGATGGAAGCTTGTAGTTTTACATGACCTTTAATCTCGCTATCATGAGCCACGGGACCTCCATTTTTACATGGAATCCAAATAACAGGACGTGATATTTCACTTTGAAAATCTCACATGCATTGACCGGGAAAGGAAAGCAGCTTGATCACCATAGTTTGTTTGAAGTCACAGACACACTAGATCTAGAGAAGCTTATGAGAAGATATCTGCAAAAATTATTTGTAATATTCTACATGGCTCTGGGAGTTGGTCACAGGATTTGGCATCTCTTATTAGTGCATGGTCTCCAATGTAAATATTCAGTCACACTGAGAAGTTGCCAAGGAGAAAGTGGAACACTTCAGGTGTAGAAAAACTGTGTTTGAATCCCCGTCATGTCTATATTTTCAGCACTGGCATTCAAGATTATTCTGGCTCATAAGAGACCATTTACAGTAACTTAATGTAAGTAACTATAGTAGCTTAATTCATAGCTAGTCACTCGACACTATTAGACTGTTTCTAGGAAGTTGATTTTTGGTTTTAACCTATGGCTGTTAAGTGTCAGTAGACGATTACACTATTCTAAAGCATTGCATAATCTCCAAATAGAGATCCTATGCAAGAAACAGACTACGTAACAGAATTTTGTAAGGCATGAGAAGATCAAAGATATTCTCTTTCAGAGCAATGAATTGCATGGTTTGCATTAAAATTAATTTTTTGCAGGACACTATTCATTACTTAAGCATTTTAAAAGGCAGATCTAAACAACAAAACCTTTGGCTTGTCCATGATAAGTGTTGAATGGGTGATTTGTTTCTTCTGCTGCACTGGTGAAATAGTACATACACAATCTTCATGTTAACATCGGAATATAACGAGGATACAGTCCCATTCTAATACATTAACTAAGCAATGATACTATCCAAAACTTCATTCAATTTTGGAGTAGAATGCAACCTTTGAAAACTGTGCTTTCTTGATTACCAGTAGTGAGAGCAACAGAAATTAAATTGTCATTGTGTTGTCTTTCCCTTATCTTGTTTATTTTACCAAATGATTAACCTGTGGTTAAATTCCCATACACAGATTTGTATACCTCCAATTTTTACTTTTTACTCCTTCTGTGTTTGTCCTATGTGCTTCTACAGTGTGTCCGCAAAGTCTCTCTGCAGCGGCTCCTACTGAAGAGAGTGTGTTTTTAGTGGAAGAGGTTTCCCATGCTTATGGAAACTTTACGGAGCACAATGTGATATTGGTGAGTACTTAATATTTTGAAGAGGAATGGTATAGAGAAATCTAGACTTAGATGGTATGGACATGTAAAACGAATGGCGGAGAAGAGGATACCCAGGAGGATACACGAGACGAAGTGGGAAGGAAAGAGACCGGGGGTGGAAGAAAGCGTGAAGAAGAGAGGAGAAGACTGGACAAGGGTGGAGGCTGAGAGATGGTGGGAAGACAGAAGACGTTGGAGAGGCTTGTGTTCCAAACAGACCCGGCCAGTGGCTGGAAACTGTGCAAGATGATGATGATTATTATTATTATTTTTACTAACGTATTTAGGTTCGGTTATGTTCGTCTTAGTATGTACTGCCGGCAGGGTTATTTATTTGTTCTTATCATTGTGTTAATTATTGTTCAAAAACGAAATGGTTATCTACATGTATTTCATTCTATTTCATTTAAGTTAGCCCTCGTGTCCCTTTGCATCGATTAAAGTGTAATTTCTATTCTTTTCTTGTATTTAACGGCAACCACTGAGTATTGTTAGTTTAATTTTTTCAAGGGCATGTAGGTTGTAACTTCATGTCTGTATTTTTGTTCTCCTGAAATAAATTTTTATAACTTGGTATACTCTTTTCTAGGACAAGGATAGAAGTTGGGATGAGGGAAGAACAACATGGCTTCAGAGCAGGTAGGTCCACAGTGGATTTGATTTTTGCTGTAAGGCAGTTACAAGAACAGCACTATGAGTATGGAACAGATCTACTGATGGCCTTCCTGGACATTGAGAAAGCATATGACAGTGTATGCAGAAACAAAGTATGGAAGTCCCTGGAGGATAGAGGAGTAGAGAAATGGACTATAAAGAGGATAAAGGAGATGTACAAGGGAAGCGTGAGCTGTGTGAAAGTGGGAGGAGAGAGATCAGACTGGTTGGAACAGAGAAACGGCCTGAAACAAGGAAGTGCACTGTCACCGTTACTTTTCATTGTGGTGATGGATGACATAATGACCCGAGTGGCACAAGTAATAGGGGAAAGAAAGATGAAAGCAATGGTGTTTGCAGATGATTTGATGATTTGGGGAAACAAGGAGGAGGAGGTACAGGAACAGTTGGACGTGTGGGAAGGAATAATACAAGGATATGGGATGAAATTTAGCATAAATAAGAGTGAGATGGTGATCACAACAAGGAAGAAGGAAAGAACCACAATGGGAATAACAATTGGTGGGGAACAGCTGAAGAAAGTGGAAAGTTTCAAGTATCTGGGATACAAGATAATGGAAGAAACGATAGAGAAATAAATGAGCGGGGGAGGCAGGCAGAAGCATTTCGGAGGAGTGTGAGGAAGCATGTTATAGAGCAAGGATGTCCCTCAGAACAGCAAAAAGATCATATATCGGACGTACTATGTCCCTATCCTGACGTATGCCTCGGAGACCTGGGTTATGAAAGGAAGGGAGAAGAGCAAAATACAGGCCAGTGAGATGAGGTTCTTGAGAAGCAGTATTGGAGCTACAAAGATGGACAGAATAAGAAATGAGAGGACCAGAGAATTAATGAAGGAGGAACCATTACAGGATGGTATAGAGATATCTAGACTTAGATGGTATGGACATGTAAAACGAATGGAGGAGAAGAGGATACCCAGGAGAGTACACGAGACGAAGTGGGAAGGAAAGAGACCGAGAGGAAGACCGAGAGACAGGTGGCTGAAGGGGGTGGAAGAAAGCGTGAAGAAGAGAGGAGAAGACTGGACAAGGGTGGAGGCTGAGAGATGGTGGGAAGACAGAAGACATTGGAGAGGCTTGTGTTCCAAACAGACCCGGCCAGTGGCTGGAAACTGTGCAAGATGAAGAAGAATGTATACTCTTTCCTTGTTGAGGATACCCTAAATTTTATACCTTCCGGACCTTGGGATTAGGCCCAACTTCCACCAACGAGCTAGCCTCGATATTCCTCATTCCATCCTCGAGTAGCAGAGTAAAACGCAAGACATACAGGGATGGGGGGGGAGTACAATTTGTAAATGGACATATTACTTAGACACTCTATATAAGTATATTTCAGCCATTGCGTGTGTCTGGGACACGTGTATTGAGATATCGTATCCCAAAAGATGGCCAAACACTTCCAGCTTCATCACAATATCACTGCATCCTCTTCATTGTGATTGGCTGGCAGCAATCACATGCTGCATTCCCATGTATCAGCGTGCAGGTCAGCTGGTCTGTCTCGCCAGTATTCAAGCAAATTCTTAGTGTTGTCAGCCTTCACTGGCAATAAAGAACCCATTTGAATTCAGTAGGCCGAGTTCATAATGGCAAAATGCTTGCCACGGTGGGTGAGTGGTTATAGTGTCGGACTACCAACCCCAAGATTGCAGGTTCGCCCCTGGCCATGGTAAGTGATTTTTGAAGGCGACAAAAATCACGATACTCATGTCATACGTTGTTGGCATGTTAAAGAACCCATTTGAATTCAGTAGGCCGTGTTCACCCTCTGGGTGTCAATTAACAAAGCTTGCACCAGGCACCCGAGGCCATACGATATTATTATTATTATATTATTATTATTACTGGCAATATAACCGGCCCCAGTCTTCACTCATCACCTGTTCTCTGCAACAGGTCAGGCCTCTTCTCTCGACACCGAAGTCACCATGCCTACCCACTCAATGATGGTCAACTAACCATACCTTCAGAACATGTGTTTATTGTCATATAGACAGTTTAAAAACAGTTTTATAGCAAGAGGGTTGAACCCTTATTTTATTGCTCCTCACTCATCATCATCAAGAAATCTCCAGTAAAAGTAATATTCTCTGGAATATTCACTTTATGTTAGCTTAATAGTTCACTCTTTGATTTTTCTTCCTTTATTAACGTTCTTTCTTTAGCTTTCCCTTTTTCGTAAAAGCTAACAGGGATGTTCTGGATTCCTGCTTTCTTCTCCAAAGTCTCGAAGAATCCTTCAAAAGGAAGTACAGAAGCTGAATGATAAGCTGGAGCAGCAGAACAGATTGAGATGGTATGGACATGTGAAAAGGATGAATGATGAAAGAATGACGAAACAAGTTGGTATATTCTCTGGAATATACACTTTATGTTAGCTTAATAGTTTACTCTTTGATTTTTCTTCCTTTATTACGTTCTTTCTTTAGCTTCCCCTATTTTCGTAAAAGCTAACAGGGACGTTCTTGTTTCCTGCTTTCTTTGTGCATACTCTTATATGTTTCGAAAGTCTGTTACAGATGTGCAAACTCTTTTGTGTAAGATTCCCTACAGCACTCCATGCGGCAACTCGCTGAAGCCTTGGATTCGAGTCATTTCAAGAACTGGTTCTACAACTTTGAAGTAGATGGCACATCGTCAATCTCTGCATTATATTTGAAGATTCCAACTTCCCTTTAGTTAAAATCTGTTAAATGTAAAATGTATTTTTCTATGTTGGTCATACTGTATCCCTACCATGTTCCCCTCACCCTTCCCCTCTCCGTTTTCGTTCGCCTGCACGCTTGGCTCTGTTGACTGCAAGCTCTCCTGCTCGGAGAAAGTCTACTTTCCACTATGTGGTAAAATTTCAAATCGTCGCCAAGTTTTAACCAAGTTTTAACGGCCGGCCATGATCTCCAACTGCTCTACAATGAAAAGATAAGTAAACATCTAAGTGTTTTTAAAACAAATTATATGGGTTTTACATCAATCTGAAAGCTTAAAAAGAATGCTTTCGGCAGAATTTAAATTTTCACATACTAATGCAATCTTCTAACTGCCCAACGAGGGACATTTCCTTGCTTTGCTTAAGCTTAACTAAGCTTGCCATTGAAAGTCATGCAAACGACCTAGTACTTCTTGTATGAAAAAAAGGGGGATACTTTCTCTCCAGCATGGGAATTTTGCTAAACTTGTAGATTTTGAAAACCAAGCTTCATTCTTCGAGGGACTATTCTACTAAATCATGAAACTGTACAAAGTTATTCTCTAACTTCATCGTGGGATTCAGCTTCTTGCCCCAGATTATGTTACCTTCAAATTGTGAAAATTCAAATCAAGCAATAGACTTTGTATATTGAAAAACTATACCAGCTACCACCTCAAAACTCTGTAACGTCAAATTACTGCTAACTTTCAACTCAGTACAAACTACATAAACTGCAATAGTGATATACTAATGCTCAACAAACTTTCAGTGCTACAAAAACAGTGTTCGTTTAACTATCTTCCGCATCGCTTTGCGTGTGAAACAATAAAATTGGCCAAACTTTAATTCCCCATTTCCTCTATCCCCATTTTCCTATTACTAACAATTTAGAATAATTTAAATTAATTTCTTGTAATTTTTTCTATGAGGCGTTGTCTATTAATAGGCCCCCTCCCATTTTGTATCTATCACTAATTCACTTCTGCTTCAATACTCCAGGTGGTTATAAATCCACTTTTTAAATTTTCCTGCTGTGCCCAGGAATTTCAAATTAGAACTCTATATTTGTCTAAAGCTCTTGTTGCTTGACTATAAAGGCATTCTTGTCTAAAGGTTGTAAACTAATTTGTTAAACAAAGCATCTACACCCTTTGTAAGGGTTTCCCTTTAATTGTGTTATAGGTCTAATACCTCCTACTTATAATTTTATTGTTTAAAACAACCTTGTGTTAGCACAATAAAATTGTTCTTCTTTTTCGAGTTATATTCTATTGCGTAAAGTGCCCTCCAAAATAGGATCTTCCTTCCTCATTTTCTAGTACCATTTCGTTATTTGCTGAAATGATTACAGACACTTCATGTCAATTTCACATTTAACCCTCTCAGTGCCACGCGTCGATCAGATCGGCTCTCGCTGCTCGCGCCAAAAGTGCCAAAGCCGATTGAATTGGCGCACTGTTTATCTTATATTTATAGATGTCTGTAGGCATATGTCCGTGATTATTTCATACCGTTGGAAAGGTGAGGTTCCAAGCTTGCCTGTCCGGTGTTTACTTTTATCCTTCAAAGTCCGATACGCGATAGGTTTTAGTTTGTATTCACGCCCTCCGTTTGCGCTCCCCCAATCACGCGCGTTCCCGCCAAAATTGCGGGGCAGTTGTTTTTTTCTAGTTGACTTTTTCTGCCTACAGATGAATCTAAGAACTTTCTACAACTGGAAACGTAGTTTTTTTTCGAATATGACCCTTAGGTGTCCTTAATTTAGGCTCAAAACTGATCATTTCAAAAAAATTGAATAATTATCAGAATAACCTCAATTAAAAAGTGTTAAATGCCGGCAATAAAGGCCATGCTGTTTGCAGATGATATAGTGATATGGGGTGAGGATGAAAAGGAAGTACAAAAACAAGTAGATGTATGGAACCAAGAGATTGAGAAGTTTGGGATGAAAGTTAGCACAGAGAAGAGCAAGACAATGGTAATGTCAAGGGGAAGTAAGGAGGGAAGAGGAAAGATAGAAGTGAACGAAAAAATTCTAGAAGTGGTGAAAAGTTTCAAGTACTTGGGAAGTGTGATCACAGAAGATGGAAAGATTACTGAGGAAATTGGAAAGAGAATACAACAAGCGAACAGCTTCTACCAGAGTGTTAGGGGTATTCTGTGGAACCAAGATGTCCCAAAGAAATGTAAGCAGGTATTATATTCAACCTATTATGGACCCGTACTAACATATGCAGCTGGAGCATGGACCACTACAAAAAGAGAGGAGAGTAGAATACAAGCAGCGGAGATGAAATTCCTAAGAGGTATAGAAGGGAAGACCAGAAGAGATAAAATCAGAAACGAGGAGATAAGAAGGAGGACAGGAATCTTGAAGCTGCAGGACAGGATAGAAACAACCAAGTTAAAGTGGTATGGACATATGATGAGAATGGGAGAGGAGAGAGTGCCAAAGAAAGCTTTTCTGGAAAAGGTTTCGGGGAAGAGACCGCGCGGAAGGCCCCGAAAGAGATGGGCAGATACAGTGTGGGAGTGCGTGGAGAAGAAGGGAGGAAAACCTGAAGATGTACTTAAAGGGGGAGAGGAGTGGTGGAGAGACAGGCAACGTTGGAGGTCCTTGATTCACAACCCGACCCAGGAAGCTGGAAACGGGAAATGAAGAAGAAGAAGAAGAAGAAATGCCGTATTTACTTTTATGAACATAATGTATGAAAGAATGAGGTATTGGTTATAATGCAAAGCAAAAATAATAATTATATTGTTGGAAATGTGGTATTGATGATTTTTTTTTTCGAATAGTCTGCATGACCTTTGAAAATGGCTTGGCATTCTTGCAAGTATTTCTGGAAATGGCTTGGCACTAAGAGGGTTAATTCGGCATTTGTTGTGTTTATGGCAAAACTACTGCTATTACTTTACATAAAGTCTATGCTAGCAAATTCTGTAAATTATTAAAGGCGAGTATAGTTTGCTCAGCCAACTTCCTACTTGAGGTGATTCTGCCTTGTCCTATAATTTACCCCTTTTGAATTGTAGTTTTGCCTAAGTCAGGTTTGGGTTTCTTATCCCTGCTAAACTTCTAGTCGGCACTCTGCTGGATAAAAGTTATGCCTACTTTAAACACAACAATTGTTTTCTTCTAGTAATTTCTACTAATTACAATATTCTTACTAAAAGCTCAGAGGGCTTTCTATCTCTGTATACTCTGAATGCGATCAATCTCTCGCTTAGAGATCCATCCTGGGTGGGGAATAAAACTATCCCAGTTAATTCAATCTCTCCAGCATTTCAGAATGCTTCCTAAAACATTTCCTTTTAGCAAGGAAAAGAAATAATTCAATTGCCTCTTGTTTGCATTTCTTCGCCAGTGAACCGTGTCCCTACATGGATCCCGATTTCTTGCTCGGGAGAGACAGTGCACTTAGCGACTGCGTGCCGGCAATCTTAGCTAGCTTTGCTCACATCATTATACTTGTTTATAAGTACTTGGTTGCACACACTCATGGTTGCTCTATGCATAAGCAAGACTTTGTTCTCTTTATTAGTTTCATTTATCAAGTGTTTAGTAGTTTTTCTATAATTAATCCACCTTTGAAAAATGCCCTATTAACTATTCAATTTTCGAGACTAGTATTTGCTTTCCCGCCTTGCACTTACAAGCCTTAATCCACCCCAACTATTTTTTTCTCGTTTCTTATTATCTAAAATAAAGTTTTCTTTTTTGTGGGTTCACTTCCTTTTTGACAAAAGTTTGTTTCTTTCCTAATTCCTTTCCTTTTTCACATCAACTTCCCTCCGATAGTGTTTAAGTCTAGGCTTGACCTACCACAAGTGATGGAGCGGATGACTGGAAAGAGAGGACGAGGAAGACCTACAGTACGGTGGATGAATTTGGTGAAGGACAGTGTGAGACAACGGAACCTGGAGTGAAGTTCAGTGGTTGAGGAAGGATGGTGGACATTCAGAGTAAAGTGGAGGGGTGTCATATTTGCTCCGACCTGGCCCAAGCTGGAAAACTGAAATTGATGATGAGGATGACTTCTTTTATTGAACTGTAGTGCAGCATAACTTCAAGAGTAATAATAATAATATCGTATGGCCTCGGGTGCCAGGTGCAAGCTTTGTTAATTGACACCCAGAGGGTAGCTTGCATGACGAATTTCGTTGTTCCTTGACTATGAAAGTCAAGGAGGTTAGATATTAGATACCTAAGCTCCTTGCACACTATAGCGCTTTCTAGTAGAGAAATGAGGAACTTTGTGTTGGCGGAAACTCCCGAGATTAATTTTGCCATTATGAAATCGGCCTACTGAATTCAAATGGGTTCTTTGACATGCCAACATCGTATGACATGCGTATCGTATTTTTGCCGCCTTTCAAAATCACTTACCACGGCCAGGAGCGAACCTGCAATCTTGGGGTTAGTAGACCGACACGATATCCACTCACCCACCGTGGCAAGCTACTTCAAGAGTCAAATAAGGCTATAGTTTCATCTTTAACTTTGTATTGGTGTGCCCATTATTTAAATTCCTCAGTACTGATTAATCTCACAATCATTATCATTTTTAGTTATCAAATAACTTCTTATTTGGAATTGTGTTTGATTGAATATAATTATTTCTCTCCAGGTTCAGTAACCCAATTCCTGATATTATAATCCTGCATCTTGACAAACTGGCCATCATTTGCCCAGTAATTTTCTTCACTTTTCAGTCTTTTCTCCAGGCCCTGAAGTGTTGTTCTTCAATACACCAAAGAGCTATCAAGTGGATTAAAGACAAATTAAGACAAAAGTGTGTCCAGCTGTGGAGATTGCCTTGTTCTTTTTTGGTTGGTTGTCCTCATCTATCTTTTCTGTTTCTCTAAAATCTGCCTGTCATTGTATGTCTTTTTCCATGTTTCTATCCTTTTCAAAGCTTTCCTACTAACGGTTAGCAGAGAAATTGCAGTAAAATCTAGAAGTAAGAATGGTACAACCAGCAGGTCGGATCACCCAGGGAATCGCTGTGGCTAGCTGTTTTTAACCTTCTTTTCCAGTTAAATGATTGTCGAAAACAGCAACAACAAAAACTACACCAACACCAATAACAATAAATTAATTGATTAATTAATTAATTTGAATCTTCACCTTGATAAAGAGACCATCAGAATGTAAACTAGACTAATAAATAATGTACAAAGTACTTTGTCTTAAACGTTAAAATGCAAGTTTACTCTGCTCTCTCTCGGTCACAGCTGGTGAGTAGGAAATTCCAATAATTTTCTAGGGTTGGAAGCACTGTACTGTACAATATTAACATCCAATGATGTACTTAGGATCACCCACAGATTTAAATGTACCTTAAGACTAGCAGCACCAGATACAGTTGTGTGGTCCCAGTCAGCTCCTGGCTCCTGGAGAGAGATATCTCGAGAGTCATAAGGAGGCGTATGGAACACGAGTTGGCCTTCGTGAAGAATGCTCTGTCCAAACCCAGGATCACGTCCCTGCTCATTGATCCTATAAAATCAATTTACAAGGAGTAATTCTCAAAGATAATATTTACCATAGATCACCATAGCCGAACACTGAAACAGTAATATTTGGAGCAAAGCAACATGCTAAAGTATGTTGTTCCAAAATATGTTCCAAAATATGTTTACTCCAATGAAGTATGTTTTTCAGGAATTGTTTATTAAATTATTTTAAATATGAAATAGACAGAGTAAAAAACGAAAAAGGAAAAAAAAAGGATCAGGGCAATTTAATTAACAGTAAGTTATGTTACATACCTGTATAATGAACGTTCACAACTATTTGATTTAAACAAGATTGTACACGAGGCATTGCATTTTGACCCTACTGAACAAAGAAAAGAATAACACGAGGCTTTCAGTTATTAGGTTGTATATTGTACAAAGTGTACAAGTCATGTATATGGAAGGTAGAGAAGTAAAATATCTAACAAATATGGAAGTCAAACCCACAACCTTCTAACCTCACGTGAGCTCGACAGATGTACCCTCAGCTTCACAATAAAGCATCTGCCAGATTAGCGAAGTTGACAGATCAATGATACAGTAGGCAAAACTGTAGATCACGGGCTCAACTTGTCCATTTATCAGGCATTACCAACCTTTCAGTTACAGGGATTGTACTCTTAGTACAAAACATGACCTAACATCCGAGTATACAGAGATGATCAATACCATGATCCCGTTTTTTTGGTTCTTAATTGACTTGATTTATTAATTTATTTAAACACTTCTTATAGCTTGTCATTACGTAAAACTTACACTTTAAAATTGGTATATGAAAAGGAAGCCTTTCAGTTTAACGTGACCATTAATCTCGCGATCATGAGACACAAGACCTACAATTTTATATGTGAAATCGAAAACACCGGATGTGATATTTCCCTTCAAAAATCCCATATGCATTGACCGGGAATCGAACACCATCCACCGAGGCAAACAGCTTGACACTGCACCATTAAGCTCCCTTAAAATTTTTACATGTTTTTGCCTCTTCGTTATCATTCAGCCTATTATTCTTTTATATTAATGTGACATTGTATCCAAACTTTCAAGGTTGCAAAAAACACATTATAAGAAGAAAAAAACAACACACATTATAAAAGTCAATCTTGGGGTTTATTCTGATTTATTAAGGCGGCTTCGGTGGCGTAGTCGGTAGCATGCTGAGCTCCTATGCCCAAGATCGCGGGTTTAAATCCGGCCGAAGTCGTCGGATTTTTTAAGAGCGTTAAAAATCCCTCAGGTTGCCTTCCTTCGGAGGGGAAGTAAAGCCGGCGGTCCCATGTCATAGATTTATGACATGTTAAAGAACCTTCCACTAATTACACCTGTGTGAAGCTAAAATTGTATAGGTTAAGAATGTAAACGACAATCTTAGGTTCCTACGTTCGTTGCCAAGAGCCGACTGCGGTGACGTCTGGTAGCTAAGTTCTGAACTAGTAGTCGTTGACGGTGGCGGCAAAAGTAGGAACTACTTGAAAATTGATCGTCTGCAGTCCTTACTTGAATTAAAAAACAGATACACACACTAATACAGTCATCACAATTAAGACCGATTATCAGACAGATTCTACACACACCCAAAGTACACGGGGCTACATGACCGCGTTGTCGCAGCCCCTAAACTTAAGAACCAACCATTCAACCTGATTTATTAAGTCCATTAAGCAATTACTAGGGACCTGAAAAAATCACATTTGCGATAAATGCGAATTTTTAAATTTCGTTTAGAATCCAAGCCTACGTTTATTTTAATGTAAAAAAAAACAACATTTTTACGCATAATCAAAGTGCGACAAAATGCAAACTGTAACCCAAAATGCGAAAATACCAAATAAGTGCGATTTTTTAGCGAAATTACTTTAAATCTGCTAATTTATTTGTGAATTTGTTTATTAAACAAAAGAAAAAGTTTATTAGGTGGCCTAATCGCTCGCTAGCGTTACCTCATCTCGGACTCGCAGTGTGCTACGCATATTGGTTGATATAACAATCGATTTCTGTATCGATATGAACTTTCGACTATCTATAACTTATTCAGACAGCTGACGAATGAATCTCGTTTGTGTACTTGGCGCATCGTGGCGAATGGTGGTTTGTCGAACACGTGGACTTCGCTAAACGGAAAATTTGCGGCTTGCCGCTTGAATAGTAACCTTATTCTTTTTGTAACCTTCTAGAAATGGGACGTACTGCTGTAACTGCTCATGAAAGAGCACAGCAGTACGTTAATCATGGCTTTTATTGTTCCGACTCTGCAACAGCATTTTGCAAATATTGTAACTGCCGTGTTGGGTGGGAGAAGAAGGACAATATTCAGAAACATATTACATCGGTAATACATGTTCCAAAGCGACGAGAATGCGCAACAGTTTCTGAACCCAAACAAACCTCTGTTATTGAAAGACTACAGGGTGCCAGATGACGGAAGCATGACAAGGACTACTTTACAAAAAACTGCCTAACGCGAGAACTCTACGCGAAAAATATTTGCCTGGTAAGTACGGTTGAAATAAATACAAATGCATTTTTAACTCTCTCTTGCTCATATAACCTATACAAAGCAAAGCTAATCCAACTTCTGTAGAGGCAAAGCAAAGCCAGTGCTTTCCAAGACATACCTTAACCTATAAAATTTTGAAGGTAATCCAACTTCATAATATTTCATTTTCAGAAGTTGCAGCTGGACACAAGAAATCAACAACTGAAGCTCTAGTTGGGAATAAAATTAACATTTTATGTGATGAAACCACGGACAGAATGGGTCGCTGTGTTTTTGTTGCACTGTTCCAAGTGCCAACAGCAATTGAGAAGAAATTATTTGTTGCTGGAGTGAAATACCTCGATACCGGAAATGCTACAAACTGTTCCCGTGCTGTGTTAGATTCATTGCGTGATCACAGTGTGCAATATGAGGACGTGAAAGTATTTGTAAGTGACAGTGCTCCATATATGACTCGTTGTTATGAAACACTGAAGATCATCATTGGGGATCATTTGATGATGATGATGATGATAATTGTTGTTTTAAGGGGCCTAACATCGAGGTTATCAGCCCCTAATGAAATGAAATGGCGTGAAATGAAAGGATGTAGATAAAAACAACTCACTGCCATGGATGAAACGAAAATGGTGTTTATAAAACAGACAATGAGCCCCAAAAATGATGCCTTATTTGAATGCGACAGGATCGAATGCCGCAACTGAGAGCGCCCATCACTTGCAGGCACCTTATACGGTAGCGAGGGCAGTGCGACTGCCTCTCTCGCCGCCTGATCAGCAAGCTCGTTTCCCGCAATACCCATACCCATGTGGCTAGGAAGCCACACAAAGGTCACCCCGGTTCCAGCGTTACGCGAACTGACGAGCAGGTCTTGCACACGCTGGACCAACGGGTGCTTCGGGAAACACACATCGATCGCTTGCAGCGCACTCAGAGAGTAAGTACACACAAGAAAGTGCTGGTGATAGTCTGATAACGTGTACCTCAGAGCCTCTAAGATGGCATAGAGCTCCACTGTGTACACGCCACAGGCCTCGGGAAGTGAAAATAGAAACCGACGATCCTCAACCACAAATGCACAGCCTACTTTCTCGTTTACCCTCGAACCGTCCGTGAATAGAAGCCCTGATCCCGGATCACCACGGACTGGAACAGCCTCCATGGACGGAGGAGTCCGTGTCCGACTTGGGGCCGGTGTGCAGATCTAGGATGATATCAGGGCGAGAGACCATCCACGGAGGGGCCTTGCTAGGTACTCGGACAATACAGGAGACAGAAGGAAATCGGAACTGACGGTATAAGTCATCCAAGCGAATCCCCGCCGGCCGAGTGGCTCGGGCGAGCCGGCGATTCGGATTGGAAAACAAACAGGGATAGCATGGATGAAGTGGCATCTGTCGAATAGTTGCAGCATAGGTCAGCAGTAATTGTTGGCGCCTCAGGTGTAAAGGAGGTATGCCAGCCTCGGCGAGCAAGCTGACGACTGGGCTCGTCCGAAAGGCACCCGTCGCCAGACTCACACCGCCATGGTGGACACTGTCCAGTTTAACAAGCACTGACTTACGGGCCGAACCGTATGCTACACTGCCATAATCTAATCTAGATAAAATCAGTGCCTTATAAAAACGTAGGAGCACCGCGCGGTCCGCCCCCCATGACGTGCCGCTAAGAAACCGCAACATGTTGAGTTTCTTAGCACAGGCAGTTTTCAAACACCGCACGTGTGGCTCCCACGTCAAATTCTGATCGAAAAGGAGCCCAAGGAACTGGTACGCAGCAACAACAGGCAAAGCTACATTGCCCAGATAAAGCTCAGGATCAGGATGGAGAGTGCGCTTTCGGCAGAAATGGACAACCGAGGACTTAGCGGTTGAGAATCGAAAGCCATGCTCTAGAGTCCAGCGTTCCACTCTCCGAATAGCTTGTTGTAGCTGTCGTTCAGCGACCGCCATATTTTGCGCACTATAATGTAGAGCGAAGTCGTCTACATATAGCGACGGTACCACTGCTAGACCAGCAGCAGTGACTATACCGTTTATGGCAATCGCAAATAATGTTACGCTAAGCACCGATCCCTGTGGGACTCCGTTTTCCTGTATATGATATTGCGAATATGTCCCCCCTATTCGGACACGGAACAGGCGAAGGGACAGAAAATTAGCAATAAAAACCGGCAAGTTACCTCGGAATATCCATTGATGCAGGGTAGAGAGGATGCCGTAACGCCAAGTGGTGTCATAGGCCTTCTCGAGGTCAAAGAAAACAGCGACTAGGTGCTGTCTCTGGACAAAAGCGTCCTGTATGGCGGTCTCCAGGCGTACCAAATGGTCGTTGGTACACCAAGACGCCCTGAAACCACACTGGTATTCAGACAGGAGTCTCCGTTTCTCCAGGACCCACGCCAGGCGCCGATTGACCATCCTCTCAAAGAGCTTGCACAGACCGTTAGTGAGACAAATAGGTTTGTAACTCCCTGTCAAATTGGGATCCTTATCGGGCTTCAGGATAGGTATACTGATACCTTTCTGCCATTGCGCTGGAAACACACCTTCCAACCAGATTCGGTTAAACACCCTGAGCAAATAACGAATGCTCTCATCGTTAAGGTGCTTAAGCATCTGGTTGTGAATATTATCCGGGCCAGGAGACGTGTCCCAGCAGAGCTCCAGCGCTCCGCGAAGTTCCCACTCCGTAAAGGGCACGTTGCACTCCTCCGAAGCGCGGGAAGCAAAACTAAGCTGGAAACGTTCCGCTTCGCGCTTAAGGGCCACGAAGGCAGAGTCATAGTTATCGGAACCGGATATATCCGCAAAATACGAGGCGAGATGGTTTGCAAAGAGATAAGGATCTGTAACCAATTCATTATCAATGGAAATTCCCGGTACAGTAGAAGATGTCTGAATTCCCGAAATGCGTCGTAGTTTAGTCCACACTTAAGAGGAGGGGGTATGTGCCGAAATAGAAGACACATACCGTTCCCAGGATTGTTTCTTACTCTGGCGAATAAGAATCCGTGCCTTGGCACAAAATTTCTTAAACGCCACCAAATTGGCCATGGTTGGATGCCGACGGTAGTGCTTATGACCTCGACGACGGTCTCGTATTGCCGCTGCAATATCCTCTGTCCACCAAGGTACGAGTTTGCGACGAGGAGTCTCAGAAAAGGATGGAATGGACACTTCGGCGGCAGCAAGAAGCACATTGGTGATGTGCTGTACTTCATCATCGACTGGTGTATTCTTTGGAAAACACAGTAAGACAGAGTAAGCTTTTGCTTCTCTTTGCTTTAGTTCATCTCTTCCTTTTTTCGCAAACACCAACAGTGATCTCCTGATTTCTCTATGTTGGTATATGTTTCTTACACTACCTGTAAGTCTGTTCTAGATATATATCTTCCATGACCCACCTAGCGTCATCTAGCAGCAAATCTCTGAATTTCCTCAATTATTCCCTGTACAAGAGGACTTCCTTACCAATCTAGCCACCAGATCTCGTCGCTATCACCAGCTATCATCTCTGTGATTAAGAGAACTTCGTCTACTTTTTCACCCACCAGGCTGCGCTAGTGACGCTTGCTATAACCTCTTTGAAGACTATTTCATCAAGAAAATGTATTTCTTTTATGTTGGCTATTCTTATATGTATTCCTTTTGTCTCCTACTCCCACCTTTTTCCCTTCACTGGTCTCTCCGCGCTCCGTTGAGCTGGTCTCACTTGTGCGTCTGAAGTCAAACTAGTCAGTCGGAGCTTTACTAAAGCTCGTCTCCTTACATCGAGAGACAAACTTTCAAATCTTCGCCATGTTGTGAATTCCTGACTAACGGTCACCTAAGGATTCGCCGTTCATCAGAAATGAGCTAAGTACTACTTCAACGTTCTTCAACTTATTTAATTGATTTTAAATAGCTACATGCTTTTTAATGATCATTTTATAGGCAGTGTGAGATTTCTTATGTGGGACAATAATCATCCTTCGTGGGATTTTCTATGTTGGGCTTTTGTCTATCTAAGCCAATCTTAACATGAAGCAGCATTTGTTATGCTTATTAAATGAGAGATTTTCTCACAACCTGGGACACCATTAAATTACCCACTGCCTATAAAATACTTAGCTCGTTCCACCGCTGGACTAACTTTTGCCCTATTCTTCAGTCATGATTGTTCTAGAATTTTCCATGCCGAACTATTTATCTACGAGTTAAACCTTCTAGTACTTTCCACTCACATATGGGAATACTTTTTCAAACTAAGGAATCTTCCTTATGAACTGCTGATCAATATCTAATTTTTCTTCCTCCGTTGGGATTTTTCTGGTGCATTCAACTATAACCTACAAGTTTTTCAAGCAATAGACTCTCGCAAATCTAGTGTAACTAGTTATTTTCCACCATTGCAATAACTTTCTTTGCCATCAACTTTTTGTGCTACTACAGTGAACTTTTCAACTATATCAAAAGACTATAGTGAAAACAGTGCCTGTTCAATTTTTCATCCGCGTCGCGCTCGTCCGAGTACAATAAATACGGCCATGAACACTCTTCCACAATCCCATTTGATCTTTCCCAAACCCTTTACTAACAAACTAAAATAATAAAATTGTTACTTTAGGTCTTTTTTCAATGAGGTGTCACTCTCAATAAGTGCCCTCCCTTACTTGCTCCACGTACAACGAATTAATGTCTGTAAAACTTCGTGTCTAGTACACGCCTTAAAGTATCCCTTCTAATGAGGGATTCCAATTCTTTTTGCTCAAAAGTGAGTTATCTCTAGGTTTCACGAAAGGGAAATTTGCCCTATTTTTCTCGTGATCCCTACCCACATAGGAGTTCTAGAAACTTCCTTTCAATTTTTCTCTTCAGGTTTCACAATAAGTGACCTGCCCTATTTGTATAATCGCCAAATGTAGCTCTGTATTAATACAAGAAGTTATAGAAACTTCTATTTCATTTCTTCCTGTTTTTTGTTGTTGTTACTTTCGAAGTTGTTATTTATTCATATTTCTAAGATACCTATCTAGAAATCCTTAAAGTACACATCTTGTACTTGATTTATAGTTTAACCTTAATTACGTCAATTATCTTTAAATTACCCATTTATTAATCTTAGCTATTTCAAAATCTTACGAAGATTTTAAAGCATATAAAAGGTTTAAAACCAAAAGAATTGTCAATTGCCTGGCGCAAGCTTTAGATGTTTTTGGAGGTCTGCGACCCCAATTGTTTACAAAATCAAAATTATATATTTGTTACATAAACTACTTCTTTTTACATTGTTAAATAAATTAAGATTTGTTCTTTTGATTTATCATTTCTCAAACATAACGGTTAGGCAAGATCCTGTCTTCCTTGACTCTTCCTAGGTTTATGCCCTCTTTAATAAAAATAAATCCATTGATAAGGTTTTCACCACTTGTTGCATTTGAGCAAGAACTCTTAGTTATTAACTTATTAAAGTCTCTCTTAGCTTTGATAGCTAATTCTAACTGGCCAGTAAGGCAAGCATAGCTCGCTACGCCAGCTTCCTGCTTGTGGAGATTCTCTCTACCACTTATGGTTGGTTTTTCAAAATTTAAGTGTTTCTCATTGTCTAAACTTTTAGTCGGCGCCTTGCTGGGTAAAAGCTTAGTCATTTCTAAATGCAACTATTGGTGCTCTTACCAAAATTATTCCCAAGGATATAATTGCTTTATCCCTATCCTTCTTGGAAGCATTCGGTCGCTCTTTAGAAATTCTACAATTTCAAGAACTAAAATATCAAGGCTGATTCAAATTATTTGTATTCTTCAAAATACTTGTTTAGAAACAAACTCCTTTGAAAAGATACACAATAAATCTGTTACTCTTTGTCTTGCCAGACCACCACCCTTCCCCATAGTAGGTATCTTTATGCTTGAGAGGGAATACGCTTTAGCAACTTTCTTGCGAATAGCCCAAGTTCCAGCTGCGTTTCCTGTTAGCTTCGCCCAGGTCCCTACCCACTTTAGGCATCGGAAAGCGGATTTGCAGTGGCAGCTGCCTTTGAGTATACTTAAAGTTAAAATTATAACTTCTGTTGGACTCTCGTCCTATTTCTCCATCCTTTTTCTCCAGTCCGAAACCCACTTCTTTTTCTTCATCATCTTCCCTTGGGGGTTAGGTTATTCCCAAGCTAATAATCTACCCAAAATTTGGTGCCGAAATCCGGCAGAGTCCATTTATGACACTTTACTTATCAGTCTTTATTTGTCAAGGGTTATTTGACAATATTTTGCAAATCATTAATATCTTCTTTGAATTTTTCAGCTATAGCTTCACCGTGCAAAGCATGTGAAGGAGAAAGAGGCCGCTCCTGTCTCCTTTGGTGTGTCCCTTTCTTTCAACTTATTTGCTGCTGCCAGTCTGACAGCATTTCCAAGGTTCCACAGTTTCGTAAGTTATACTTTAATTTACCTATTTTGTCATGGCTCCTACAGAAAAGGATAAGGATGAAAAACTTACTTCTAAACGAGCATCCTATAAAGGGCAAATTATCCGATTTAGAAAATACATCAAAGAGCTAGATCCCTCAGAAGCTCAATTAGATTTGTTAAAACATCGCGTAAAGGATTTTGAACGTTCATATGAAAATTATTGTAACATCCAAACTGAAATCGAAACTTGTATGCTCAATCAAACTGATGATCGAGTCGAAGTAGAAAACCAATATTACGAAGGTATAGGTTCTGCTTCACGAACAACAAACCTCTTTTCGTGAGGGCACTCACAAGCCCAAACCAATCCTACCTAAGAATGATTTACCCCACTTCTCTGGAGACGAATCTACTTGGGATTCTTTCTATGAACTATTTTGTTCTCTTGTTCATGACAATGAAGACATTCAAGTCATCTACAAGTTTCATTATTTGAGATCTATCCTCCGAGGTCAAGCTCTGCAGTTAGTTGAAGCACTCCCATTAAGTGCTGAGATAAGAGCAATTTCACATGCACTCCATCAGTTATTAGGCAGAAACATTGATTATCAAAAATGCGTTATCATTACAGATTCAAAAGCAGCCATCCAAGCCATCTCGTCAAATTATAAGCCCCAAAATAAAGAACTGAAAGAAATTTTTTGTATGATAAAAACCCTTCAAAGACTCCACAAACAGATCTCATTACAGTGGATCCCTTCTCATGTTGGAATAGCAGGAAATGAAGAGGCAGACAGATTAGCAAAAAAAGGTACCACACTACAACAACCTGTCAGACTGATTTTATGTCAGCAAAAAGGATCTTGAAAAATACTATCAAAAACAGGTATGAAGAAATGGCAAAGAAAACAGCAGAAACCAAATTATGGAAAGACATTGATGCTAAATGGGATCAATATAAATTAACACCAAGAAAAGAAGCTGTAGCCTTCTTCAGACTCAACACTGGCCACGACCGCCTTGCAGCTCATCTGAAACGAATCAACATCCTGAGATCTGAAGAATGCACACTTTGTCACGAACCTGGAAGTAAAATGGATAAGGGACACCTGCTACATTGCAACAAACTTGATGTGACTGCTAGAACTTCTGGAAACCTCACACAACTCTATTGGAACGCAAGAAAGCTGATGGACTGGAATCCGGGCTAGCCATAGGAAACAACAACAACAAGATACGGTAATTCACGGTTACGTGTTCAACGCCATATGAAGGCTCTATTTAACTTACCTGCGTCACAGCACAATGACGTCACTAGTTTGCGTACTCTCATTGATACAACACAACTTCACGTTAAAGCTCTATCCCAATTAGATCAACCCACTGAACACTGGGACACTTTCTTAATACACTTAGTGGTTTCTAAAGTCGATGTTGCTACCCTCAAAGCTTGGGAGATTGAACTTTCCAGAGAAGACGATTACTCTTACGAGCATTTAGTCACTTTCATAAATGCTAGATGCCAACTCTTAACTGCTTTAGCTAATCAAAGTGAACCCTCATCCCCTAGTTCTAAATTTGAATCAATGTCTCTTAAACCTAAAAGCGAACGCTTAGCGTCTAGTACCCAAAAACCTGGGTCCAGCTCATCTAAACTCAAGTCAAACGCCACTGGTTACCCAACTAGGTCTAGTGAACACCGTATTGCTAGTTCTCTCGTTTTAAACACTCAAAGCGAACCCCGTAAGAGTTTAAATGAACCATTAAGGGCCGGTTCTACCACATCCGGGCAAAGGGGCCGATAACTTGCCCGTCGGAATAAGTAAGAATTTCCGTTCGACCATCAACGGGTAGCGCTATCAGCAGTATAAACTTTGTCTACCCGGAGTGTAAATTTTCGGGAGCTTCGAGAGGCCGATAAAGCATTACCAGCCAGATTTGAGCCGTGCGTAAGTGTTTCATTGCATCATCTATGCTGTACATAACCTCTTCATAAATTACTAATAATAAAATTAGAATCATTTGGTAATTTTGTTGTCACATAATGATATAATTACAATTATTAATTAATTATAAGGGATGAAACAGTTACTGAGCATATTTTATTTCAAGGTTATGGAAGAGCTAATTGACGTCCTGGAAATGTATAACTTTTTTGTCGACGAAGAAGAAGACGCAGTTACACGTCCAAGGCGGAACAGAGATCTGCTGGAGCATAATGAAATTTGGTCGAATGAGGAGTTCTTCGTCCAGTTCAGGCTGCAAAAGCCAACAGTTTTATATTTGCTGCTGTTGATTGGACATGAAATACGACCACCTAGTGATTACCGTACGGAACCATCATAGATTTCAAAATATTATCTCAATTACAAGTTTAGGAATACTGTATGAAGCGCTCATATAATTTAATAAATTCGCACAAGTGTGCATGAGAAATACAGAGTGTACAGGGCATTATTCAGGTTCTGTACCGTACTATACATTGTCTCTGACTTGGTGTTTTGCTTATACAGCATAAGACCTGATATTTGGGGCATTGCATTTTACAGTTTCCTACATCACTAAAGCCTTGACAAACAGAACAACGATCTCAGGCTTGTGGTGACGCGTTTTACGGTCAATGGCTTTCATCATAAAACATGTGTGACAAAATCATTCCATCTGCCAAACGAAAAGTGTAAATGTGAACTTTGCAACATGACCTATCCAAGATACCTTCTATAGCTTCGCAAAAAGAGTGAAATCTCGTGTAGAATACAGCAAAAAAAATCTAACTGTGCACAAATGTACGCATTCCGTTTCATTCATTTTACAGAGCTTACAAACAAACTTGTCGCCTGGATTGTGATAATTTGATTTGACATACATTTTATGATTGAACATATGCACTGCAAGCCTTGTCACAACATGTCTGTAGCCTATAGGCCTAAGCCTGTATTCAGATTGCTAAGTAGCCTATTGCTAGAAACATATTTCACAGGCTATTCCTCCTTGAAAAGCACTACATGCTTGTCTAGTTTTCGATTATTGAGGTTAGGTGTGGTTATTCAGTTTCATTCCTCCGAGAACTGAATGGCATGCTAGGTGTATACTGCCCAGAAGTGTCGCGAAAGGTTTTGGTACTGGGCCTATATCTTGTTGAAACCAAAGAACACGTGCTATCAACAAACAATGGACAAAAGCGAAACGAAAAGAAACTTAATGCATCTAACGATAGGTGGCTCAATTACTCAAATTTAACAAAAACAGGCTAGCCACCATCTGTATTTTGCTATAAGGTTCCGGGCAGCTGCGCGGAACTTGCACGGAAGTGGTAGAACGCTGCCCAAGATGCACAGAGGTTTACACCGGCAGATAGTTTATCACCCGGGTTGCTGCCCACAACTTTTACCCGGATGTGGTAGAACCGGCCTTAAAGTGCATACTTTGTAAAGATTCCCACGCCTTATATCTATGTAAATCTTTTAAAGAACTGTCAGTTGACGACAGAAGAAAATTAGTTTCCCAGAATAAACATTGCTTCAACTGCCTAGCACCCACGCATTCTGCTTCAAATTGCGCAAGTCCACCAGACTTTGCTTCCATTGTGAAAAAGCTCATCACACTTTACTACATCGTCATGATGAAGCAAGGTCATCGACCGCATCTACTTCTCAGAAAAGTGACAATGCTAACAGTTCCAATGCTTCATCTTACATTCAAAATACCAAGTCCATACGTAGTGCCCAAGTACTATTGTCCACTGTCCAAATCGAAGTTCAGGATAACTTTGGCAACTGGGTCCGTGCACGCGGTCTTCTTGATTCGGCGGCAAACCACGATTTCGTTTCTAATTCATTAATCAAAAAACTAGGCCTACCTGTAAACCCCACTTCTATTAACGTATCGGGCATTAACAGGTCAAAATCGCAAGTTTTACAGTTTTCAAAGCTAACCATAAGAGACATTTGTCACAGAAATAACTTTCTCAAACTGAATTGTCTCATTCTCAATAGCATAGGAGAAGATACTCCAAGTCACTCTGTTGATATTTCAGGTTTAAGCATTCCCTCGCATTTAAGGCTAGCCGATCCTCTGTTCAATGTACAAAACCCCATTGACATACTCTTTACTGCCAATGTTTTCTGGAATTGCCTTCGTAAACAGGTTCGCAAGTTATCCTCAAACGTGGTTGCCAGAGACACTAATTTTGGATGGATCGTCACCGGTCAACTTCCTCATTATTCTCCCCAACCCGCATCGCAATGTTATTTCGCTAATACTGACTTGGAACAGTTCTGGAGGCTTGAAAGCGTTCATTCTCCTAACGTGACCTCTTCAGAAAACGAATTCTGTGAGAAACTTTTTCTGAACACCACCACTCGTTCTCCTGAAGGCCGGTTCATTGTTCAGATGCCAAGATTACACAATCCCCCTAAACTTATTAATTCTCAACCCAAAGCTCGAAAAGCTCTCTTTGCAATTGAGAGCAAATTCCAGAAAGAACCTCTCGTTAAACAGCAGTATACTGATTTCATGGACGAGTATGAAAGCTTAGATCATATGGAAGTCGTCAGCAAATCTGATGACGAATTGCACCCCCCAATTGAAACGGTTTTCTTAAATCATCATCCCATGTGGAAAAACCCTCTTGTAAAGGATAAAATCCGAGTCGTTTTCAATGGTTCATCACCTGACGTTAATGGCAACAGTCTTAACAATACTCTTTATTCTGGTCCTGCTATTCAGTCAGATTTATCTGCTATACTCTTAAACTTTCAATTATTACCCATAGCTGTTATAGTGGACATCAAACAGATGTACCGTCAGGTTTTAATTCAGCCTGAACAACGAGATCTCCTAAGAATCTTGTGGCGCGACGAAATCAGCAAGCCCATTAAGGTATTTCGCTTAAAGACGGTTACTTATGGCTTAAAACCTTCCGCTTTCCTTGCTATCCGATCCCTACATATGTTATCCTCTCAAGATGGTCATTTATTTGATTCTAAAGCTTCCGAAGCACTAACTACATCATTCTATGTTGACGATTACTTGCAGTCCTTCCCCACTCCGGAGGAAGCTTCTTTCGTGTCACTAGAACTTCAAGCATTGTTAAAGAATGGAGGATTTCCACTTCATAAGTGGAATTCCAACTCCCATGAGTTTCTCGCCCAGTTTCCTATTGAAGATGTAGACCCCTCCTCCGTCGAAATTTGTGGAAATTCCGAATCCATAAAAACTCTTGGAGTTCATTGGTGCACTAACATTGACACTCTTATCTATAAAGTTTCGCTTGCAGAAGAGCTCCCTAACACAAAAAGACAAATTCTCTCTGAAATTGCAAAATTTTTTGATCCGCTTCAATTCCTTGCCCCGGTTATTGTTATAGCCAAACTTTTCATGCAAGAGCTATGGTCGCTCCAATGTGAATGGGACGACACTGTTCCCCTTTCTTTTCTTAACAGATGGCTCTCTTTTCGCAGCAATTTGCTTGATCTTTCCCTTATTGAAATTCCCAGGAATTTAATTAACGCTCATCCTAATGCATCTTTTTTCCTTCATGTGTTTGAGGACAGTTCCGAAGAAGCTTACGGTTGCTGTGCATATTTGGTTTATCGCGGTTCGATAAATGGATCTTCAGTTTCCAACCTTGTTTGTGCCAAATCGAAGGTGGCTCCTCTTAAAACTATCACTTTGCCTAGGCTTGAATTGTGTGCTGCACTCATGGCCTCTGAACTTGTTAAGAAATTACGGGAAGTCTTAGAAGTCTAATTTTTGCAAATCTATCTCTGGAGCGATTCCATGATTACCCTTTCTTGGATTGCTAAAAACACCGCTCATTGGCAAACTTTTGTTGCAAACAGGGTTTCCAAAATTCAAACTCTTTCTTCGGGATGTCAATGGAGGCATGTGCCCAGCGCTGCCCCCTGCCGACATCATTTCTCGTGAATGTTTACCCTCTCAATTGGCAGCTTCTCAGTTGTACTGGCATGGGTCCTCGTGGTTAATCGAAGACTCTTCTTGTTGGCCTTCTAAACCTCCAGTTACAAACTCTAACTTGCCTGACGCTTAAGTATCTAAATCTACTGCTTCGTGTCTTGTTTCCAACGTTTCTCATCCCTTATTGTCACGCTATTCTTCCTTTCACAAATTAATTCGAATTGTTGCCTATCTTCTCAGATGGAAATATCCTGTGGTTGACCAACCTCTTCTCCCCAAATCACACCTTACCAATCATGAATTGAATCTTGCTACCATTAAGGTTTTGCAACTAACACAGCAAGAAGCCTTTTCTTCTGAATTGTCTTTACTTTCTTCTAAAAAAGGATCTTCCCAAATCCAGTCGTCTTCGTGCCTTAGCCCCGTTCCTTGATGACAATAGGTTACTCAGGGTAGGTGGTAGGCTCTCGCAATCTTTGCTTTCTGAGGACAAAAAGCATCCTGTTATTTTGCCTTCTAAACATCACGTAACTTCTTTAATCATACGTGACTTTCATTATCGTAATCTGCATGTTGGTACACGCACACTGCTTTGCCTCTTAAGGGAAAAGTACTGGATTATAAATGGAATTCATGAAGTTTCCTCTGTAATTCACAAATGCATTCCTTGCTTCAAAGCGAAACCTAAAGTCAATACTCAATTAATGAGCGATCTGCCCTCCTTTCGCTCTTCTCCTATACTTCCATTTGCTCTAACTGGTGTGGACTATAAGGGTCCGTTCCAATATCAACGCAATTCCCCTGAAGCTAAACGCAAATTGTTTGGTAAGCTCTACGTTTCTCTCTTTGTTTGCATGGTTACTGGTGCGATCCATTTGGAACTAGTAACGAATGCCTCTACTTCTTACTTTTTATCAGCTGTCTCTCGCTTCGCTGCAAGGCATGGTGTTCCTTCGGAGATGTTCTCTGATAACGCTTCCACTTTTCAAGGCGCAGCTTCCTTGTGGAAGAAAGCTCTCACATCTTCTCCTGCCATGGAACAGATTTCTAATTTTTCCCACTCAAAGGGTTTCAAATGGCGTTTTATACCTCCCTACGCTCATCACGGTGGTAGGTGGGAATCCTGCGTAAAGCTCACTAAACGTCACTTAAGAAAGGTTTTAGGTAATCGCATTCTGAATTATGAAGAATTTAATTCGCTGTCTGTTCTGATTGAAGGTGTTGTCAATTCTCGCCCTTTAACTCCGCTTTCCAATGACCCTGATGACCTGCTTCCACTCACACCTGGTCACTTCCTTATAGGCACTTCTCTTTCCGCCCCTCCACCCCTTCCCAACTCTTACAGAGATTCTAATTTACCTATTGTTTGGCGTAAGCTTGAAGCCCTCCGTAATTCTTTCTGGAAGAGGTGGAATTTGGAATACTTAACTTCCTTGCAACGGAGACAGAAGTGGTTTCTTTCCAATCCCGACATTAAAGTGGGGGACTTGGTCCTGGTTAGGGATGTTTCTCCTCCCTTGGTCTGGATTTCTGGTAGAGTGACCGAGTGTTACCCTGGAAGGGATGGGAGAGTTAGGGTAGCCAAGATCTTAACCACTAATGGGCATATCATAAGACCATTGTCTTTAATTGCTTCTTTACCTTTAAGCTTTTAATTTCATGTCTTTGTTCTCTGTTGGTGTTTCTCCTCCCAGCTTGGTGTATTCTTTGGAATACACGGTAAGACAGAGTAAGCTTTTGCTTCTCTTTGCTTTAGTTCATCCCTTCCCTTTATCGCAAACACCAACAGTGATCTCCTGATTTCTCTTTGTTGGTATATGTTTCTTACACTACCTGTAAGTCTGTTCAAGATATATATCGTCCATGACCCACCTAGCGTCATCTAGCAGCGAATCTCCGAAGTTCCTCAATTTTTCCCTGTACAAGAGGACTTCCTTACCAATCTAGCCACCAGATCTCGTCGCTATCGCCAACTATCATCTCCGTGATCAAGAGAACTTCGTCTACTTCTTCACCCACCAGGCTGCGCTAGAGACACTTGCTATCAACTCTTTGAAGACCATTTCATCAAGAAAATGTATTTCTTTTATGTTGGCTATTCTTATATGTATTCCTTTTGTCTCCTACCCCACCTTTTTCCCTTCACTGGTCTCTCCGCGCTCCGTTGAGCTGGTCTCACTTGTGCGTCTGAAGTCAAACTAGTCAGTCGGAGCATTACTAAAGCTAGTCTCCTCACCTCGAGAGACAAACTTTCAAATCTTCGCCATGTTGTGAATTCCTGACTTACGGTCACCTAAGGATTCGCCGTTCATCAGAAATGAGCTAAGTACTACTTCAACGTTCTTCAACTTATTTAATTGATTTTAAATAGCTACATGCTTTTTAATGATCATTTTATAGGCAGTGTGAGATTTCTTATGTGGGGCAATAATCATCCTTCGCGGGATTTTCTATGTTGGGCTTTTGTCTATCTAAGCCAATCTTAACATGAAGCAGCATTTGTTATGCTTATTAAATGAGAGATTTTCTCACAACGTGGGACACCATTAAATTACCCACTGTCTATAAAATACTTAGCTCGTTCCACCGCTGGACTAACTTTTGCCCTATTCTTCAGTCATGATTGTTCTGGAATTTTCCATGCTGAACAATTTATCTACGAGTTAAACCTTCTAATACTTTCCACTCACATATGGAAATACTTTTTCAAACTAAGGAATCTTCCTTATGAACTGCCGATCAATATCTAATTTTTCATCCTCCGTTGGGATTTTTCTGGTGCATTCAACTATAACCTACAAGTTTTTCAAGCAATAGACTCTCGCAAATCTAGTGTAACTAGTTATTTTCCACCATTGCAATAACTTTCTTTGCCATCAACTTTTTGTGCTACTACAGTGAACTTTTCAACTATATCAAAAGACTATAGTGAAAACAGTGCCTGTTCAATTTTTCATCCGCGTCGCGCTCGTCCGAGTACAATAAGTACGGCCATGAACACTCTTCCACAATCCCATTTGATCTTTCCCAAACCCTTTACTAACAAACTAAAATAATAAAATTGTTACTTTAGGTCTTTTTTCAATGAGGTGTCGCTCTCAATAAGTGCCCTCCCTTACTTGCTCCACATACAACGAATTAATGACTGTAAAACTTCGTGTCTAGTACACGCCTTAAAGTATATTGTTTCTCCCTTCTAATGAGGGAATCCAATTCTTTTTACTCAAAAGTGAGTTATCTCTAGGTTTCACGAAAGGGAAATTTGCCCTATTTTTCTTGTGATCCCTACCCACATAGGAGTTCTAGAAACTTCCTTTCAATTTTTCTCTTCAAGTTTCACAATAAGTGACCTGCCCTATTTGTATAATCGCCAAATGTAGCTCTGTATTAATACAAGAAGTTATAGAAACTTCTATTTCATTTCTTCCTGTTTTTTGTTGTTACTTTCGAAGTTGTTATTTGTTCATATTTCTAAGATACCTATCTAGAAATCTTTAAAGTACACATCTTGTACTTGATTTATAGTTTAACCTTAATTACGTCAATTATCTTTAAATTTCCCATTTATTAATCTTAGCTATTTCAAAATCTTACGAAGATTTTAAAGCATATAAAAGGTTTAAAACCAAAAGAATTGTCCATTGCCTGGCGCAAGCTTTAGATGTTTTCGGAGGTCTGCGACCCCAATTGTTTACAAAATCAAAATTATATATTTGTTACATAAACTACTTCTTTTTACATTGTTAAATAAATTAAGATTTGTTCTTTTGATTTATCATTTCTCAAACATAACGGTTAGGCAAGATCCTGTCTTCCTTGACTCTTCCTAGGTTTATGCCCTCTTTAATAAAAATAAATCCATTGATAAGGTTTTCACCACTTGTTGCATTTGAGCAAGAACTCTTAGTTATTAACTTATTAAAGTCTCTCTTAGCTTTGATAGCTAATTCTAACTGGCCAGTAAGGCAAGCATAGCTCGCTACGCCAGCTTCCTGCTTGTGGAGATTCTCTCTACCACTTATGGTTGGTTTGTCAAAATATAAGTGTTTCTCATTGTCTAAACTTTTAGTCGGCGCCTTGCTGGGTAAAAGCTTAGTCATTTCTAAATGCAACTATTGGTGCTCTTACCAAAATTATTCCCAAGGGTATAATTGCTTTATCCCTATCCTTCTTGGAAGCATTCGGTCGCTCTTTAGAAATTCTATAATTTCAAGAACTAAAATATCAAGGCTGATTCAAATTATTTGTATTCTTCAAAATACTTGTTTAGAAACAAACTCCTTTGAACAGATACACAATAAATCTGTTACTCTTTGTCTTGCCAGACCACAACCCTTCCCCATAGTAGGTATCTTTATGCTTGAGAGGGAATACGCTATAGCGACTTTCTTGCGAATAGCCCAAGTTCCAGCTGCGTTTCCTGTTAGCTTCTCCCAGGTCCCTACCCACTTTAGGTATCGGAAAGCGGATTTGCAGTGGCAGCTGCCTTTGAGTATACTTAAAGTTAAAATTATAACTTCTGTTGGACTCTCGTCCTATTTCTCCATCCTTTTTCTCCAGTCCGAAACCCACTTCTTTTTCTTCATCATCTTCCCTTGGGGGTTAGGTTATTCCCAAGCTAATAATCTACCCATCGACGCTCCTTCAACCAAGATCAACGACCACAGCTCGTTTTTGACACGAGGGCCAATTTGCCCGCTTAAGCACCCAACGACTGGGGAATTCCACGGGCTTCTGGTTCAGAAGTGTAAGAACGATCGGGAAATGGTCACTGTCAGAGAGGTCGTCGTGTACATACCAACCAAATAGGGGGACCAGCGCACGGCTACTCACACTCAAGTCAATGTGTGAGTACGTGCCGTGCGCCAAGCTAAAATGTGTAGCTTCCCCTATATTTAATAGAGATAAATCCTACCCTTGAATTAAGCCCTCCACATCCCTTCCTCTGGGGCAGGAAGATGGTGATCCCCATTGGGGGTGATGAGAGTTCAAATCACCCACGAGTAGGAAAGGGACTGGAAGTTTATCAACAAGATCAAAGACGTCATTAATATCAAGGGGCTGGTTCGGTGGAAGGTACACGTTACAAACAGTTGTCATAGCAGGCAAGGACACGCGAACTGCAATAGCTTCCAGAGGAAACTCCTCACTATAGTCAGAGCGAACGAAGGTACAAACGCCCCCGGAAGCCCGGGCGGCGTCTTGTCGCTCTTTAGAGTATAGTCGGAAACCTCTCAGAACAGTCTCGTGATCAGGTCTGAGGTTTGTTTCCTGTAGGCAGACTATACTCGCTGCGTATTGTGCAATAAGCTGACGGAGATCTGTCAAATGCCTGTCATAACTGTTACAAGTCCACTGTAACAGTGCCATTGTGTGAACTTTTAAACTAGGGATAAGTTGGAGCAGCAAGCTACAACGTAACCTCTGGAGGATCATCAGCCAGTACGTCGACTATAATCTCCATGTCCTCAGGCGAGGTCGTGAAATGAATCGACTCGGCGGAAGATTTCCTAGACGCAGTTCGGCGGCGGGGGGATCTCCGTGGGGAGCGCGCAGATCTGGGGACCGAAACGTCACCAGGCGCAGAAGCATCCGCCTGTGGTGGGGCGGATGGCTTCCCCTTTTTTGGAGAAAGGGAATGCGTAGTACGGGGTCCCTTCTTCCCCGCCTCTTTAAGATATATAGACGGGTCAGGAGCCAAATTCCTGACCCTGGCCGACAATGCCGCCTCCGCCGGCTTCGGCGCGGCTTTCGCCGACCGTTTGGGTGGGGAGTAAGTCTTCAACTTCCTCCCCTGCTGTGCGGAAGGAGCAGCCTTCGCTCGCACAGCCTTCGTGGTGGCCGAAGGTGGAGTTGAAGTCACCTTCGGGCTTTTGGTCATAATCATAGGTGCTGGTTTCGGAACAGGAAACTCAGTTGCAGGTTTCACAGCTGGTACAAAAGATGAGGTAGACGGAACCAAATTGGGTATTATAACTCGATAATCAATCGTAGGTGAAGGAGCAATCGCGGTATGGTACTTCTTGCGGGCTTCCTGGTAGGTGAGACCATTCAGGGTTTTGATCTCCTGGATTTTCTTCTCACTCAGGAAGATAGGGCAGTTCCTGTCCCGAGGAGAATGAAATCCAGGGCAATTAGTGCACTGATAAGGTGTTGTGCACTCTTCCGCTTCGTGTGGTACCTTACCGCATGTTCCGCAGATTTCTGGGCTCGAGCATCGGGATAACATGTGCCCAAACTTCTGGCACTTATAACACCTCATTGGTGGAGGGATATAAGGCCGTACGTCACAACGGTAACTTGTAACTTTGACTTTCTCCGGGAGCACCGAAAGCTCAAAGGAAATAATGAAAGCACCAGTATCCACGATTTGACCATTGACCTCGCGAGTAATGCGCCGGACATCAGTCACGTGACGGTGCTGCATATCCTCCTTGAGCTCCTCGTCAGTGTTCAGAATCAGGTCCCGGTGGAAAATAACTCCTCGGACCAGATTCAGGGACGTGTGCTTTTCCACTTTGACGGGTATTTCGCCAAAGTGGTCACATTGCAAAAGTTGTTCAACTTGCTCACCAGTCCTAGTCTTGAGCAACAAGCTACCGTTCCTCATCTTTTGAACTTTCTCAAGCTCACCATAGACACCTTCTATGTGGCGAGAAAACAAAATACTCTTCACCAGCTTGAAATCACCTCCATCTGTTCTGGTAGCTACCAGAAACTTGGGGGTGTTAGCACCCAGATTTTCACGCACAGATTGTTCCCAGGGGGTTGATCCCCGTAGGGAATCAAATGTTAAAGACTTGGGTGTAGGACCACCCTGTTTGGGGATTTTTCTTTTTGAACCCATGGCCAGATCATCCTCCCCGAATGCCACCGACATCCGATCACGGGTCGTCACAGTTGGCGCTACCCAGCCAGGGCAAGGCCAGCCTAGCTTGGAAGGCATTGCCCGGGGATCCGATGTTTTACAATGCCGTATCGGCATGTACCCCTTGGCGTATACTGGATTTTACAGCTCTGACATTCGGCTGTGCGGGGACCTGCGTAGTCAGGCGGATACTACTGCACGGGTACAGGGCACACCCACCTGTCGGCGCTGCCAAGACCGGAACAGGCTTTCAAGCGTAGTTGCAAGCGTAAGTGGCCCATCCCCTAACAGCACGCACATATAGAAATTTTGGTTGCCAGACCCTGAAAGCAGTAACGGACAGAAGTGCGATATAGCCTAATGAGAGTTATACCGCAAGGGTGTATGTCTTTTAGAGCTGACTGTCAAACCCTCGAAAGGGGACCGATCCGAGAAACCCTTTTAGTCGCCTTTTACGACTGGCAGGGATGACCGTGGATGTATTCGCTTCGTCCCACCCACTGGGGGTCCAATTCACAAACCAACGCGGAGTCCTGAAAGTATAGCCAAGGTCCCCCCTTGTAGTCGCCTCTTACGACAGGCAGAGGATACCGTGGGTGTATTCTAAACCCCCCACCCACAGGGGGAGGGGATCATTTGCTCCATGTGCAGTGTTGGTCACACAAACTTTGCCTTGTGGGTAATTGTTGGACAGCAGCTGTGTCCGATTTAAATCAGGTTGTAACAATGGTCATGTCGGCTTTTCTAAACACAAGGAAGCGCAAATATAACTACTTGCACTTTCTGAAGTAAAAAAAATGGCGACTTAAAAGGCAGCAAAACTTTTTCCATCGCCGGTACTTACTCAATGGAACAGCTGATTTGAAGCTGTTTTCTACTTAGCGAGTAATTTTCATGATGTTGTGAGTTTTTTTTAAACTACCTGACTGAAAGATGTTAGTAACAGTGGCGTTACATTTATACGAGGCTTGACAGATAGAGATGTAGATATGATTTATTCTCAAATACTTTTTGTGAAAGAGCATGCTAGTGAACTTGTTGAACTTCTCACTCTGCTTGAGGGGTCCCAGTATCCAATCTCACATTTGCTTTATCCCAAACTCTAAAACTTAGATGCTAATTTTGGTGCAATAATTAAGGCCATTATTCTGAAGCGACAGATAATGCCTTAGCTAAACTCACAGCCTTAGAATGTGCTACAAGGAAATAATTGTTTGTAAAAGTAGCTCAGTCTGCTAGAAGCAAGCTTGCTAGACTAAAGGCAAGTGATCCCAATCGCAAAAGCTTTGAAGTCATACCACAGATATTTTATCCTAGACACGTGGTATTGAACAATGACAAAGAAACCGATATTCAAAAACTTCCGGGCTTTACAAACATTCCATGTCATGAAATAAGGAAGGGCTATGATTCTTTCAAGAATATTATTGAATCGCAGTTCAAACAAAATGAGAATTGTGAAGTTGTACGTGCCTTGACTGATGTTCAATATGAACATGAACATTTTGCCGAGAGTTCTTTAGATCTTTTGTGGACACCAACAAACAAAGTGGACAGTGAGCATGTTTTGTCGCACTACAATACAGTTCTTACAGACAGAAGGTGTAACTTGAAAGAGTGCAACGCAGAGTTATTTACAATGCTTTCATTTGAACATTAAATTGTATCTCAAGTGTCGCCAATAAAGTCATATAGTCTGTAAGAATCCGGAAAAACTTAGATGCTAATGTTCCAAAAATAGATGCTAAATAGGGGGAAAATAAATGCAAATTTCAAGGAAAATGGATGCTAAATTTTCAGGTCCCTAGCAATTACATAAAGAAAACTATTGTTATACCCAATCTATTGTTTATTCATTATATGATGCTGGGAGAAAAAAATTATTTGAGACAATACATTTATATCTTTGGTACCCAAACAGAAATTTATAATTATATAGTCTGATCCTTCTTTAGTATTAACTAGCTGACCTGTCCCAGCTTCACACGGGTAGCCTTACATTATAAATACCGTATCTCCATATACACTACGTTACGTGACTCTCTGTTTAGCGCCAACACAAATAATTTATCTTTGGAAGTAACACGCGACAGGGGCACGTAGAGCTGACAACGAGAAAAACATTCAACGTTCAACCTGTAACGTTAGAGTTTGGACCTGTGCTTTATTAATGGTCATGCTGAAACATACTTTTACTGGAATTTGGAGCTCTTTAAACTGAAATGGTAGGTCGGTGGGTATCATTGGTACTTGAGGAACCAAAACAGTTTGACCGAATCCATAGCCAGTTAGGATCGTGCACTCAAGTAGGAAATTTTTAATGATTATATCAGCAATCTTGTGCCATTGCACTATTTTGGTGCATTTAGGTTGTAGAGTAACATCAGTTTGCAGAGAGGGCCTGGACATTATTAAGTAATTTCTTTTATTGACTTACTCGTTAGTTGGAGACATGTAGCTCTCTTCTCAAACCAACTCTGTGTCTTAATATAAATATTTAAAACATCTGGGTAAACATTTTCTATCAAGTCATGCAGGACAATGCCCGGGCACATGTGATGAGGAATGAGCAAGTCCTCTTCGAAGGGCGGCGGGTACAGCTGCTTCCCTGGTCTGCACATTTGCCTAAGAAGTCTGGGATATAATCAGTCGGAGTGATGGTTTGGGGTGCCATTGGTTGTAACATGTGATCTCGCCTTGTACGTATTGAGGGCAATCAGAGCGGCATAGCAGACAAATGCCAGGAGTGATGGTTTGGGGTGCCATTGGTTATAACAAGTGATCTCGCCTTGTACGTATTGAGGGCAATCAGAGCGGCATAGCGGACAAATGCCAGGAGTGATGGTTTGGGGTGCCATTGGTTATAACATGTGATCTCGTCCAGGACATTATCAACTTGAGCAATTGAGCGGCATAGCAGACAAATGCCAGGAGTGATGGTTTGGGGTGCCATTGGTTATAACATGTGATCTCGTCCAGGACATTATCAACTGAATGGTAAATTTTAGATGGTGCATCAAACCTGGACATTATCAAGTAATTTCTTTTATTGACTTACTCGTTAGTTGGAGACATGTAGCTGTCTTCTCAAACCAACTCTGTGTCTTAATAGAAATACAGTAGAACCTCGATGCATCGTTCCCGGAACTGTCGTTTTCCCGTATGTATCGTTCAATTTATTTAGTCCCGAAATTTTTCCATATAAACTAATGTTAAATTTCCCCGCATCTATCGTTCCTCAAACTATCGTTTTTTCGCATGGATCGTCAAAAAATCACCAGTCCTTGGCCACAATTTTCCCGCATTGATCGTTTATGAGAAAATATATGCAAACGTTATTTTGAATTGGAAGCGGCATAGCATAGCGGCAATCTGTTACGCGAGAATGTACGAGGTACGAACAATTAGGAGTTCCTAGGCTTGAGCAAGGTTCAAGTAGGCTGGACTGCAGTGTATTGCAGCTGAAATGCAGTCAATCGGTGCTGAGGAACTTCAGAACGTAAATTACAATTTCATAAAGAGGTGCCAGGAATGCGTAGCAGTGAATGGCGAACATTTTCAGCACCAGCTGTGAACTACAGGCTACTCAATGACTGAGTGCCGCGCGAGCTACGCATTACGGCAAAGTGCCGGCGGGAGACAGGCTCGCAACGCACGCGGGCGGGCTAGCGAGGGTCCCCGTTAAGAAGTGAAAAACAAGAAATAATATTACGATTGTTTAACTATAATGCACCCAGATACAACAAAACAAAGAAAATTGAGTCACTTTACGAAGTAGTCTGTTATCTTGACTTGTTTTTTTGTTGCCGCGGCCACGGCGTGAACAGTAATTTCAAACCGATATAATTCGGCCATTATTTCCTCAGAAACGTTGAGGCGCGTCACAAAATGTTTGATAGTCCTTAGAGCATTGACAGTATCATTAAAATCCACTGTATTATGCTGGGGCTCTTCGTCATCGTCATTAATAAAATACTGTAGTGTAGGCCTAAATTAATTTATGGATTTTCATTTGTCTGAAGACGTAAGATTATTATAACACAGAATCAATCGCGTATTTTTAATGGGTTGACGAGAAGTCCTAAAAAAACACGAATAAAAATTATAAAAGCGGAAATAATAAAATGTTTAATATATCGGTGATTGTAAAACACTTCCGCTTTCTTTCGCTCATCTTAACGCAAGCTTCAGATGCTGTCTGTGTTCTTTGGCTGCTTCCTGTTATTATGAGAGGTCAACAACACTTTGGCTAACACAAATAGCGCTCGCTTATTACGCAAGCTGTTCTTCCATGTTGCGACACTGACAAGCGAGTGTCGCCGTGACCACCGGTGTCGCTCAAGGCCATCGTAACACAAATAATAGCACGCGGTGCATCCTTCGGAGCGGAAGTACAGGCTGTACCAAAAGTTTGTATTCAACCATACATACTTTCTCAGAACACGCAACGTATAAATGACGCTTTATATAGCAAGGGACTTAAAATATGATCGTATAAGCGTGAAAAACGTATATCGGAAATAAATTAACATGGAAAGTATAGGGATTTTGAAGGGACCAGGAAAAAACATTTTTTTACAAAAAAAAATTGTTACCCGCTATTATCGTTTTCCCGCATCCATCGTCATTTTCCCCCCTCCCCCTTGAAAAACGATGCATCGAGGTTCTACTGTATTTAAAACATCTGGGTAAACATTTTCTATCAAGTCATGCAGATTTGAGGATGATACACATAGGTCACTCAAATTACTTTTTCCATTTCTGGTAGGTAATTCACCATAACCTTTTTGAAGTAAAACATCAGCAAATGCCCTACCATTTTGTCCAGATGAGAAAATACTCATATTAGCTTTTAGTCCCAGTTTGGTTACATCTGCCACGTGCCATTGCATCGTCTTCCATTGAGCACAAACCCCCAATGATTCAGATTGCAATGGGCACGTGAAAGTCGTCACTGGCGTGCTGGGTGGCACAATGTTGTGTTTTCGGACGAGTTTCAACTTGTCTTACAGTGACGATCACGTACATGTTAGATGCTACGATGGTGAACGCAATCGGGTAGACTGCACTGTTGAGAGGCATAGCAGACAAATGCCAGGAGTGATGGTTTGGGGTGCCATTGGTTATAACATGTTATCTCGCCTTGTACGTATTGAGGGCAATCAGAACAGCAACCGCTATATCAGGGAGCTTTTAGAGCCCAAGGCACTTCCCCTCTTGCAGGCAACTCCACATACGATATTTCAGCAGGACAATGCCCGGGCACAAGTGATGAGGAATGAGCAAGTCCTCTTCGAAGGGCGGCGGGTACAGCTGCTTCCCTGGTCTGCACATTTGCTTAACAAGTCTGGGATATGATCAGTCGGCAACTTGGTCATTCTGGTCCTCCTGCAACCACTGTCGAAGCTTTGTGGATGTGCCTACAAACCGTGTGACAGTGTGTTCCCCGCAGCATATCCAGGCAATCTTTGATTCCATGCCACGACGCCTGGAGGCTCTGATTTCAGCATGTGGCGGCGGCACACCATACTGAAGTCACATGGTCCATGTGCATGTACAGTTCTGTAATTCCATTCATTTGTGTAGTGTCATGTTCCCAATCCTGAGAATAAATGCCATTGTAATCACATGTCTCCTTATTGGTGTTGCACTTTTCACAAATGGTAATGTACTGTCATCATCATCATCATCATCGGCTTTAACTCGAATCCAATATAAATCTTCCTCCTTCAGTCCAGTTTGTGGATGTGTTTACGGTGACTAAAGAGTCCAATCCTGGCATGGAACAAGCGTCCACACAAGTCACATAGTATTGCTGGAGGAGGACGTGGTTGGGCTGCTCGAAGTTTCCTAGCTTGACGCTTGGCCTCTTCATGTGTGCGTCGATCCCTTTCAAACGTCTTTACAGTATCCGAAATGGTACGGCGCCAAGTTGAGCGGTCTTCAGCCAGCGTGTCCCAGGTTTGTGAATCAAGACCTGTCAATTTCAGGGTCTGCTTAAATTGGTCCTTGTAGCGCCTCTTAGGACCACCATGAGGTCTGGTGCCATAGCATAGCTCACCATATAGCATTTGACGAGGTAATCTCACATCATCCATCCGAGGAATGAGCAAGTCCTCTTCGAAGGGCGGCGGGTACAGCTGCTTCCCTGGTCTGCACATTTGCCTAACAAGTCTGTACTGTATATTATGCTTGAAGATATAGATCTTGTAAATTGTGTGTGTTCCATTGGTTTAGGTTTATTTAATTTTGTATTTCGGGTACTTAATTTGTTGAATTATTTGTTTATTAACTCCTTAAATTAGCTTAACTACCTTAGGAAATAACCTCCTATCACAGACCTGAGATAGGGCCATCTTCCATCCATGAGCTAGTCTCAGTCCTCCCTGTCCTACCCAAACTTTGGTAGTACAGAAATCCTCTGGGAATTAGAGATTTAGGGTTACAATAAGTTCTGCCCGTCCATAGCATTTTACCAAGCTTAAATACAGTTTTAAGATTTCATAACCAGAATATGACCAGATTTCTCCAGATTTCTGCCCTCTAAAGCAGCATTTGCAAGCTTACATAAAGACACATTCGCAGCAAAGGGTGTGCTAGAAGAGGATGCTTTCACGTTTGTGCTTGATTCTGGTGCTTCTAATATGCATCGTAATTTTTGAGACATAATTTGCCTTAAAAAGTGTTCTTTACATTAGAGTAATACGTTAGTCTTGACCTACCACACATGGATACTTGCTACAAGTGTGGTATATTTATATCATGCTTATATAATAATGGTCCATAGTTGTATTTTTCTCTTAACTCAGGAATAAATTCACTGTTTTGAGAATGTTATGTGTATAGACATTGAATATTTTGATACACTATTAAATTTTTCGATGTGTACACAAGACTGTCCTCAAATATTCTTCATAAAAAATAGAATTAAAATGGGTTATATAAGTGAGTAAACATGGTAACACACCTGATGATGATGATGATTATGATTATGATGATGATGAACATACTTCTGATATTCAGTACAATGCTTGACGGGACATTGACGTTAAGTGCAGCCTGTTCAATAGATAGAATTAATGGCATAGACAACTGTTTTGGAATTGGCTCTTCAACACACACTTTTATTATATTCACAATACCGTATATTACAAGCATCACAATAAATAATGTTCCCAAGCTTCCTTCCACTGGACATGACTATAAACCACTCCCCTGACAATGACTGACTGATTTACTGGTATATAATGTAGGGATTAAAATCCATATGTCCAGGAAATGTGTGCTGATTGCATCTGCACATATACCCCTGCCCGAACTCTTGCCAACCCTGCTTGTGGAAAATAAACTCTGGACCCAGTTCTAAGCCCAGGGGTCACTTAAACCCTATACCCAGCTTCTGACCCAGTGGTCACTAAAATGATTTGGACCCCAAGAAGAAGAAATAAACATTCCCTAATGGTCCTAAAGTGAAATCCCCCTATAGCTATATTGTCTCAATAATGTTTGTTGACGACAATAGAACTTCCATTAGCCATTATTGTCTCCTGAGGCAATTATTATGGACATTCATGTACTGAATTTGCCGCTCTATTCAAATTTAAACCTGAGAAGTGGCCGTGTGACCAATTAGCACCACGAACCTTCCCGCTCTTTAAATACCAACATAAATTACGAACTGGAGTGTTTTCGGCCATTTAAAAGGCGACTTGTGTGGAAAATTGCGTTGGCTATCCTGCAGAAACATTCCATGTCTTCACTTGTTAATTTAGTTCGAATTCTGCCACTATCTACCTTCGGCAGCACAACGTGAGTTGCGCGCATGTGCGAGGCCGCTCTGGCGGGCTACTGCTTGTTGAAAAAGTGACGCTCAAGGACTCTCAAGATGACTTGATTCGTAAGTGGACGTTGTGGCTGGGCTCCGGCCCTGGCGGAGCTCAAAAGGTATGAGTGGACCTTGATATAATTTTATTACTTGGAAACACATTATTTGTTTGAACTTTATTTATTTTTAATTGCATTTTCTTCATATATTTAGATTTTGATCGAATCATTGTGTCGTGGTGATTCGTTTGACCCACTTAGGGATAAGAAAGACTTTAGTTTTCTTGGCATTGCAAGCAAGCCTTCATTAGCTAATTTTCTTGGTATCATTTACTATGATATAATAATTTTATTTTAAACGGGCCAAAACATTGCGCAATGTTGGTTCCAACTTGTTAAATTAATTTTCTTCTTTTAAATGCTTGCTGCCGATTATTTAGTGGTGTCAACGTAAATTAGGTTTTAGCTTAAGATTAATATGTAACACTGTTTTCCTAAATTCGATATGAAGAACCTGTGTTCTTTTGGTGGGAACTATGTTAATAGTTAGTGACGGTCCTTTGTTTTCGTTACTAGTTTGTTTTCCATTATTATTAGAGGAGTGGCTTGGCAGCATGGCCGTGCGTTCGACGCGTTTGTGTTCCGCTCCGTATTAATGAAGATATTTGGCAGTCTTTTGAGATTAGAATGATTTTAATTCTTGTTAAAATCGTGCCTTATGAATTATCGTGTGGTCGAAATTGATATTTCTTGGTGGAAGCCTTCTGTTCGCCAGAATTCTAGAGTTTTGATGTTCATGCCTAATGTTTGGGGATAGCGTCAGTGGCGACGCCATCTTGGGAAAATTCGCATTTTCAAACTTTCATTTAGTTGATTTAT